>CABFOC020000043.1:600000-772418 GCA_902141235.2 Clonostachys solani
CGTATGCTTCCTATTTTCCAAAGCATTTATTCACTAACACAAGATACTGGCAGACCTTGGATTTGCAGCATATGTATGTATAGAGCTCCCTAGGATACATCTGGACCTCTATGAGCTTGAGCTGACCTGATATCCCAAGGGCCCCTACGCTGGCAGCGTCTGGGTCATGGTCTCTTGCATGCACACGGGAGGCTTCCTGGTCCACCAGTGGAACGTGCGCATTGGGGACCTCCTAGACATTCTATATGTTGGTTCCCCTCCTATTGGCTGCCTGTGCCCTCACGGGCCATGTGTCCGTCCAAGCTAACAAGTACAGATCCTCATCATACTACGCATATGTTACGTGCTGGTCATGATTCTGGCCAAGTCGGCCATCATCCTAGAGTGGACACGCATCTTTGTCCCGCGGGGCACCAGGAACAAGTTCTTCTGGTTCAGCCGGGCCATGCTCGTGTTCAATATTGTCGCATATGTCGTCCTCATCATCTTTTCTCTTATCTCGTGCGTCCCCATCCAAAAGAGGTGGAAGCCTTGGGCCGAGGGCAAATGCTTCTGGAGCGCCAAGTCGCTTGATGTGACTACTGCCTGGGTCAACTTGTTTATTGACGTCTTCATTCTCGTCTTACCACAGCGAATCATCTGGACTCTCCAACTAAACACCGGACGCAAGATTGGTATTTCAGTCATATTCTCCGTCGGTCTGATGTAGGTTAACCCTTCCCATCTTGCGCACGAGTTTGCCAAAGCTAAGCGTTCGCTAATCAAACATCCGGCGGCAGCGCCGTTGCCTGTGCGGCTGGACGGACATGGTCGAATATGACGCTCGACTACGCAGGCGACACGTCATACGACGCATCCATCAACACCATCTGGGGGTGGAGCGAGATGACTTGCGTCCTGATCGTGTTCTACGCTCCCGGGGCGGCCAAGGCCTTCACCAAGCAGGGAGTGTTCCACGGCATGCTCTCCTCCCTGCGGTCCTGGAGGCGTCTGGATGGCTCCAAGCAGTCAAACTACCAGAGCGCCGATAGCAAGGGCTACCCGCCAGTCGACACCTCCAGCAGCCAGAACCTGACGGCGACGGAGATGGAGGTGATGAGATCCCATGGCCACCATCGCGATGCTGAGGTTGGCTTCGGCGATGTTGGTACTGGCCATGGCATTACGAGGATCACCAAGCTAGAGACGCGCGTGCGCAGCGCATCCAATACCTCGACTGATCCCGTCATAGAACACCAGCACCCGTGGATGGGCGACAGGAGGTAGAGCAGGTTCAATTTGGTACCTTGGGGGGGGGGGGTTTCTGAGCATCGCTCGCACATAGTGTGCAATTTATATATATAGTCTGTAAAGTAGCAAGTCAGTATTAAATTAGCTCATTGGTTTTGAGCTAGTTGGGAGTTCAAGGTGATGACATTTTTAGCAAATAGCTTTTCAAGGTGAAAATAGTAAAAGTATTATAGTTAATAACTAAGTTAGTTATTTTATTATATACTATTTAAAGGAAATAAATAAACAAATTATTCTAAATTATTCATATTCTACCTATATAAATAAGAATTACTTACAGCGTTTATTTTTTATCGCAAGCGTTCATAAATAGAGTAGTAGCTATAGCTAGCTTAAAACTATATTAAAGTCAATCTTTAAGCTAAGATTAATTAAGCACCTCGCATTAGCTAGCTACACTAGTATTAGTGAGTTTAATATACCTATATTATTCAGAAACTAAAATAAGGTAATATTAATCAACCTATGTCGCCTCCTAAGGTAAGGTACCTACTTTGGGAAATACCGTCGCAGCAGAGGAACGGCGAATGATACCTCCGAGCTTGGCGAGTCTTGTACAGAAAGCAAACTTGGTCATATTGATTAAATTCACATTAGCCTGTATACGCATGTACGTGAAATCCCCCCTTTTACAAAAGGACTTCCTGCAGGCGAGGGACGACACTGCGCATCGTAAGTGTTTCCCTTTACTCAAGGGGCATTTGGTTCAACATATCACCGCGGATGCCACCCGTTGGAGGCGAACCTGCAGGTGGCTTGTCTGCCTTGCTTACCCCATGTGATATCACCAGATCCCGAAGCATTTACGGTTCAAAAACGTGTTTATAATAAGGCCACAGCAGTAGGTTGGATATGTAATACTACACTTTGTGTCGCCTCGATTCCTTCTGCCTCCTTTGACCACATGGCTGATGGTGACATTCAGGGGACAACGTCGCAGCTGTCCTTGATGTCACCAGGAGGAGGTGTATACTGCGATTGGACATGGCTTGTCAGTTCGTAGTACCAGTTGGTCGATTGTCTCGGTGTTACTCGTACGATGAATACGGTTGGTGTGGGTTGCAATGCAGCAACACAGTACGAAAAACTCGAGACTGCCCGGTGGGGCGCCATATTTAATAATATTTGCATATTGATTGATGACTGCAGCAATTGATTGTTGCGTAAGGGGGTGGACGCGCCAAGCTCCCCTTTCGATCATCACACCATCTTACTGCATAAGCTTATCAGCATGTCTATGTTGGCTGAACTCTATTATCACCTTGTTTCAAGTGTAAGCTCAACCCGTATAAGCGGGACCTTCCGACGGGATGGACTCAACTTGATTTTGTAAATCCACCAAGGCGGACATCGATCAACGCCTGGCTCACGATGGATTATTCAGCCTCAAAATCCGTGACCATCGTCACCGCTGTATACGCCAGTGTTTTATTGGTAGGAACAATCAATACTGCTTTTGAATAATAGTTGTGGGCGAGAGAAGGCTAACGAGGTTACGTTGCGCCAGCTACTCCTTTTTGCTGGTTTCAGACTGGCTTTTCATCCTTTGGCAAAATATCCTGGGCCTCTTATATCCAAGCTCACTGGCGGTTATGCTGGATTCCACGCGATCAAGAAAGACTTGCATCTCGTCACGTACCGCGACCATCTCAAATATGGTGAGTACAGATCAGAGTTACATTGCTAGCCTTCAATGGTAATCTGACTGTCCCTAGGCCCTGTTTACAGGCAGAGTCCAAATCGCCTGGTGTTTAACTCTGTCGAGGCGCTTCACGGTGAGCCTTGAAGTCCTCCAGATCTCTTCTTTCAATTGCTAATCCAACAGACATCTATGCCAACCCGCATGTGACCAAGGCAGACTCGTACAAATACACCCGCATGCGCAACAAGACAAGCCTTTTCAATGCGCTGGAGAAGAAAGATCACAGGCGTAGGCGGAGCATCATCGGCCACGTCATTTCCGAACAGTCTATGCGCAAGTTTGAGCCCACCATGATGAGCCAGGTCGACATCTTTCTCGAGCAGCTGCTGCTGACAAGTCAGCACACCGAAACTGTCAATATGACGCCGAGATTCCAACGCCTCGCCATTGACATCATCTGTCTTCTCGGTTTCGGCTACTCCATGCGCTCCCAGGCCGAGGAAAAGATGCGGTTCGTGGGCGAGGCCATGAACGCCGTTAGCGCCCGTTTGCATATTTTCATGACGTGGTCGGTTTTTGCCTGGCTTGACCCTGGCATCCAATTCATCTTCAAATCGAGGATAGACCGGCTGCGGGACGCTCTTGGTAATATGATTGAGGAGCGCATGGCAAAGCCCAAGGATGCCGTCTATGACCTCCTATCCATCACTAGCGATGCCACTATTCATGCAGCCGAGCAGGAAGGTCTTCGTGGCAGTGAGTTGTGGGCCGAGGCTGGCATTTTCTTCACAGCAGGTTAGTCACTTCTCTTGTTTCTGCTTACCAAAGCACATCGTAATTGTCAAGTTCTCTGAAGCTGATATCCATTATTGCGTGGGTGCAGGGGGTTCTACGACAGCCACAGCTCTGTCTTCTGCCTTCTTTTACCTCTCGCGACACCCAGCTGCCTACGAAACCCTCGCCTCGGAAGTTCGCACCACTTTCAAGTCCGCGTCTGATATCCGAGGTGGGCCCAAGTTGACGGGGTGTAAGTATCTGCGAGCAGTGATTGATGAGACGATGCGCATGTCTCCCCCATCGCTCGGAACTCCATGGCGTCAGGAAGACCCGATGCTGCCCAAATCCAAGCCTTTCGTGGTCGACGGTCACGAGATTCCTCCAGGCACTGTTGTCGGCGTCAACACATATTGCATCCATCACAACGACAAGTATTTCCCTGACTCCTTTTCATTCCGCCCAGATCGCTGGTTGGAGAAGGAGGGAGAAACAGTGCAAGAAACGAAGGCGCGTGCCACTATGCGACGGGCCTTTGCCCCCTTTTCTGTGGGAGAGCGTAGCTGCGCAGGGAAGGCCATGGCTTATCTTGAATTGAACCTGACCCTGGCCAAGACTTTATGGTACTTTGATTTCGAGAAGACGACTGGGAGGGACGGTCAACTGGGAGCTGGAAAGCCAGGCGCAGCACTTGGGAGGCACAGGCCGGGTGAGTATCAACTCTATGATATCTTCACTGCCGATCACGATGGGCCCAATCTCGTCTTTAAGACACGGGAGGAGTATTGGCGGGAACTGGTCAGCCATGTGGAGGCAGAATAATGAAACTCGATAGGTGCTGCGGCTTGGTGATGTAACACGTGTATAATTATTTTAGGGGAGGAGTTTGACGAGCTATTCCCATCTCAACAGAAATACGAAAACTAGTTTCCTGCCACGAAGTTAACTAACTTATTTATCCATAGGTAAGCTTCGAATTTGGTAAACACTAGTAAATTTTTGTATATAGAATTAAGTTATATTACAAACAGGAGTGAGAGAGGCATGCAGCTGGTAAGAGGTCCCCATCGTTAGATGACCCTCTCAAAGACTGAAAATCTTGAATATATCTAAGCGAAAAATCTACACTTGAGACCCCTAAGTGCGGGTAGTTTAGCAATTATACCACCACACTTTTCTTTGGTAGGAATTTGTGCCAAGAAGCAAGTTGCAATGAATCATCCCTCTGTCAAACGGGCTCCTTATTTGACAAGAAGTCAACTCAACATTGCCTGAATAAGCGGCTACCGGGTAGCTTGACTCTCTGAGCCCCCTTCTCTTTGCGATCCAGTACGTCAACACGTCTCCTGTCAAAGGGGGGGAGGCTTTTTAATCAGTCGGTTAATACTTTGTTCATGGAGGCGTGGGAACTGCCAAATCAGATTCCCGAATAGACGTTTCGAATTCGAAACTGCAGGAACTGAGGAAAATGGTGTGGCGACAGTTTGAAAACAAGCCCAGGAAGCCTCACTGTGTGGACTCCGTACAAGAACCAGAACCAATGATGAGTTATATGCGTATCGCAGATCTGTACACTTGTAGCCTGTGCTGAGTGGTTACACTCCTTGAGGCAGATATGTCGACTGGGATGCAATGGTTGCTGCCAATTCCGCAACCGAACGCTTGCCCACAATCTCGAATATAGACACATTACTCTTGAGCTGGTTGGATATCCAATTCCGAAGCTCGACTGCAACAAGGCTGTCAACTCCGTACGTGGAGGGCGGCTGACTCGAGTCCAGGTCTTCCAGGGCACGATTCGTCAATTTGGCTAGCCGCTGCATTATACCTGTGAGGACAATTTCGACGGCCGTAGTCAGTGAAGACACCTTGGAAAGTTCTCTTTCGAAATCCTGATCCCCGCCGCCCTGCGAGTCTTGACCGGGTTCGCTGCCGGATTTGAGTGGGAGGAAGCGAGCTTCGGATAGCCAGTAAGGCTCGGGGATATCCGCTCGTTTGAAATACGACTGGTGAGAGAGACCAATAATGGACTGTGAGGGAGTTTGCTGAGCTATGGCCGCGCGCACTGCGATGAGTACATGCTGTTCGTTCATACCTACGAGGCCTCCGGCACTGAGAAGTTGAAATGCTTCATTTTTCTCGGTGGCCACACCGACATCTGTGACTAGACTGAGGTTGATGCTCGAGCCTGGGAGTCCAATACTGCGCCTGTAATGTACGAAAGCATCTTGAAATGTGTTGCCTAGAGACCAAAGCTTATCAATATCAAGAACAGCCAACAGGGTGAGTGTGGATTGGAGAGAACCTACCGGAGTTATAATTGCTCTGCCCCCGGGACCCGATTATGCCTGCGACAGAAGAGAGACAGATGAAGAAGTCCAGGTCTGATGGAAGATACTGATGAAGGTTCTTCGTAGTGTTGACCTTTGACCTAAGGACAGAGTTCCACTGGTCTGCGCCTAGCTTCTGGAATATCCCGTCTTGAAGCTGCATCGCGCAATTGATCATTCCTCTTATGGGAGGCACACCGGGCTGGATAGAGGCAAGTGCCGCTTCAAGGTGTGATGCCTCACCGACATCACATGTCAATGCCCTCGCATCAACCCCTGAAGCTCTCAGTCGTCTCAAAAAGTCCTTTTGGTTCTCGTTTGACGGCCCTTTGCGGGAAAGGAATATGAGGGTTTTCGCCCCCATTTCAACCATCATGCTGGCAATAGATCGGCCAATGCCCCCTAAGCCACCTATAAGCAAATATGAAACTTCTGCTGAAAGCCTCTCGGCGTAGATGTCGGGCGGTGTAATCTATGAGAATTGTCAGTAAAGGCTTTGGCCTAATTAACGCCCATTCACGACGGTTTGGCTGTAAACTTACAGTGACCATCGCGCCGGGTCGGTGGTCAATCACTAGCTTCCCATGATGTCTCCCAGATTGCATGTCACGGAAAGCATTGCCCAAGTTTGAAATGTCGTAAGACGTGGTGGGTAGAGGTACCACCACGCCGTTCTCAAGCATCTGTCCGACCTTGGCAAATACAGCCTGGAATCTGTCCGGGAAGTGCGCCACTTGGTGCAAGATATCAACCCCCGAAAACGTGATATTGTTGGCAAAATGCATCATTTCCAAGCCTGTGTTGTCCAAGATGTCGCGTTTACCAAGCTCTACAAAGCGCCCGAAAGGTGCGACGCAGAGCCAAGTGTAGCGCAGGGCTTCGCCAGCAAGAGAGTTGAGGACAACGTCGACTCCGCGGCCGGACGTGAGTCTCATGACGCCATCCTTGAACGAGAGACCACGGCTGTGCAATATGTGAGAACTGTCGAGACCGTACTTTGAGACGAGGAAAGCCCGCTTCTCCGGAGTAGACACTGTAGCAATAATGGAAGCACCAACGTGTTGGGCTACGCGAATCGCTGCTTGCCCGACACCGCCCGCCGCAGAGTGGATGAGAACTGTTTCGCCCGGCTGTAGACGGGCAATGTCGATGAGACTATGTACAACTGTTGTGTATACGCAAGTGAGACTCGCAGCTTCGCCGTGGGAGAGGTGCGCAGGTTTCTTCCGGAATGTGCGATAGTCAGCCGTAATGGTAGTTGCGATACACCCACTGTGCATACCGTACACGTCGTCACCAGGTTGAATGTCTCGAACAGCCTTGCCCACGCGAAGAACGGTGCCGCTGCACTCTATACCGAGAGTGTTGTCATTGAGCTGGCCCATGGCTACCATGACGTCTCTGAAGTTGAGGGCTGTGGCCCTGACCCTGATCTTGATGTGATTATCTGACAGAGGTTGGTCCCTCGCATCATGGCGACGCTCGAGAAAAGTTAGAGTGTCCAGCGATCCAGGAGCCGCGATAGATAGATTCATTTGCCGGCTATCCTCGGAGCTCGGATACGGCACCGTGAGCGAGGGCATCCTGGGGGAGCTCCTTTGTAGCAGCGCTGTCATGGCCGAGTCTGGGTATATACGCTCGATGTGGACTACTCCGTCTATCAGATGGAAGTCCTTGTCGGCGGTGGGGTCATCCTGGGACGAGTATATTTTCTGAATTATGTGCGATACACAAACCGCTCGCTCGTTATAGTCAGGCTCGCCATCAGCACCGCTCACCTGCAACACCCCGATGCAGGCGTCGGCATCCTCCGCTCTGATTGTACGAACCATGCCGTCAAGCGTAGCGCCAGAAGGCTGGTGTAATGTAACCCAGAGGATCCCGCTACACTCGCGGACGGCTTGTTGAACAATACCAAGAAACTCGTCGGTGAATTGGGAGGGCAATAACGACAACTCGTCTTCGACACATATCACAAGGAACGTGCCTGACAAGTCCTCGTTGGCCAAATTGGCGAAGGGCATTTGGCGAACCTGGCAACCCTTTTCCCTTAGAGCAGGCTTGAGGGCATTTAGTGTTGCACTCGAACGTTCTGGCACAGCGTGAAGCGAAGAGAGGATGACTTTGTCCGGCAAACGTGATGGTTGGGACGGTGCGAGGCTTATGGCGAACGACAGCGGCGGGGAAATGGTGTCTACGGCTCCTCTCACGTGAACATCGAAGCCTGGTAGGTTGAGTATGGTATCTTCGATATGCTTAGCTTCACCGACCACAAGCACGGCTCCGGACCTATATTGTTAGTTTGTTCATGGCTCCTTACAGTCTTCCATGGAGACTCACTGTTCAACCCTATCTCTAATGGCTCCGAACCCGGTTAAAGAAGTCTCTCCCGTCAAGGATAGTGGATCGTCAGTTATTATGAGGTCAAAAACCTCTGTCGCAGACCCATCGCTAGTCGAAGCACTAAGCTCGTTCAACGATTTCGAGGCGAATTGGAACGAGCTGGGGAGGCTGTCTGGCTCCGCGGCCAGGCAATCTTCCTCGGCCACGACCATGTAAGACAAGTATACGCCCGGAAAGTGGGCAGATTGGCCCAGCGAATGGATCAAAAGGTCTCGAATGGTTCCGGACTTCGAGAGATCTAGTACCCTGAGTCCAGGCTGTTTATTAGCTGCGGCCCCGATGAAGTACGCAACCGAGTCAACCAGGCCGCTGGACAGGAACCTATGTCCTTCTGGACATGGTTCGTCAATGCGGGACTGAATCCTCTGAGGCTCCGTCGGCGTGCCGAACTTGGCCACCTGGCGTTGTAGTATCCCTTCTATCTCTGCGGCCGAATGCATAGCAAAGTCAGGTCCTCGGCGAGGTACAAACGAGGTGAGATCTGAAGAGGCTTTGCTCGCCTGGCCTTGTCCCATGAACCATTGTTTGAGATCCATCGTCTCCTCTATTTGCTTCGCCACACCATTTCGCTGCGAACTTGACCCAGCCAGTGGTACAGTCTGGCATCCATGGATTGCGATGAGCGGCTTTTTCCAGTCCTTATCCGAAGCAATAATGTCTGTGATAAGTCGATCTGGTGATGGGGCGAAGGAGTTGCAGCGACCATAGTATAAGCTCCCGGGATGAGAGTCGAAATCGTTGGAGATGTACACGGACTCGGCAAATACGGGGACTCGAGCTGTGAATGTACCTGTACCGGTATCCGTGTTCGAAATCAGGAGGTGAACAAATGTATCGAGCACGGCTGGGTGGATGAGATGCGGGCTTTCTCTCTTGCCGGGGGCCCAGTGAGCTGTGTCCGTGACCTTGACCTGGAAAACTGACAGGCGGTCACGGGCTTTTAAGTCAACAACACACTGAAAGGAAGGGCCAAGGTTAAGCCCGGAAGCAGATATCTATGAAGTGATGTTTAGCGGACGACAATTAGAGTTGTACTTAGCAATCGGCCCAAGGGGTTGTACGAACGTCTTGATAGAATTGATCCACCTCTTTTGAAGGGAGATTGGATGCGACGGCGGATTCATAGAGTTGCCTTGCTGTTTCAGAGCGAGAAGCCTTCTCGTGATAGAACCCTGATCCAACTTGAGGTTGTCGAGACTCAATCCTCACGAGGCCTTGACAGTTCGAAGTCCACTTCCCCTTCTCATTGCGGCTGGAGATGGTGAAGTCTGTCCAAGCGTTACTGGAGGCGCGAGATCCATTCCTCCATGGACGGAATTGCAGACTTGTCTCCACAGATTCGTCTGTCGTCACAATGAGGGCATTTTCGACCTTGAGATCTCTGAAGACGAAGCCCTCAATCTCTGATGTATCGTGTATCTGTCTCAGAGCCTCAACAACCATGACGATCATGCCCGCCATCGGGTAGATATTGGTATCTTGAAACTGATGATGGCGAATCCAGGGTTGTTCAAAAGTTCTGAGGTAGTTCCTCCACCGAGGCTCATCATCTGTGGACAGTTCATCCCGGGTTCCCAGGAAGTCTTGCCGGCTCTGTTCCCTCATTCTGTAGCCAGCGGCAGCGGCAGACTCGTTCCAGTACCGCGTGCTGTGGTTCCACACATAGGACGGCAGAGACGGAAGGGTGGCTGTCGAGTTTTGACCAACAGCCTTGGACCTCGTCACGGCACGTGTGTTTATTGCGATACCAACTGTAAGGAGATCTCCCATGGCTTCCAATGCTGTCTCGGTCGCATCGTAGCCTCTAGACAGCATGGACGTGTACAGAGGAGTCGTGGCTGCGTTGGCCAATGGCTCCAGGATCTGGCTGAGGGGACCTTTCAGAGCAGCGTGCGGTCCTATTTCCACAAAAGCGGCTATCTTGAACCGATTTGATTTTGACCCTGTTGTACGGCTTTGTTGGAGCTTCCAGCCCTTTGCCACGGCAGCAGAAAATTGGACAGGATTGAGTAAATTCTTGACCCAGTAAGACGCACTCAAGTCCCGAGGCAGCACAACTTCCCCGGTGACAGACGAAACCATTGTCACCATGTCATTCCCCACGTTTGTCGCGGTATCCGCTATCAAAGACAAATACTTGCTGGCGATTGGTTTCATATGATGCGAGTGGTAAGCAGTGCGGACCTTCAACTTGCGGGCAAAGAAGTTGTCGCCGCTGATGAGCGCTACAGCTTCATCGACCGCGGCAACGTCACCAGAAAGAGTGACACTGGACGGGCTGTTGACGCAAGCGATGACGACTTTGCCTCTGTCAACTCTCTCAATATATTCTGCAGCTGTCTCGGGTCCAACACCGACAGCGGCCATCGCGCCTTGCGTCTTGATATCGCTGGACAGTTTGCCTCTCCAATAGGCAATTCCGAGAGCATCCCTCTTGCTTATGGCTTGCTTGCAGTATGCTGCCGCTATCTCCCCACTGGAATGACCTATGACGAGACGAGGCCTGACACTCCAAGACTCGAGTAGATCGACGAGCGCAATCTGTAACGCGGTACAGATGGGTTGGCTGAAGGCAGGATCGTTCACTCGGCTGTGCTTTTCGTCCCGTCGGAGCTCTTCCATCAGATCCCAGCCGGAGCCAAGCTTGATGAAGCAGTCGCCAGATTCGATAAGCGACCGGCGAAAGATTGAGTACTGAAGAAGCTCACGGCCCATAGCGAACCATTGCGCCCCCTGACCAGTGAAAATGAAACCCAGGTCTGAAGCTCTTGAAAATTTTCTCGGCGGATTCATGGGTCGTTCCAGCTTCTCGACGAGGTCTTGGATGCTTGAAGCTACCATGTATCCAGACCACAAAAGCTTGGAACGTTTGTTTAATAAGGTGTACGATACTCCGTCCAACAACCTGGCTTCTTCCGTTCTGTCCTTGGTATCGGTGCTTTGGAGGAATTGTCGAAGTCGTAGAGCGGCCGCGGCGATGCCAGACTTTTCGGTAGTCGACAGAATGAAGAGTCTGTTCCTACGGCCTTCGCCGTCGCTATGATTTGACACTGGGTGAGGGCCTTGATGAACCATTGTGCCATTTTGAGACCTAAGCGAGAAGTAGCACCGAGTGTGAGCTATGGAACTGTCCAGTAGTAGCCTGCAAGAAGGATGCATTTAGTCCAAGATTCAGACTAAAGACTTACTGGAGTGTCTGAAGAATGCTGAGATCTTCCTTTAGCAAGTTGGTGCTCGTGGTATGTGACCCCACAAGCTTGCGTGCCGTCAGATAGTGATACGCATCGTCCATGATGCAGTGAGCATTTGCTCCGCCATACCCAAAGCTATAGTATTACATTAGCGAGTCGTATATTGCAAAACTGTTCCTAGGGAATTCTCCATACCTGTTTATGCTGATGCGTCTGAGCCCCGGTGGCCAAGGAACGTGCGTCTTTGGGATTTCAATATTCCACTCTTCTGCCCGGATCTTAGGGTTGATCGTGACCAAGCCATGGGTAGGAGCAATTAGTCCGCTCTCCAAGCTGTAAATGCTCTTTATCAGACTGGCTATTCCACTTGCACCCTCCAAATGTCCTATGTTACTCTTCACTGATCCAACTCTGATTGGCTCGTCCCTTACAGAGCCAAACACCGCCCCTATGGCGGAACACTCGGTTGGATCGCCGGCGTTGGTGCCTGTTCCGTGCGCCTCGAAGTAGCCGGTACCAGCAGGGTCAAGGCCAGCCTTCGCGTACACAGATCGGATGAGCTCTTCTTGCCTCTTAGCGGAGGGAAGAGTGATTCCTGGAGTCTTTCCGTCCTGGTTCACGCCAGTGCCACGGATGACGGCGCGGATGACGTCGCCGTCTCGGATCGCGTCTCGGACTGGCTTGAGAACAACGAAGCCGCCTCCTTCCCCTCGTGCGTAGCCGTTGGCTGACTTGTCGAACGAGTGGCATTGGCTATCAGGGCTCAGGAAGGACAAGGTCGACATGAAGACAGTGAAGTGCGGTAGGAGTATGAGGGACAATCCGCCAACTAGGGCCTGAGTTGTATCACTTGTTAGCAGGGGAATCCTATCCCACTTTTTGGCGAGGAATTTGAATGAACAAGAATATGTACCATCTTAGTTTCACCAGACTGCAGACTCTTGCAAGCCAGGTTCAATGCAGTCAAAGAGGACGAACAGGCGGTGTCGACTGTGACACTCTGACCACGAAGATTGAAAAACCACGAGACGCGGTTGGCGACCAGTGCGGGACCGGTACCAGTTGCAGTGTACCTCCTAGGCTGATGGTCAGGCCGACGTAAGCTGTTTGGAGCCGATGAAACGATTTCACTTACGCGGAACTATCTATATCGCGAGTTTGAATATCCCAGTAGTCTCGTTGGCACGCACCAATAAAACACGATATATCGGCGCCATCAACACATCGAATGGTGAGGCCAGCTGTTGTTTGTTCATTCCGTCAGAATTTGCATGTACAACCAAAAAGGCGAGGGCTACTCTGTAAGGAAACGGCCCCCTTTTCTTACCATTCTCAAGTCCTTCATAGGCTAGCTCAAGAAGAATCCGCTGAGCAGGATCCATCCCTGCAGCCTCCGCCGGGGTGATGGAAAAGAATCCCGCATCGAAGACGCCGACATCCTGTGAGAGGAAGAATCCTCCTTGGGTGTTGCTGGTCCCAGCACGATCACCGTGTGGATGGTAAAACCCCGCGGAATTGAAACGGGACTCCGGCACCGGACCGGCGGCAGATCTGCCGTGTTTGACTAGGTCCCAAAGCTTGGCAGGGTTGTCTGCATCCCCCGGAAATCGACCGGAGAGCCCTATGACAGCGATATCCATGGATTCGTTTTCGTCGCCAGCAGACGGCCCTAGAGCAGAGATGGAGGATTGAGGAGCTTGAATTTGAGCCATTGCTTGGAATTGCGTTGGGTAAGGTTTATCATCAAGTATTGTAGAATTGATTCAGTAAAGTGATATCTTTCACAATTACAAAATGGATGCCCTTGCGTTTCCAAGAGGCGTGCGAAACAACACATTTATCATCTCTGGATTTGCTGTCTATCCTGTGTACATAGCTCTGATTAAGAACTTCCTTTTCATTAATGACGGCAACGGATAGCCCATTAACATGATGGCATTCAGGGAGAGCTCTTGGTTTCCTGGCTAGTGGCGAAAGCGGTCAAAACCAGGTTCACGCAGGTGCCTTGGAATGATGATTGATAAGTTGCCGTTAGTTGCCGCTGAAGCCGTGGGGGGTTTAGGGAAATGAGTGGGCGCATGGAACGCGTGTGAGGGTCTAGTTTCACCTGTGAGGCCTCTCGCAAAGGGGCAAAGCACGTCTTCGATTCCAAGTGAACCAATCACGAGACTAGAGTATACTCCGTCAGTTCAGTAGGTGGACGATGAAGCTAACAGAGCGTCCTTGCTCAGATCGGGGGACCGGGATTGCCTCTATCCAGCCCCTTTCAGACTGACATCTCATTCCATTGACCTGAAAGAGGAAGCATACATGCCTGTATCCATTACAGGATCGAAAGACCTGACAAGCCATACACTTGCCAGTGGTACATTTGAGAGGCCCCATGCAGACATAACAACATTTACTTTTAAAGGCATTGTACGCTTCCCAAAGTCATATGACCCCCGCTCTTGGCTTTCAAAACGCATAGCAAGTTACTTCGATTAGTTCAATCTCTATTTGACAATGAGATTCTTATGTCTGCACGGCTACGCTACCGACAGCGCCACTCTTGAGCACCAGCTGGGGCCACTGCTTGCCAACTTACCCAGCGACTGGCAATATGACTTCGTTGAAGCAACTTCTCAGCCCTCTCCCCTTATATTGGGTCGGTTCTTTCGATTCCAAAGGCTCAGGGCACAGCTGACCATCCCCAACAGGTTCTCTAGACGGCATTCCAAGTTCGGCTCGCTGCTGGTACAACCTTCCTACACCCGATGCGCTTCAAAACGCACGAGATGACCTGTTGAGGCACATAGACGCAGAGGGGCCGTATGAAGGCATCATAGGCTTTTCTCAGGGTGGCATGATGGCCGTCTCTCTACTGTTGTGGGACAGCGCTCTTCCCGATGGACCAACTCTACCATTCAAAATGGTCATACTCATCTCTGCCTTCCAGAGCCACAGCTTACATTCGGGGGTGTTGGAGTGGTCCAAGAACGACGGAGATTGGGAGGGGAAGAAGGTCTTGGGTGGAGAGCATCCCGTCACCACTCGTAGCGGCTGGAAGTCTGATCCACGCTCGCGTTTTGACTATCACCTTCTCGCAGGCGCCATGGAGCCGATTCCATCCCCTGTGGAATTTCTCCTCAAGTACCACCCTGACTACGACACATGCCGTCTTGCAATCCCAGTAGTTCATGTTCGAGGCGCGAAGGAGCCGAACCAGATCATGTTTCAGGACGCCATCCAGATGTTTGGCTCTGAAGACAATGAGATTCTGACGCATTCTGGAGGACATCACTTCCCCAAGGAGGCTGGTGAGCTTGCCGAGTTTGCCGAGAAGATTATGAAGGTTGCAATGGGGGTAAACACCCTGTATTAAGTTACTAGTATTACTTTTAACGATCAGGAGGCCTCAAACCCTCTAATAGAAATGATTATCTCCAGTTCCCAAGTCACTGTGACATAAGTCACTGGGATGAACGATTTGGAGCATAGAAATAAGAAAGAAGGTCGTAGAATGGAAAATTCTTAACTTCATCACGTGTAGCGCATTAGCAGTAGTGCCTTGATCTCCAAGGTTCTGGTAGTATACCGCATTGCAGTTACGGTACTAGGAAATCCGTCTCCTCTTTTTCTCTTAAACCAAGTCAGATTAAGAAAACCAAGCAGGAAATCACTACTAGTAAACGTTTAGGCAACATCATGGCACATATTCAGCATTATCTTTGGCATGGAATGGTAAGATTATGACATGTAGACTGAGACTTCAACTTGGAATTCGGGTCAGCAGATAAGAGACCTCCGATCACTGGCTCCTTGCAAGGTACATTTGTAAACTAGAAATACATAGATATTCAACGGCAGATCACCAGGTTAGGAAGAGGAATGAAAGGAGACTCATAATGATATCATGGCTGCTCACCGTGCATAACTCGTGCAGTTTTAGCCGTACATGGGATATGTTTCTGTCTCATTTTCAAGTCCCCTGTTTCGATCCTAACTTCCTTGCTGTCAACCCTTTAGCACCTGGAATTTGCCGTGCAGTAAATAATAAATGGCCTTGCACATCCCAAAGCCAAAATGAAGGAACTCAGCCTTCAACGTCACCCTTTAAAATCACTTACTGCGTTAAAACATTCTACCATCCAATCATTAGGGTTTAATTAAGCACACTATGAGTCTGGAAGTTCGAAAAGCACCTTTTGGGCGTCGTTTGTTGCCCACGGTAATCGATGACCGGGCAAGAACCAATCCGAATGAGGCAATGTTCGTCCTCATTGATGATAGCAACGGTACGATCAGCCTGAAAAGAATTTCGACTTCACAATTCAGCAATGCTATCAACCATGTCACCTGGTGGCTAAAAGAACAACTCCACGATCCCGAGCCAGGGACAGTTTTCGGGTACATCGGGCCCTGTAAGGAGATACTGAATATGCAACAAAGCATTCGTTCAAGCTGACATCAGATGCAGATGATCTTCGATACTTCATTCTTATGGTTGCTTCGGTGAAATTGGGCTGTAAGGTAAATCATTGGGCCGGCTGCTGATTGTTTCATCGGCTCTTCTGCCTCATCACAGACACTCACATTCCTTCCAGGTCTTGCTCTCGTCTCCACGAAATAGTATAGCCGGGCATACGGCCCTTATCAAGCAATCCGACTGTCGTGTGTGGCTCACGGGAGGCGCCAATATCGACGTCACTCAAATCCTGATCGAGAACCCAATGCCTCACTACATTCTCCCCGGCCTGATGAATATCCTACAGCAACCCTCTGCGACTCCATATCCGTACGAAAGACAGTTTGAGGACGCTAGGTGGGATACCTTGGCCCTGATACATACGTCTGGCTCTACAGGTGTGCCAAAGCTCGTCCCGCTGTACCTTGGCACAGCTGCTTGCGTCGATGCCTTTCACATCATGAACCCAGTTGATGGTAAAAGGCCGACGGGTGTAGAGTGGAGCGGCATCAATATGCTCTGCATGATGCCATATTTTCACGCAAGTTCTCCCGCCTTAGCCCACCTTCAAAATTGGCAATTGCAGCTAACTTTGACGAGAAGACGGCGGGCATCTGCCTCGGACTTGACAGTGCTGTCTATTTTAACTGGACCGTCGTCTTGCCGCCGCCGGGAATTTGGTCCGCCGACACACTGGAGAGGATTCTCGACCAAGTGCCAACAGTAGAAGCCGCATTCGTGGCGCCAAGCATACTGCAGGAAATCTCACAATCTCCTCGGCTGCTCACTAAGCTGGAGAAGCTAGAATTTGTTACAACGGCAGGCGGCCCGACACCACAATATGCGGGTAGTATCGTTTCTAAGCATGTGCACCTTCACCAGACCATGGGCAGTACTGAGGGTCAATGGCTCTCGACGATCCCCTGTCGCAGAGAGGACTGGGAGTATATCCATATAGCAGACGAGACTGGCTATGAGATGGTGCACGATTCAGAGGAGCTCTATGAGCTTACTTTTCGGAGGAGGCAGGAGTACGAGCTAACACAGTCATTCTTTGTCACGTTCCCAGAGATCGACATTTGGCACACCAAAGACTTGTACTCGAAGCATCCTACCCTCCCACAACGTTGGAAGTTTGAAGGAAGAAAGGATGATCTCATTGTTTTGTCGAATGGAGAAAAGTTTAATCCGAATCGAACAGAGGAACAGCTCTCAGGCCATCCCTTGGTTCAGGCAGCTTGTGTGGTGGGATCAGGTCGCTTCCAGCCCGCCGTGCTCTTAGAACTAGCGCCGAATGTCCAGGCAACTCCGGAAGAGGTGCTCCGTGAGGTTTGGTCCGAAGTTCAGACCTGTAATGAGAAGCTTCCCTCCTTCGCTAAGATCCATCGTTCGCACGTCAAGGTGGTTAGCGAGCCCTTTTCACGGCTGGCTAAGGGCACGGTTTCGCGCTACGCCACATGGGAGAAGTTCCGCTCAACGATTGAACAACTATATTCGGCACGGCAGGCGATATCATCATCATCAAATATTTCTACTTTCGAAGCCTTGTTGGAGCAGGTTCTCGGTATTGCGCAGGAAATATCTTCGTCCCAGGGCCTCTTTGATACGAATGCAAATCTCTTCGAGGCAGGCTTCGATTCTCTCTCAGCACAAGAACTACGTTATGCTATTCACGATATCATGGGCTTTGATCTAGAGTCTGGAGATGTCTTCCAGCGACCTTCAGTCTTTCAGCTGTGTGAGCTGATTTGGTCACGCCGGCACTCACAAGAACAACCTCTGATCAATCCTCGCGATAGAGTTAGGGGCAAGATACAGGACTTTTTCTTGAAGTCATTCCCCTCGAAGAAGGATCGGCCCATGTCTGTCATAATTACTGGAACAACTGGCTATCTCGGGAGCTACATCCTAGACTTCCTCTATCGCAACCCTGCAGTTGATGAGATATGGTGCCTGAACCGGGATCGTCTTGCTGCATCGAAACAGCCCGAGCTGGCCCGCCATAGGGGATTAGTCGAAAGCTGGGAGGCAAAGACTGTCAAGTTCCTTACCGTCAATCTCCAACAACAAAACTGGGGCTTATCAGAGGAGGAATTCGCAACCCTGGCCGCTCGAGCGAGAGTTCTGATACGTAAGTCAATGTCTTTCATATTCATCAACGGCTGCTTGTGCAAGATGATTCTGATTAAAATAGACAATGCGTGGCAAGTCAACTTTAACTTGCCTCTTGAGTCTTTCGATGACCATCTTGTTGGCGTGAAACACTTGATCCGCTTCGGTGAACAAGCGAAGAACGCACTCCACGTCGTATTCATATCGTCTGTTTCCGTGGCTATGAACTGGAACAGGGTCGCCATCGGGCCAGTAGCGGAATTGCCTATAACCAACTTGGACGCGCCTGGCAACGGTTATGGAGAATCCAAGCTTGTAGCGGAGCACCTCATCTATGAAGCATCTCGGCGAGGAGCCTTCTCCGCATCCGTTTGCAGGACAGGTCAGGCCGGGGGGCCAGTAGACAACGGCACAGTTCAAGGAGAATGGAACAGACACGAGTGGCTGCCTACGGTCAGTACTTTTCTAGTCACATCAAATGTTGGCTTTTCAGAATTTGACACGAGTAACAATAATGCAGTTGATCGAGACGTCGCTTCATATGAGAGCTCTCCCATCTGAATTGGGGCTCTGCGAAATCACAGATTGGATCCCCATCGACAGACTCGCCAGTATGCTCACAGACATCGCTCTCCTCCCCCCCTTATCGGCCAATGCGTGTCGTTTCTATCACCTCGTCAATCCAACCAAGACCAGTTGGGGCGCTATTGCGCCGACGATTCAGGAACGTCTCACGCGTACCTGCTCCGCAGAGATTCGGATTTGCCCTTTGTCGGAATGGGTGCAGCTACTTGAAAAGACAGCCTCGCTCGCGCGGACAGTGGCAGACGGCCCAGTCGTCCACTCAGGTCGGAACCTCAGAGGCTTAAAATTGATCGACTTTTATCGGGGCTTAGTAGCTGAGGCAGAGTCAACACAGCCAATATGGTTGATGGAGGGAGCACTGTCGGCTAGTCCAAACCTGCGCCAGCTGCCAGCGGTCGGAGAGAACTGGATGACTCTTTGGATGAAGCAATGGGGATATTAGTAGTGATTATTTTGGACTAGGTGGATTCTATGTTCGTATGATCAGCCCCGGTGGGAGGCTCGTGTTTACAAACGGCTACCTATCTAATAGTTGGAGCTGCGGTTACTACTTATTTGAGGGGGTTTTCGCACTATGAGGTGCGACCAGATAAGTTTCAAATACGTTGCCTCTTGGTGGGCGGCTATGTATCTCTGCCCAGCGATGAAAAGGTTTGGCTGGTTTACGATTGAGGTTTGCTGAGAGAAATTTCACCGTGGAGGAAGAACCCAATACCAAGACCCTTATATATGGTATAGGGTTGCCAGGAAGGAAGAATAGTAATTTAACAAGGCAATGTCATTGATGCTATCGTTGTCCCTCACCACTAAGCTCGTAATTTCAGGGCTGTTGCAAGTCCAATCAAAACTATTTGCAACCTGAGTCAATCGAGCGAACTTGTGGCAATAGTTAGTGGGGTTTTACCCCTCCGAGATTCTTATTCCCTTCGCATTAAAGTCCCTTGATCTAAAACATCCAGTATCGAACGTCAAAAAGATCCGCGCTGGATTCGTTAAGCCCCCCAGCTCTGAGGTTCTTGAGCGCCAACTGTACAAAAAGTTACTCCGTTAATCCTCTTGTGGTGAAAAGAAAAATGTGGTGATTGAAAGCTTACCGCTGCATGAGATTTGACTTGCATGTCATCAGCCTTATCCTCTGCTTCTCTTCCTTCGTGGCTTGTTGAAAGCAGGTTGTTCAGACCCATGATCCACCCTTGCTTCTTCACCCTTCGTTCCTCGGCCGGAAAAGTCGAGAGAAGGTAGGAAGCCGATCCTCTAAGCATTGTCAGGAGACTGACACAGTCGACCTTGTTCCACTCACGCTTCGTTGGGTCTAGTTGGACATCTAGGAATTCCAGCAACCGCCTGACTAAAGCTTCCTTGTATGGATGCACCACCGTCTCCAGCACATGGCAGCGCGTCGAGAAACACATAACAATGATGGTCTTCCACCTGCTCTTCCTCAAGTTTGCCATCTTGTCTATCACATCGTCTGCGCGCTCTTCCACTTCTTCTGCCGAGAATTGCACCAGAAATGGATCCTTCGCATTGGGCCTATCGCTAGGTTTCGTACCCACTTTGGGTCTCGTCCCATCTTCGTAGAGGGACACGTAATCCCCAAAGAACCTTTCAAGATCCAGTCGTGCTCCTTCTGGTCCTTCGCCGAGTGCGCCAACAGCATCAGCTGGCGTATTTCTTATGACCTCGTAAAGAACTTTTATGCCCCAATCCATGGACTGGGGACAAAGGAGACAGAACTCGATGAGGGCATGATGGAGACGAGCAGAGCGATCGTCAAACTCGTCAAACTCGTCAGCATACGTTCCAGGCTGAGATGTGAGATAGGTAAGAAGAGTATCGGCAGCGGTTTTGATGGTAGGTGAAGATGAAGGGTTGATGATATCGGCTTCATTCTGAGGTCTGATGGAAAGCCATATGTCTAGGACTTTGAGGCCATCTTGACCCAAATCCCAACCTGACATGATGTGTGTGTCGTTGTAGTGTATTGAATTATCAGAGGTTGCAAATATTGTGATTAGCAGAATAATAAAAACGTAAAGCAGGTATGTTTGAATGATAATGTTGGCGGATATATAGCCACGGCAGATACCCAGAAGAAAAGAACACATCTCTGCTTATTGTGCAACGGTCCACCCTAGAAGGAGGTACTGTCCGTGCGATGAATCTGCTTATTTGCACTGTGCTGGAAGTCTTCCGTATTCTGGTTCACGTTAGCCACCAAGTTCCCATGTACTGCTACAGTATTAGCTATAGTATATGTAGCTTTTAGTAATAAACTTGTGCCCAGGCTTCCTAGTTTCTTGTAGCCATTAAAGTAACAAGAACAGGCTACATCCTGGCCCTACTGTTCATGTGGCACAGTAGGACATGCTCAGTTTACCCGTCTACCCCCAAGAATTCCCTCTCTATTCGTCATCATTACTATCTTTAGAGCATTATTTGCTATTTCACTTATTTCTTCATCTTGAATGATAACACCAAATAAATAGTGTGACGTTGGAGCGTAAGAATGTTTCATCTTTTGAAAAACTTCATAGACCAACTAAGATAAAATGTAATCTCTAGGACCTTTTGATGTATACCCCCATAATACAGTATTGTTAACAAAAGCAATATCTTACGTGATTCATAAGAGGGTGATATTTGTTACCGGCCGTAGGGATCTTAACAGCGCATTATGTGTCAAACATAGCGCAGAAGTTCCAAACACGCCTCGACGAGATGCAAAAGGTCTTGCGGGCTTACTAGAATCGAGAGTAAAAGAGGCAATACGGCGAAAAGATGGCATCTCATTTCTGACTACTATGAGAGCTTTCTACGCCACGAGATGATGATGTGAGCATCAGCGGCGGTTGGCCGATATCACCAGTATAAGTAAACAAGAAATCTTTCTCAAGGGCAAGTTCTCATCGGACTAAAACATTCTCGTCACATACTCATTACAACGCATTGAACATTTTGAATCTGATTTAAGTAGACTTGATTCTGTATATTTTGATCATGGTTAATTTCAGCAACACCTTCTTGGCTGCAGGAGTCCTCGCCACTCTCGCAGTTGCAGCAAGGTCGTCACCGGCAACCGTACTCCCGAGAGATATCAAATCGGCCAGAGACGTCACATGCCCTATTAGTGAGTCCCCCTTTATAGGTATCTTGCAACCTTCCTCAACCACTGATAGCAGTTTTACATAGCCGAAGTTTCCAAGTTTGGAAAGACGTTCAAGAAAGACCTCATTGAGGCCGATATCAAGGCAAACCCAGATCCCAACAACCAGAACAACGGGTTCCCAAAGGGATACAGATACACTGGCACCGGCTACTGGCCTTTCAAGAAGATCACAGCTTGCGATGATACGAAAGAAAAAGGCGAGAAGGTTTACGAGATTCCAATTGGTCCATCGGGTCAGTCATGGAACACATTTGGCGCAAAGCCTGGAACATACAGAGTGAGGATACGTCATGCAATTCTCTGGTAACCTTGACAGATATTAATACGAAATCCAGGTCCTCTTTGCTATTGATGGGAAGAACCAGATCTTCTGTGGCGTGACTGCTCATGCTAGCAAGACAGATTTCAGCAAGGTCGTTGGGTGTGAGGAGTAGAGCACCAGGTAGTACAGTATTCTTCGCTCTAGATAAGGAAGACTTACGTGCCACCGACTGGATAGATGGTAAGAGCGGCGGGGCTTGGGGAAATCACAGAGGGAAGATGGTTTAAAGAGAGTTAGACAATAGCTACGCCAACTGATGTACAATCTTCATCTAAGCTAGTATCAGAGATACATAACATTGAACTACACATCACAGACGATAATTGCCCATCAAATCACATGAAGAATTCCAATGAACCATAATGATTCACTATAGGGACAATAAATTCATCCATAATGATGAACTGACCTCTCCCTCACTAAATCAAAGCAGCTTCCGTCTTCCGAGCTGAGATGTCTTAGACCTAACAAAGTCTCTTACCCTCATAATTTCCGCCCCCAAAAAATACCTCCTAAACGAGGCAGACAACTCCAACAGTACAGAGAGATGATTGCATGATGATTCTGTCACGGAAGCTTGTCCCACGGGATTCGGCCTCAAAGGAAACACAAATTCCCAAGCACATGGTACCCTTAAGAACACCGGCATAGCACACAAAGAGAGCAAGATCATTGGTCAGTGACGCCAAGGTCCGCTATACAATGATCTGAAAGCCTGCGTAAGCAACACCAAAAAAGAAAAGAAAATGGCGGCGATGGGGTCATCAAATTAGTCAACACTGGGAGACACTTCAGAGCGGCCAACCTTGCTTTTCATAACCCAGAAGAGGATTCCATATGTTGAACCGAGGGTGATCAAGTTTATACATTTAGACCCTGCCACAGTTCCAAGTTTTCAAGACTTCACTTTTATGATAAATAAGCCCATCATACATCAAGAGAATTCCAGTTTAAGCACACTCTCATGCACCTGTGGTTTTCGCACGATCTCTTTTAGAAATAGACTACCGACAACCCACACCGAGATACTTGTACGGGATATATAATATTTGTCTGTCAAGCATTTGTGATTTTGTACTCACGTCTACTTTGTAGATCTGTATTGCCAACTCAAAACGGCCACAGACCACTGAGGTAGAACAAACGCGAACCCCTTCTGTCCGGCTTCGAGTCGGGTTCTTCTCGTATCAACAAGATCGGGCTCCCCAAATATGTTCTCAGAGAAAGGATCTGGCGCAGTCAGAACCGTAAGCTCTGCAACTGCTCCTTGCTGTGATCCGGGAAAGTTGATCTCGAATTCCTGTTCCGTCGTCGTATTGTACACGGCACCTTTCCAAACGTAGGTATTCAGATCATCATTCAGGCCAGCAACCCAGAATCCGGGATCATATTCATCTGAATTTTCGACGGGTAAAAGGGTAGTGAATCTGTTGTTCGACAGGAGCTCCATGACGTGAAAACTTGTTGATCTGACAGTCGCGGATGTGTTCGCATTGAACGTGATGAGGTTTGGCTAGTTCAGTTAGTTATTCACAATAGAAATCAATGCATTCGACTGACGAGAGATGGGGAACGCCTACATTCCACTGATAGGATTCAATGTTTTGCAACAAGGGCGCAAAAGCACACCCATAAACTGTGTCAGGATTTCGTTCAACGCCCAGATAGAAAACAGCTTCTGCTACACTGGCAATCCACCATGGTCGCTTTCTATGATCTTTCCATAGAACTTCGTTGCCGTTGTTTCTTGCAACGCCATATTCTCCAACGAGGATCTTGTTGCTCGCATCCTGGTCGTCGAATAGTGTGAAATTTCTCACAGCTCCATCTGGGTTCTATGGTTCATTAGAAAGGTCGACGTCAAGGAATTCAAGAAATACGACCTACACCGTAGTCGTGGTAATCTAAAACTGCCCCTTTCGGAATGGGATCCAGTTCGATCGTGGAAGAAAGAATTTGCAGATGCGGGTATTTTTCACTGATCGCGTCGAAAAACATTCGAAATCGATATTCGTTGTAAGATGTCATTCCACTTGAGAAATGATCCTCATTTCCGACCTAGAGTAGACCTCGGTCAGTGAAAGATCAATTATAGCCGGCTCGCCCCTTACTCACGCCCACGAAGTTGATTTCAAAGGGTGTTGCGTAGCCCAAGGCAACCCTTTTCGCCCCATACTCTGTCGAAGCATCTCCGGTTAAAAACTCAATCTCGTGAAGGGCATCTTGAACGTAAAAGTCGAGTTCATTCTCCGGGATGACCGTGCCATCTAGATAGAGCCCGGCCCAAAGTATCAACACAGGTTCTACTTTTAGGTCCTGACACCACTATCCACTCTTGAGTCAGTAAATGGAGCCATAGACCTGTAATCGTAGAGTTACTCACCAACATGTATTCAATTAAGCCAAGCCCATCTGTGTTATGGTACCTCCAAGCACCAGTTCTCCCGGGCCGGTCAATGAGATCCCCGATTGTCTCATTCCACTTCCACCTACTTCCAGGCAGTTTCCCCTGGAGATTGTTACCTCCTGGGATCCGCATAAAGCTAGGATTGAGATCTTTGAGCGATTGCATCAAGTCTTGACGCAGCCCATTCTCTCTGTTATTATAAGTGGGTGGGAACAGACTTATGAGGTTGAAGTTCAAAACTTGATGACTACTCTCGGCCACGAAAGTCAATGTGAAGTTGGTTTTGTACCCAGCCGCAATGTCTGAGTCAAGTGCAAATTCATGCTTGGTCCACCCACGCGTGTTGGAATGAGATGGAATATTCACTGATGCCAAGATCTCACCTGAGCTTGCGCTGCGCAAGGCCGCTTTGAAGTCGCCTTGGTAATCGCCAAATACCCAGAAGGAACCCTTGTATGTCTGAGGCAAAACGTCTATCCCCCAGTATCCGGGGTTGGA
Source organism: Clonostachys solani (assembly GCA_902141235.2). Classification (NCBI taxonomy): domain Eukaryota; kingdom Fungi; phylum Ascomycota; class Sordariomycetes; order Hypocreales; family Bionectriaceae; genus Clonostachys; species Clonostachys solani. The sequence continues at coordinate 625,171 of CABFOC020000043.1, forward strand.
AATACCAATTTCTCCTCTAGCCCTACCCTTCACAGTGACAGATGTTGGCAAAGCTGAGGAAAGGGGGGTTGTCAAATTGAAAAGCGAAATGTCGGCAGGACCAAACGCTGACCAAGGATCTAGTGTCGATGGCATGAACTCGTCGCCTTGGAATGCTCGGTTTCGTATGAGCTCCGCGTATCTGGGACATATTAGTCGCTGCTAAAGGTTGTTTAATACCACATAGAAAACATACATCCCCCCGTCCCCGGAGAAATTTATGTCTTCGAACATTAGCCCGTATTGCAGTGGCGATGCGTCTTTTCCCTCATCTTTTGATACACTTATAGTAACGGCAGCCACATTAGTAGCCAGAGATAGCAAGGAAGACAGCCTCATCGTTGATAGAATATTTGGGTGTTTTGGAAAGTTGAGGCCATAGAAATTCGCTCACATTGGGGCCTTAACTCCTCATTGTCACTCGAGGGGTCATATATCTTCGTTAAAGTGAGCATCTTTACTATTTTGGATTATACCCGAACTAAGGTTATTATTTCCCGCACTGTTGCATCCAAAACGCGCTCATCATCCCCCGCTATGGATATCCCATTCTGGGGTACTTTAAGCGCGCCAATGCTTAAGGACAGAAGCTATTCTCGCCACTTTACTCTACCGAAGTCTAGGAATCTCCGCTTTGCATTGTAACATTGGATTGCATCCTGAATAGATATATGGGCGCCCGATGCCGAAGAGGTAAGCCCATTTTGCCTAATCACCTCATAACCGCCTAATCATCTCGGACGGATCAGTTTTCCATCCGTCTGTGAGGGTCAACCATATTGCTCTACGTCATCGGTCAAGCCTACCGATTTAGAACCAGTAATTGAAGGGAAATTATCAAGAAAACACATTCGCAGAATCTCCGGACTAAGTTAGTATCTCATTAATTTGACCTATTTTTCATTAAAAAGCTTTACACCTTACCCAGTTCAGGAGGAAGCCATTTTTTGCACTCGCATCCAATTTCGCACATTTTGTTGCAAAACTTAGGAGGATGACGAAAGCATTAAGTAGGGCATATTATACCGCAAAATTTCAAGACGACGTTTGGCTGTAAAAGGGCGGGTAAGTTAGGGTTCCAAGTGTACATAGGACTACCTTGCATTTCTGTTTTGTACGAATGTCTGAAGCGGCAAGGCTGATCGGCATATCTGTAGGCGGTTCTGCTAGTTTTACTTCCTGAGGAATCATCGAGTCAATAGAACGGCCAGAGCAGTCTTCATTTTTGAGTAGGCGGCCGGCTGACCGCGAACTTAACTTACATGTGACAGTATATCATATGGAAAAGAGGGTTTCCGAGAGACAATACCTTGTGTGGGTTTTTGTGTAATTGGACAGAACTGGCTCCTTATTATATAATACGATAGTGAGGTTTTAATGATAGTTATAATATCGTCGCCCTACTCTTAATTTTCCGATGAATTGTAGTGGACTCCATGAAAAGATATAATGACTACCTAACCCGTAATCGACATCGCCTGCGCAATAAGCGCCATCAATCTCTCTGTTCCCTTGCTATCCACAAACTCCAAGACCTTTCTCACTTTCCTCCCCTTATCATCCAAGTGTAGAATGAAGATATACTCGCCCTCAAAACTCCAATCAATTTTGCTTCCTCCAGCCTTGACCTCGTCCCAGAACGTTGGTGCACTGCACGCCCGAATGACTACCTGCCTCAGGCTTGGATTGACCCAGGTGTCGCGGGCATTCATATTGAAACTATTAATAACTTTACGAATGCTTGAGAGAAACTGGGCGAATTCGTCAAGAGAAAAGGGGCCTGGAAGATTGGCAGACTGCGGTGCAAATTCGTGCGTATAGTCCTGTGTTTGGACATGTGTGATAGAACTCGGGTCGAGAGTTTTGAAAACAGCCAGGTACTCAGCCGCCGTGGCGAAGAGCGTCTCTGAAGTCGGTGGACAGACGAGAGTTTCAGGCTGGGAGTTTTCTTTCAGATGGGAACCCTGGACCTCCATGATAGCTTGTAATGGTCTCCGAAAGATATATATAAGTTATTGGATAGTATGAATGGCTGGCTGCTTTGGTTACTTCAAAGAAGTGATAAAGAACAAGGAGATCGATGCGTTGAATAGCAGGATTTTAAGGCACGATAAATGTGGGTATCTCGTCGCTTTTATTATGTGCCTTCGAGCTCCTATTCTTATCCGTCTGCCTGATCCGATTAATTCCTGGTCTATGCTGCCTGATCCGATTAATTCCTAATCTATGCACATTGGGTCCTTTGCATTCATTCAGAAGCCGGGAGTACGGGTGGAATCGCGGAGATAGACATAGACGGAATCGCGGAGATGTCTCCCAACAATTACTTCATCCGACAGGCTAGATCCGTGATTATTTTAACTCCGATGTTGAGTAAATTATTTGGTAAGAAGCTACTTCGCACAGCCAGCTAATACTGTGGACCTTTGACGTGAAAGCTCTCGCACGAGATCACTCCAAGCATCACAAGCCTAGACAAAGAACAGAGTCTTCTAGTGAGGTGATACAAAGTTGTTAAGAAGAATTTGTAGTCTCTGCTTTCGTGTAAAATCAAATGATGCTACTATTGCTCTGATATTACATGCTAGATGGTGTCTACCTTCCTGATCCTCTTTAATTAGCGAAGCTTGTTTCCGGAGGCATGCACAAGCCATTGGCGTAAGAGAAAGAGAATAAAGTTCAACAGCAATAGAAGCTGCCAGAGCCCGACAACTCAACACGATGAATAACAAGCCGTTGGAATTGTGACATTTATGACCTAACCATCATGAGAACCATTGCTCAGTGACCATTCTAAGCCTGAATCGTCATTTTCTCCATGGCAGGCCTGCCCTTTGAGCTACCAGGGATGGGCCGTTTACAATCAACAACTTCGACAGCGTATTTCTTAGCCGGTAAACCCTGCCGCCACAACTCTGACATGCAGCTCTCCATCCCTTGCACAGGCGGTTCGGTTCTGCAGAAGTAGCTTACCATCATCATGGAGCTCTGCATTGCTGCGACGGATTTTGCCTTATGTCCGGCCCGAAATGTGAATGACGTTATATTTTGTAGCCCGACATGATTCAATCTTTCGTATCAGAAAGCGACGCTTGAGTTCCTTTTACATATGTTAATATAGTGCAGTATAGTTTACATAAACTTAAATGTGACAGTAATTACCTCCGTCCTTCTCGTTGGCGGCCACGGCAAAGTCGCTCCGCTTCTTACCCCACTACTGCTTAAACGTTCATGGACTGTGTCAAGCCTCATCCGTACTCATGATCAAGTTGCTGCCATTCAAAGTCTCGAAATTGACCAGGCCTGGAAGCTCAATATTCTTCTCCGCGATATTGTGGAAATCCTACTCCTTAAGCTGGTAGCTGAACTCCTTCACGAGGTGAAACTAGATTATATCGTGTAGAGCGCAGTTGAGTTTCTGTTTCATATTCCAAGACAACTAAAAAGTAGCTTTCTCGAAGCCAGTGTTTTTCGAATACTCACAGTGCTTTGCTTCAGGTGCTGGTAGCAAGGGGAATGCAGAAAGAACCTTTAAGATCGATGGCGCCGTAGTTACCTATCTTATCTGTGCCGTAGTTAGGAATTGAGCGAGATATAAGGGCTTGACCTAATTGCTGCGTGATGAAAAGATACTTCGGAAGTTAGATTTCATCTTCACAAGGGTGCCCCCATACTATCTGTAGTAGCGGTGTTTCGTTCACCTGCTTGGAAGTGGTCTCCTCCAGCCACCATCTGAGCGGTATTGCTATTAAATGCCGAAATCGAAAATTGCAAATATCTAAAATGGCAAAATAAGGCTAATTTGAATCATCTGCAAGATTGTTAGCTCTTTGAGGTGGCCGAATTTTCGTCGCATTGAAATCAAGACTACCTAGACCAAGATACTTGGAGTGCCGACAGCTTCAAAGCCAGGCTGCCCGGACTTTCACTCGTTTGGCGCTCGGAAGTCAGTGTATTGTATGTTCTAGCACTGAAATCCGGGAATCCGGGCTTTCGGAGTTTTGTAGAGATAGTAAAGCGAGGGTCGTCTGTGGGCCTGAGAAGATTTGACACCGTATCTATGGCGTGTTGACTGCATGACCATGACGTGACTAGCTTGATTTTGTAATAGCCGATATTTTCCCTAAAAGTGATCGTAGATCATCTCCCTTTGCTGGCCCTCGTTCCTGGTAGTTGGCCTGCATCCCGCGGAAGCCGATATGTATGTAACAACTTAACAATGCTACTAATCCATAATAGCATTTGACCTTTCGGGACAATTTTCGGGGTTGCCACATTGGCAAATATGTCATTGGCTCTGCAGATCTTGATCTCGGCGCGGACTTTCGAATCTCATCAATTGTCCGAGGAGGGAGTGCGGGAGAGCGGCTATCGAAAAGTTTTAAGCATAATTTAGAATTATCTATATATAACAACAGAATGTCATTGACTCACTCACTCCTTCACACTCTTTCAATCGACCATAATCATCACCCCTTCGTTCATCCTTTAGTTGAAATCCCTTGGTTGAAATCGCTTAGTTGAACCTCAATCTTCTGCCAAGTTCTATCGTGCAGGCATAACGAATCCATCCTGTCGCCAGAATGCCAGAACCTGCGAGCTCTTCGGGGTTGTTAGTTCTCCTCGGGCGGAGGATGTACGGTATTGCCGAGAAATTGGTGAATGAGACGCAACTCACGTCTGTTGGACTGCTTTGTGCGCTTGTAATGCTACTCACCACCTCGGGATTTCTCTATTCCCTTGTCGAACCACGCCGCCTTACGAAACACATTATCCTAGAAAGAGAAATCCCCAGTGCTCGGGAACGCCGCGAGCACTTCTTTTCGCAGCCAAGAGATCTGATCATCAAGGGCTATCAAAATTTCAGAGAGGAAATATGGGGAATCGAGTCCTCGGCAGGTGTCCGATTGCAGCTCCCGGTCGGATTTCTAGACGAGCTGAAAAGCCATTCCGCATTGAGTTTTGAAAAGTTCATCAGCAGTGAGGGTATGCTTGATTATACGGGCGTGGGTGGTTTATCGGATGATGCCCTCCACAAATTCAAATCGAAGTTCAATCCTACCGTGGGCTCTTACGCCCCCGTGCTGCATAATATCGTCAAGGTGCAAATGGACAAGATATTTCAAAAGCACGAAGACTGGACAGAAGTCAATATCAATGATGGCATCATGGAGATGGTGAGCATTCTGTCGGCCAGGGTATTCACAGGAACTGAAGCGAGCCAAAACGTTGAATGGCTAGAGTTGGGTCCAAGCTACGTTGCGAATGTTCTGGTCTATATCGAAGCTCTCAAGCGATGGCCCAAGGTCCTCCGACCTCTTGCGAGGTTTTTCTTACCTCAGCGTCAGCTTATTCTACGGCAATGGGAGCAGGCAAAACAGTTTCTGTCTTCTGCTATTTCTAAACACAAAATGCAGCAACAGCACATGAACGACCCTCCTTCACTGATGGACTACTTCATCAACGACGAAAGGATTAGCCTTGAAGATATGTTCCGCCTCCAGATGGCAATCGTGGTCGCTGGAATACATACGACATCCGCATCACTTACTCAGTTGCTCTATGACCTGGCAGCCTATCCAGAGGGTATCCCGGAACTGCGTGAACAAATTAAACAAGTATACGAGGAAAATGGTAGAGTATTCAATAAGAAGGCGCTCAGCGAACTGAAGAAGCTCGATAGCTGGATGAAGGAGAGCCAACGATTTCGTGCTCCAGATTTAAGTAGGTTACCAACCATCTTCCCTTTCCCGTCTATCACACTAACACACAGATTTTAGCCACTTTCCAACGCCTGGCTGTCGATTCACTGACTCTTTCGAACGGACTATACATACCTAGAGGGACAAAGATGGAGCTTCCCACGACCGCAATACAAGTGGATGATAGATTGTACGAGGAGCCGCAACTTTTTGATGGGCTTCGCTTCTACGAATGCAGGCAGAAAGAGGGCAACGAAAATAAACACCTTTTCATCAGTACTGGGAAGCTTGATCTAGCTTGGGGATATGGGCGTCATGCTTGTCCAGGACGGTTCATTGCAGACGTTGAGATCAAACTCGTTATAGCAGAGTTTCTATTGCGGTTTGATATCCGCAACCCTGTTGGTCAGCCTAGGCACGCGGACTTGGAATTTGAATCTAATGTAAGTTTCAACTTATCATTAGCATACGTAATTATTACTAACACCGTGCGCAAGCTTCTACCGGACCCGACAAAGACCGTCATGTTAAAAATGGTGAAGAAATATTAGGTCCAACTGCAGTGGGATGATATGAAATAGGGACAAGAAACAACCTTCAGGACTTCAAGTCCTTTGTGGCGGAGGTAACGATGGCAAGAAAAGATTTTGTTAAATACATAGGGAGGAGATTGAAACTCTTGGAACGAAGAATAGAAGCAGATGTCTCGACCTTAAGCTCCCGCTGTTATCTATATAGTCTAAAATTGTATTGAAAACCTAGTAGGCAGTCACTCTGGATATAAGGCTTGAGATTTAACCTTGAATATAGCTTCTCACCCTATTATATTAGAATAAGACTAATGCACAGCCAGACCAGGTTCAAGGCTCATCACAGAACAACGTTATAGGTGATGCTCTGCACTGCTACAATATTTCTACTGCGCTTAAAGGTACAAACTATAAATGAATTTTAGTCGGATTAGTATTAGGATTCATTCATAGAAGACTAAATGAAGCGAAAAACAACAAGACAGTGTGAGTTATAGGTGCCAGCACCCAGATGATAACCAAGAAATCTACCTTCTCCTTGGCCTCCTCTCCTGCTTATACTGGGTCTCATAACGGGCAAGATCTTCAGCATCATAGTCCCGAGCAGGCCAAGTAGTCTTCCGGCTACTGCTCCGGCGATCATCCTCGTACCTCAGTTCGACCCGATGGCCCTCGCGGCTCATTGGCTCCAGAGGCGCTCTGAGAAAGCCACTCGTGTCGCCCTCGGGATGATACATGACTCCAAGACCGCTCGGTCCCCCACCTTCCTCTTCACGCAGTCCAACAACTCGATACGGGCCAGGGCTATTTGGCGGGTTGCCAGTAATTCGAGCCCTGTCGTTGCGATGCGCTGTCCGGGCGGCCTCTAATTTCCTGCTTGAGACGGACTTCTTGCTGATGTCGAAGTCATCGTCGTAAGTAGCGGGTGCTTCGTACATATTACGGCCTCTCGACTCCCAGTGTTCAAATATTTTCTCCCCATTGTTGTACCTATGCGGATACATGTCTCGTCTGTCCTGAACAGGCCGAGATGCCGCATTCCTGGACATGTCGTGCACACTTCGGTAAGGGAGATCAGCTCCTCGATCGGTGTGGTATTGCTAAAACATATGACGTTAATCCAATTGAGGAATGCACTTCTTTTGTCCGTGGCAGAACTTACCAGGTTGCGACCATCGTCATCGGTGTTGCGACGTGGTTCGCGAGGCTCGCGGTCCACTTTGCGGCTGAACAGGCCCATGATGACAGGATAGTTCAGAACAGAATACAAAGTAGTGAGTAAAGTGCGGATGGATTGTGCCAAATGACTGTGGCAATGAATATGAGTTTGGATTGATGAAGTATTTAAATCAGCCATATTCACATCGGGGGATTGGCAGCTTTTATGTTTGATGAGGCGACCAGGATAGAAGTCCGAGCCTAGCTGCAACCTCTCTCCCACTCTGAAGCAACCAACAAACCAGACCAGACCCCAAGGTTTGTTCGACATTTGGCCAGTCTCACAGACTCTGTAGCCGCTTGCCTGGCCGTCATGGTCACTCCGAAACAGTCCAGAAATAGGCAGTTCACACACACAGCCACCTACATGCGGCGACGCGCCATGCGGGCTTGAGACGAACCACCGTTGTAGTGCGGACAACCAATGATTTAATCCCCGTGAAACCAGAACTGTCCGGGTAGTTAATAGTTCATCAAAAATGGTTGGCAGCCATGTACTCTATGATGGGATTCCATGGTTACAGGCGCATATGCAGCCTTGTGATGTAGCCGCTTTGCAGGGAACTTACTAGGTGGGAGGTTCTAAGTAGTAAAAGCGTTTTTTTTAGCAGTTGTAACTTGTTTGCCGCCCACTACCCGCTGCCTGATTTTGTTTAGTGGGGTGGATGATGATTCCAGCCAATACTCATCTTCACACAACCGCTCTCACTCCACTTCATTCATGCATGACAATCATCAATGATGAGCCCCTCAATCCTCAGCCACATTAGTAAGAGGATATCCCCTGCACAAGGCTTTCTTCAGGTTCATACGCGTCGCTCGAAGAGTTTGGTGATCCTCTAGCCTACAGTTGTACATATCTACCTGTTCTCTGATCTGCTCCTCTACTTATCAATTGTTTTCTCCATTCATAACATTTTCTACATACTTTTTTGCTCGCTGACCATATCCTTCACTCTCTCATTTGCGCACTTGATTCTGGTCTTAACACTACTACTACCCCTCCTCAGGGTCATCATCATGACGAGCGCCCCGACCCAGGAAAAGCCCAAGTGGCAGCTGTATCTGGAGAAAGAGGAGCTAGAGCTAGAATGGCCAGAGGTCATCACTGATGACCTCTTCCCTATCGCCACTTCGCTCCTCCTCGACGATGGCGATCCCGTCGCTGCTTCTCAAAAAGCCGCACGCGAATTCATGGATATTCTTGTCAACAAATGGGTACCAAAGGATACCCAGCGTCGCACATACGATGAGCCAGATGACACTCCTCCGCTTTACACGGAGGAGCAGTCTCTCAACTCAAATTTCCAGTGCTTGGGGGATTTCATCTACGGCCTCGTCCCCGAGCTACCATATCCAAGCATTGAGCACGATAAGATCCTCTACTTTCTTCTACACATCAAAGAACTTGGAAACCAAGCAAATTTTGATTCACAGGTATATGATTTCTCTCTAGTATATTGATTTTAGCCCATACCATCGTTGCTATTCTCTATTTAGTATTGGCACTCGTTATCATCCATTGCTTGTCTAACTTGACTCCAGAAAAATTCCGATCTCAAGTCCTTCCATTACGGTTTAGAGTGCGATGCATCCGAATGGGCCGGTGCGGTCGACGGTGAGTAACTTCATATCACCCCTTCGAATCTGGATAACGACATCTCATTATGTAACTTGCAACGCTAGTCCCACCCACATTGGAAGAATCAGAGAAGCATCTCTGTGACCGACCACGATCCCTGTACGCCATGCTTGCCAAATTGCTTGCTGCAGGAGTGATGCGCGTGAGGATCTTGAAGTTGATTTCATATGACTTACACATGCTTCTCGGGATAGACAAGAGGAAGCCACCTCCTTCAGAGTTTGAGCGACAACACCATAGCAGCGTTTGGGCCGAGTATATCCTCATAGCGGGGCAGGAACTGGCCAAGGAGGTTAAGAACCCCTGCGGAGAATTGAAGTTTCCCTTGACCGCAGTGGAGTGGAAGGCTGGTGCCGAACACCTTGCAAAGGTCGCCGAGAAGACTCCAGAGGATGCGCCGTGGGACCTGAAGCGGCGTGCCCAAAATGCATACCAGCAAATGAGGGAGCTTGTCCCCGAGGCATTTGTTGAGGAAGTGGATAAATGCGAAACGTCGACTTAGGTATTTCCTTTCTTCTAGTAGTTATGTATATATATTTTAGTTTTTAACTGTCTATCTATAAAGAACTAATTCACTCGATTATGGCTCGTAATTCGCTCATCTGGAACATGTGACCCGTGACGTATGAGAGTTCAAGTAGAAAGTAAAAAAAAAGCAATTGAATATGCCAGACCCGACATCTCAACACAATGAATACGGAGCGACCCGTAACGAATCATGAGAAGCATCCCTAATATCAAGCCAGTCTCTAGGTAAATATGACCTCACTCAATCTAATTATTTCAGTATTCGAATTGCTGACCAACAAGCTTCTCACTCAGTTTCCACAATCGCTCTGCATCGACCTTGCTGGTTGCCCACGGATAAACTTCTTCCTTGTCTTGATTTGCAATTCGACAATCGCTCAGAAAAGCCCCATTATCTTTCGCAATCTCGGTATCGAAGGCAGCAAAAACATGCGTTGCTACGCCGTTGTCCGAGTCCTTAACATGCAGCTCTGCCATTCCCCACAGCCATTTATTCCCATATATATTGTCCATCGCCGTGAGGTCTGCAGAAAATGAATCTCGATCGTTAATCCCATGTGCAGAGAGGTTCGTCATGCTCACACCAGGACACATCGGGAAGGACAAGAGGCCCCTTGGGCCAAGCTTCATCGCAAGAGAAAGCCCCATTAAGGCATTCGCAGTCTTTGATTGGCCATAAGCGAGCCACCTCTGGTAATGTTTGCCCTCGTTGAAGTTATGGTCAGACCAGCGGATATTACCAATGCGGTGCACACCGCTGGAGACAAGAACAACACGCGGCGTCTCAGAGGCCAGGATCTTTGCCATGATCAGATTTGTAAAGAGGAAGTGGCTCAGGTGATTTGTCTGAAATTGACTTTCGAATCCGTCCTCGGTTGAATGGTACGGAACAGCCATTATGCCGGCATTGTTGACCAGGATGTCAATTTGGGGTATGTCGGCCCAGGAATTCACAATTTCCGCAGCTTTGCGCACGCTTGAAAACGAGGCTAAGTCCAGGGGTAGAAGCTTGATCTTGATTTCCGGGTGTTTGCTTCGCACAGTATCAACGAGTGGCTGCATTTTCAAGGTTGACCGTCCAGCGAGGATGAAAACCGCTGGTCCTCCAGCTGCAACGTGCTCAGTGAAACCTGCTCCCAGCCCTCCAGGAGACGCCCCCGTGACGAGTATCGTCTTTCCTGATATCTGAGGGCCGTAGTGACGTACAAGATCACTTGCCCTGCAATCTTCATCGAATTTAAGCGCCATGACTGGTAGAAAGAGTCTAACAAACAAGAGGATGGATTGTAGATTTTAGAATCTTGAATGGTAGAGACAGGTCAGGATATTATCTCGGGGGATAACGAGGCTTAAGTATCTGGAATCATATGTATTGGCGGGGGGGGGGGGTTCAATGTCCGCCCCCACAAAAGCCAGTCGGACTTCGAGTATAGTCCATCCGATATCTCCATATTTGCAGGTGAATAACCTTACCATTTCAGGCCATTTGTGCGATCCTATGAACTCATGGGTGGGTAAGGAAAATGATGTAGCTGCGCTTGTATTAAACCATTAATCTTCCCAGCCATGCAAACGCGTTAGCACTGAACGGTCTAGTCCGCGCCGGATGGATGAACTGACAAGGATCTTGGAGGAATAGCAAGTCGAATGAGCCTTTTATTTACAACTGGCTACAATAAGCTAGGTAACTGCTGTGACGTTGATGCGTATGGTATTCAATCAACATGTTGTCACGGGCGACATGGGGCGCAAGGTATTGAATGCATTTGCAGCCCAAACCGCCAATCCTAGTCCAGTGGCTTCACCGATACTACGCAGTTTCTCTTGAACCCATGACCTTTCGACCGGCCCAGCTGATGTAGAGAACAGTAGCACTACCATTGGCCAAAACATGCCGTAGGCTCTACAAGCCATGCCTCCTCCATCGAGCTCACCGCTGCTCTTGATGTCACATCCAAGGACGCCCGCAATATCTTCACAGATCAGCTCCAGAACAAAATGTCTCTCTAGAAAATCAAATTGAAAGGGAAGATAATGGCTGATGCTATTTCTTTTCTCGGTCATGAGCGAGATAAGTTCACCAACCACTTCAACAACGCGATATCTAACTGTGCGATATGAACTTCTTGAAATCGCCTCGGTGTATTTGGTAGAAACTCCAAACATGTTATTGAATGCCTTCGGGGACTGGCGAGAAGAGATGCTTGTATTTGGGAAGGACCTAACCTCAGCAGCAGTAGCTTCAAGGTCCTCACTGAGGCCTATTCCTTCGTTAACTGAAAGCAATATTTCCGTTTCAGAATTATTGTCAGTAGCAGCAGTAAGTTGAGACTTGACACGCCTCATAAAATCAACTGCTCGGCGAAGAACCGGTTCCAGCAACGGCCCATTGGTCCACGGTGTCACGAAGTTTTCCAAGGCTAACCACTTCTCGTCGCAAGATTCAAAATTAATGAAAACTCTCATCAACTTCTCTTGGGGTTAGTTGATCCTTAGCAATGTACAATTTAGGCTGCTACATACATAGATGTGACAAATGAAGGCGAAAATAGCCTCGTCTATTTCAGACTTCTGCGCTCTCTCAACACGCAACTGAAGAACGGTCAAGATACCTCGAACATGGATGTGGCACTGGAAGGTCTTGTCCATCATAACAGTTCTGAAATAATCCGGAACTACAGTCTTGATGGTTGTCAGCACGCATCCAAGTGTTGCGATTTCGTTATTTATAAGTAGTACCTCAAATAGTGACAACAGAAATAGCGTGACCAAGACCGAATCGTCAGCATTTGAAGTTTGGTTGTCCAATGCGGCATTTAGCTTCATGATGGCTTTGCCATAGTGGGATCTCGCGCGAACCATCAATCCGGACTGTTGAAGCTGTCGTGCTGCGCTTGCAACAGTTACTGCCTGAAGTGCTTCGCAAAGATGAACGGGGGGGTCGCCAGTATGGAACTTTGGCAGAAGGTTGAAGGCAGCGATGCCAGAGTCGACTACATAATCATGGTAGAAACGGTTCCAGCTGTGAACCTCAACGGCAACATGGACTCGTTGTGGTATGCGGACTGCGACGGATTTTGAGCACGTTCTCCTTCCTGCCTTGACCTTCTCTACTCGTGTTTGCACCTTGCCCTCGGCATACTCGTTCTGCATACGGAGGGAAATATCCCAGGCTTCGGGGTAGCCAGGGCATTCCCGACCGAGCAATCCGCAGCGCCGACAGTGTGGGAATTGCATGTCACACTAGCCATTGAACGCGCCAATCCCAGCATCAGCAACCACGTTTCGACAGGGTGGGAGAGTTTCTACCTTGATACGGCGCTCGCGGCACGTGAAGCAACATCTTGACCTCTTGCCAGAGTTGCCCATTCGTCTCGAACACGTCAGCGGGGAGGTATTCTTGGAGTCTGGAACAGAAGGCAATCATTAAATAGCCAGTAGAAAGGTATAAGGCCGGAGAAAGATTGGTTGATTTTCTGCTGAACGGGACGGCTTGAACGTATATCAGCCTAGGTCCTGGCGTGTCGCGTAGAAGCACCGAGTTAAACCTTTTCGGGTAGAAAGTGCGATGGAAGTGATTGATGGGTCCCTTAAGCCTTTTCGGGTCCAAAACGCGAAGTGCCCACACCCGTTTTTAACAATAACAAGGTGGTTAGCGCCAAGCGGTCTTCCCCGTCCAAGCGCCGCGGAAGAGAAACACCAGAGGAACGTAAACCATTTCGGACCGAAACTGCGAATTAAGTCTCTGATGTACCTTGGCTATATCTCTTAATCGAGGATTCGAGAGATAGTGAGAATCGAGGTGTATTGACTTGATTAAGGAAGAAAAGCTTACCTTGAGGCTACGACTAAGGATCTCTCTACCTATGGTTGGAGCCTCCAGGTGGTCGATTCACGTGGCCATGGGGGTAGAATAGGCCTACCCTATACATCCGTCTTTCAATAATACCCTCATGTGAAGCAAGGCGGACTTTCTCATCAGCAACAAACAATAATTCCATGAGAGTCTCTCTATTTAAGACAGCATCGTATCTCGCCGATGGAGTAGAGATCTCGATCTTTGAGAATTTGGTATTACTCTCGGATATCGCCTTGTATTCATTGGCACTTTGGGCCTCATCACAGGCAAGCTCCCTCGACACAAAAGGCGTTTCTCCCATTCTCAAGTGCTGATGTTACCTTAAAGGTTAAAATCATGAGTTGTTGGAAGGCTTTTCCAAAGCGTACGCTGTAGAGTAGATAGGTTAAAAGTGATTGATTGAGTTACTATTCTAGCTACAGAAGTGAACCGGTTATAAAGCCGGTTCTAGAGCGGTCCTGACTAAGCGAAGCGCTCTGCTTCTGGCTTCCAGCCAGTGACTGCTAGTTAGAGGTATTTAGTATACCAACATGAGTATACTTAGTTATGATACACTCGCTTATTACATATATTAAATTAAATAAAATAAATAAATTTTATAAAAGCTATAGGTATACTAATAAGGCGGCCCTGGAGCTCAATATAAGACGATGTGGGATGACTTGGGACGCAGACGGGCGGAGTTCAGACTAAAAGCATTGCCGGATGCAGGACTTATGCGGACTTGGATCTACGATATCTATACAGAGGAAGAAAGAGGTCGGATCGAGGCAATTATACAGCCAGGTTTGTTGCTTGATACTACACTCACCAGTTCGGAAAGTATCCGGCCAGTCTCAAGCAAATGACCTGTGCTGCTAAACACGTAGAGACATAGGCGCGAGGGCCGGTGGTTTGCTGGGTCGCAAACCGAATATTGACATTGGTGAGTTTGACCTCGATATATTGGATGATCAAGGCCACGATTTCTAAATAACAGTACTGGTTTGGAGTCGATGAAACTGGAAGTGTTGAGATGGCAATGCCGGAATCGTCGAGCCAGGTCGATCATGGGGGGCTGTTGACTTTGAAGCAGGTTCCGTATTGGCGATCTCAATTTACCGCTGCGCTGTGCTCTTTGGCGAAGATAGATATTGGGAACGAAGCGACGTGGTGAAGTGGCTGGGGTAGTATGTGTGCTGTGAGGCCAAGACTGGTCGGAGACGAAGCTCAATCAGGGAGAACCAAGCGACACTGTCGTGATCACTAAAAGGTGGTAGAAAAGACGATGTTCGCAGGTCCAATATTATCAAAGTCTAGCCGCAATCAGCGATGAGTTGCAGCCAGAACAGCGTGTCCTTGACATCATCGTCAACATCATCCAAGCCCCAAGGTACCGTATCATCGGATAAGTTCGAGTTCGCATTCAATAGAAGAGAGCAGGGTTGTCGCTCCCAGGTCGGGGACATGGAAGCGGAATTTATCGCAACGGCGGTCCGGGGACATGGTCAACATGTTCGGAGGTCGACGTGAAGGAGCATGCTAAGAGCGTCGAGAGAGAAGGCAATTCGTGTGGTGGATGTGTTATTCATTGTGTTGATTTATCGGGCTCTGGCAGCTTCCATTGCTGTTGAACTTTATTCTCTTTCTCTTACGTGGTGGATGTGTTGATCGAGAGAAAGAGGAACGCGACCAGATGAGAGCAAACCAGCTGCAAAGCTTCAGGAATCGTAAGTCGTCGGAAAGATGAGGATGGCGGACATGAAGAGATCAGGAGGCAATACAGCCTTGGGGCAGGTGGCAGCTTCCCATTTTTGAGTGTTTGCTAACAAAGAGGCCTCCTCGGCCAACACAGAGGCCTCCTCGGCCAGCAAAGAGGCCTCCTTGGTCAACACAGAGGCCTCCTCGGTCAACGAAGAGGCCTCCTTGACCAACGAAGAGGCCTCCTTGACCAACAAAGAGGCCTCCTTGGCCACAAGCCAAACAGAGAGAGCTTATAATCATCATCACTGCTCCTGGGCGTAGTTGTTGTGGTGGATGTAGGTGCCATCATTTCTGGGAGCAGCCATCGTTTCTAGGAGCAGCCATCATTTCTAGGAGCAGCCATCGTCCCCAGGAGCAGCCATCGTCTCTGCTAGGAGCAGCTATTGTTTCTAGGAGCAGCCATCGTTTCTAGGAGCAGCCATCGGTTCTGGGAGCAGCCATCGTCTCTAGGAGCAGCTATTGTTTCTAGGAGCAGCCATCGTTTCTAGGAGCAGCCATCGGTTCTGGGAGCTGCCATCGGTTCTGGGAGCTGCCATCGGTTCTGGGAGCTGCCATCGGTTCTGGGAGCTGCCATCGGTTCTGGGATCGGTTCTGGGAGTAGCCATCGACCCGTCTGTGGGAAGGTCAGCAGCGCAGAGGATGGGCGTCGATTCGTGACGAGAACGGGGGCGGTTTGGCCTGTGGCCAAGGAGGCCTCTTTGCGTAGGTGCGGGCGCAAGAATTGAGAGAGGATGGAAAGGACGTGCCGTTGTGCCGTTGTGTTAGCTAATTATTGAGTTGTTGAGTTGACCTCGTCACAGGCCGAGATTGAAAGGCTGCCATTGTCCTTGGTACAACCTTGGACAGGCTTGCGGGCGTGGTGCGACTTATCCTGGAGATCAGGAGAGGCGGTGCGCGTTCCAAACTGCTGTAATTTTAATTAGGTAGTATTAGTGGCGTGAACAATTGCCGTTTATCCACCGCCAAGAGTTAAATGCCAGGATATATCCTGGTCATTCCGCAATTGGCGTGCAGGAACGAAGAAATGCCCCGAACGTTACTTCGGTGAGGTGACTTCATGGACCAAATTCCATGCCAAGCACGACCATCGAGTGCCAAGAACGACCATCGATCAGTCCAGAAAGACGGTGAGTCTCTTGATCAACCACTCACTCTATTTTTGGGAACCACGCCAAGTGGCATCGTACAGGATATTGATCATACGGGGTGGGGTTATCAAGTGACGTGATGTCAAGGCTACCTGTGAAGTCACCAAAGTCGAGCCTTTTATGACAAACAGGAGATACCGTATTATCTCTGTCAATTCGGATCTGACGGCGTGTCGCTAAGGCCCGGCCATGCACGCCCCATCTAGGAAGCAGATGTTTTTTCAAGGTTGTCTAACGAACCATGCCAGCATCAAACCCGATGCCAGATACCTACCTGACCCCCGCTTGCCGTGTTCTCTTTTGATATTAGCGCGCATAAGTAGATATGTCTAATAATATGTCTAATAATAAGCTTAGCTACTACGTAATCCTTTATGAACATAGTTAATGAATAGCTTTTGCTTCCTACTGAAGCTTAACTAATCGGCAGGCTTGCTTCAGTGTGCCTTAGCGGACGCGCCGGCAAATTCGAATTTACTGAGTAAATACGGTAGACGACGAGAAGATGAGGTATGTGGGTGTGGGAAAGTCAAGACTCAGGACACCTCAAGGTCTGCTTCGTAGCTCGATGTACGGCTATCATCCCACCACGGATGTAACTCCTTGCCAGGTCTCATCGTCCTAGGGCCGGGGCAAGCCGACGGACCCCATCCGTGGCCGTCTCACGATCGTGGCGCCAAGAGTCTCCCCACAAATGCCCTGCACACCGAGAGTTTTGGAAGGGCGTGAGGCAGAAATGCCAAGAGAGTCTCGAATAATCTCGAGTTCCACGTCATGGCGAAGCTTGCAACAAGGCTTTTGACCAAGCTTAGTTCTGTGAGAAACACCTGCCGTTTTCTCGGAGCAGTTCTTTTGTTGCTGCCGGGCTTCTCTTTCTAGGATACCTTCGGGTCGATGATTAAGAAGCACAGGCCATGAGCGAATTATTTTCCATCGCCGTTTCATGGAATCATCCATGTCGCTGCCAAGCCAGCCCTGTAAATGCGTATCACCGTATGGACGACTTCCCGAAGCGGACTATCAACAACCCTCGCGTCGGTCGTCCCAAGGTGTCAACGATCCAGGGTCTATCAGAATTAATTCCCGCAGACCCTAACAAAGGGTCTCTATCGGTCAGCAAAGTCTCTCTCGCGGATGGTCTGGATTGAGTTCCCAAGCGATGGCCCTTTTCGTGTTGAATATCTCATGATTAAACGCGGGAATATTAACGATGTCCGGTATCAAGCATTCCATTTTCCACATTCGTAAGGGACGCGCTGGCCTCTTGTTGGTCCAGTCAGCCGGGAAGATTCGGAAGTTATTCCTTTGGAGCGTTTCGAGCACGATGATATCACCGTGGAGAGATTTTGAAACTCATGTCAGCAGAGAAGATTCTTGAACTCGAATAAGGCGCTCAATATTGAATTGGCCTTCATCGCTCTACATCTCTTGGACAATATATTAGGTACCTCAAGTCTCACCCCTTTACGTTTAGTTATTCTTATCTTCACACTCATCTCCGCTCTCAGATAAGCTAGTGAAACAACCTTCTTGGAACCTTTATCCCTGAATAAGATTTCACCATCAACACCTTTACACCTTAGTCCAGGAGACCAGTAAAGGCTCTCACCATACCAAAAACCAACAAAAAAAGTCTCAGCTGAGACCAAGCATTTTGAAAAGATACCTATTGAAATTTTCACACATATCCCGCAACATCACCAACGACATGATGTCGGAGAAGAACGAGACAGGGCAACACAGCCAAGGAGATCACAGCGACACTACCGACCATGAAGGTTTAGACCACAAGCCCGCCTACACCGATGAAGCAGAAGTAGACGTCTTTGGGGGTGAGGGTGGAGAGAACTTCCGTACTATGGGCCGCTTCGATACCGTCTTTGCCCTCCTCACCAACCAGTTTGGTCTCGGAGCACTTGCTCTCCCTTCAGTCTTCAAGACCCTTGGTCTTATTCCCGGTCTCATCACCCTCGTCGGCGGAGCCGCCATCACTTACTTCAGTGGTGTTGAGATTTTCTGGTACTACGTGGCCCATCCCAAAGTCACCAATATCGCTGAAATGATGAAGATCGTGGGGGGCCGCCCAGCAGAGATCTTTACTGGCATTGGCCTATTATTACAACTTATTATGACTGCTGCCTCTGCAGTTGTGACTATCTCTATTGCTTTGAATGCCATTAGCGAGCATGCTGTCTGTACTGTTGGCTATATGGCTATTGCCAGCATTCTTTGCTTTATGCTCTGCATTCCCCGGACTGCTAAATTCCTAGCTCAGTCTGGCCTCCCTTGTATCCTCAGTATCCTTGCCGCAGCTCTTTCCACTATGATCGGCCTCGGCATAAACAACCCTCCTGGAGCCTTAGAAGGCTGGAAACCCGAGATTGAGCTTTTTGGAACTCCGACCCTCCGCGAGGTCTTCAACTGCGTTCTTAAGATCCTCTTTGCCTTGGCTGGTAACTACGCCTTTGTTACCTATATGGCTGAGATGAAGAACCCTGAGAAGGACTTTATTTACTCTCTCAGATGGTTGATGGCTTCATCTGTTATTTTCTATGGATTCATCGCTATCACTGTCTACTGCCTCGCTGCCGAGTTTACCGCCTCCCCTGCTCTTAGCTCCGCCCCTATTATTGCTGCTAAGGTAGCCTACGGACTCGTTCTCCCCGCTATATTAACTGACGGTCTTGCTTGCGGCCATATCGGTACCAAGTATGTCTATATTGTTATTATGCGTCAGATCAATGCTCTTAAGGAAGTTACTGCAAACACCCGTAAGTCATGGGGTATCTGGCTAGGTAGCAATGCTGCCTTCTGGGTTGTTGTCTTTGTTCTCTCCAATGCTATTCCTGTTTTCGACTCTATTCTTGCCGTTAGTTCGGCTACTACTTACGCTTGGTTTACATATGGTATTAGCGCTTTCCTCTGGCTGCACCTCTATAAGGGACGCTGGTTTGAGAACTGGAGGAGTATTATGCTGTTTGCTGCTAACATTGGCTTTCTTGTTTTCTCTTTACTTTTGAATGGTGGTGGACTTTGGTCTTCTATTACTGAACTTTTAGATATTTTTGCTACTTCCTCTAACGTTCGAGGATGTTTTAGCTGCGGTGATAATTCTTATATATAAGATAAGAATAGAGAGATATAGTTTAGAATTCAAAATAAATTAGATTAAAACTTAACACTTAAGGTCAGAAAAATAAGAAAAGTTTGAAATGTTTTTTTTTTAAATTAAAGCGAAGTCGAAGAACTCGTCTAAATTTCGGTCCGCCTCATGCCAAGTTAGAGATAATACCTTTAGCTGGACCCTTGGCCCGTTGAGTAGTATCTCAGTTGGGGGATCCGAGTGGGTGCTGGACTTTTTAATAATTGCTAGGGAAAGTTTGTAGTGTGCATGGGGAGAGGTGCGAACATCGTACGGAAAACTTTTGTCAAAAAGGCCGCATGTTTACGTGATATGGAGCTCATACAAGTACATGCAAGCAGTATAAAGCTGATTGAAAAGCGCACAAGGCTCTTTCAAATAGACGATAGCAGGAAAGGCTTTAGTGGTGTATATGAAGAATAAGTCAGCAAGACCAACAGTGATCATGCTGATTATTCGACCGAAAAGATGAAGATGAGAAGAAAAAAAATCATAACGATCAGGTCTTCCTCCCATAAAGGAAAGTCGTCACCGATGGATCCGCTTTCTAATTGTTTATCCAAGGCAGGTATAGTCTCCTTTCTACTAGACTCACCTATCAAGCCCCAACCCGATTATGCCATCGTTCGTCATCCCCTCTGGCGGTCAAACTCTGTTGGATGCCTGCCCTGCCTCCAGGCGACGTCAGTTCACTTTTGTTTAGCCAGACTATCGTACCTGATGCTAACTTCTCGAAGTTAAAGCGATGGTTTTAGGAGTGTAGAAGAAGGATGCCGACAAGGGGGCTGGGCGATGGAGATAAGGTGGTTCGTCAGGTTTTGACCTCGACTTCGCTGTGCAACCTGCTGTTGGAAGTGTGGGCAGAGGAGGTCAATTGGCCAGGCATTGAAAAGCCCACACATAAACTAACAAACCCGCTCGCCTCAGGTATGTCTCCCAGAGGACCAAGATTGCGAAAGTTGAGCCGGGTTCAAGAAGTGACCACGCAAAAGATTTGTTTGAGGACAAAGCTGAGCGCAAGCTACTGAGAAGGGAGCATTTGTCCAAAACGATTGCGGTGGTTTGGCAAATACCCGCTTCTGCGATTCAGCATCGCATTGAAGTGAGTATCCGCCTCAGAACCCAAGTCATCATTTGATTGCCCTTGCCTTTTGTTCAGGCTCAAGCAATCGATAGAGCGAGCACCTGGGAAATCAAGAAATAGCGAAGTTTCACAATGCATTGAAGAAACCACGGACTGCGTAGGTTCAAGTAGATAATGAAGAAGGAGCGGGAGAACGTGGCCATTTCGCGATGCTTTCAGTACTGGTGGGATGCGTAGGTCGGAATCACTTCGGCTATTTAAAAAATATCATTGGCTGACGCGAAACCGTTGAAAGATTCAGATGATTTCAACGGTCTTGACCAATCAGAAGCTAAAGTTTATTTGTAGCTCCAGCCAATCAGGAACTTGCAGCTTCTGGCTTTCAATTGGTCAGAATTTTAGCTTCTAGCTTCTCATTGGCCAGGTCAAACAGCTACAGGCTACGGCTATTATACAGGACAGCCAGGTCGCTCGTCTGGACGGAGGACGGGTAGGTCAGGGTTGCGGCGATTGTTCGTTGCGATAGAAGACAGTTAGGTCAGGGTTACAGTAATTGTTCAGGTCAGTAATACGGCAATTAGCCGTCGTGATGAGAGACAGGTCAGTCGGGTCTGCGGCAATCGCTTGTCTTGACGGCAGACAGACTGGTTAGCTTCGCAGCGATCGCTCGTCTTGACGGCAGACGGATTAGTCGGGTTTGCAGACAGCTAGGTCGGCATCGCAGCTGCTGGGGCTAGGAAACAGGAAACACTGTACGCTCTGGCCTAGCTTGTAATATAATTACTGTTGTAACTATAAGACCATGTAGCGGCTGTGTGGTTTTTTTAGCTAATCATATGTCCTAGTGGGCATCTAAAATTGTGAAAAATCTATCTAGCTATGACGTAAGAGAAAGAGAATAAAGTTTAACAGCAATGGAAGCTGCTAGAGCCCGACAACTCAACACAATGAATAATCTAGCTATGCCATCTGTTGTAAATTGACACCCTGTCCAGTAATTCAAAGGAGTTATTAGCTTCACGTCCTTTCTGCCTTATTTAGTCCGCACCTGGAGGGACGTTCCTTGGTCTAGATACGGGTCGCGCCGGTTTCGTCATGTCATCATGTTATTACCTGAGTTGTTGCTCGCCATCAAACGTGGAGCAGAAGGAAGACTGCTGAATGCTGCGGTCTTTTAGTTGAAACCACAGCCAGTTGAACATCCAGTCCCCATAGTCACGTACAGTCTATAGTGAACGCTGATCTCCTTCTGTATTCGTGCCTCTCCGACTCCCTCAGATATATTGATTCATACAAAAATTTGTTCCTGAATCAAGCCATTGTAGAGTCCGGGACTTTCCTGTTCCGTTCCACTTGACATGCTGTCGTTTCAGATATAGATCGATCTGCAACAATCCTAATTCTTACATTCTAGGGGCGGACTGGAGTTGTTCGATTTATCGCATTAATGGGCAGCCATGCGATTTATAACAATTGCACCATTCATGGCGTTTCATGTGTCGGGAAGGGGCCGCGATACCTCTCATGCATCGGATAGGCGAGATCAAAATATACGCATACATCATCTGTTCCATAACCGCCAAGAGCGGCTGTGCCTTGAATGCACAAATCCTGAATCCCCAGCGAGGAAATGCCCGTAATTGTAGAACCCGAAACGCGCTTGATTTGAAAGAGGAAACATGTTGCGTCAACGTATAGAAAAGGGGCCACCCCAAGTTGAAACGCAGAACATTTTTCTCTCAGCATAGACTAAGGCCTAGGACCATACTCTTTGATTGCTTACTACTTCATAGCAACAATCTGTTTTCACCATGGTCAACTTCTATTTCACCACTGTGGTTTCGGCTCTCAGCCTGGTCACTGCCACGGCCATTCCAGCTTCCGTTTCAAAAAGCCACCATCAAGCAAGAGCAGATCCATCTTTTGCCCTAACGATCCTGAGTGAGGATCAATTCAACAATACCACCCTAACTGTACTCAAGGGTTCGTTGCCTACGGACCCAGAGAAGCGGGCTACAATTATTGGCGAAGATGATCGTCACCTGTCCGTGAACGACAAGTACCCCTACACAGCCGTGGGAAGAGTCGGTCTCAGTGGCGTTGATTGGGGCGCTGGCTGCTCTGGTACTCTGGTCGGTCCCCGCCATGTGCTTACAGCCCGTCATTGTGTCATGGAATATGATGGTCTGGCAACTATCGAATTCTCCCCTGGCTATGACCAGACCCCACGCTTCGGCAGTTCTAAGGTCACTCATGCCATCACGACACCCGAACTTAAAGACGAATGTATCAGTAAATCAGACTGGGCCATCCTCATTTTGGAAGAACCCCTAGGGGAGAAACAGGGCTGGTTCGGTGTTAAGTCGCCCACCCAGGACAAGATTGGCTCGCCCGAGTTCAAGACCTTGGGATATCCAGTTGATCTTGACAATGGATATAGGCCGTACCTGATGGAAAATAGCTCGATCATTGACGAATGGGTCGGCTTTAAATGCGGCGGTACCGGGCCGTTTTACACTGACACCGATTCTAATGAAGGGCAGTCCGGCAGTCCATTTTGGGAAACCGTCGGCCAGGATGTGTATGTCTGGGGTGTTCTGTCTGGCGGAATTGAGGCCACTGGTGATAATGGCTTCAAGCTCCTCGCCACTGTTTTCAGCTCGGGGCCAGAGATTGTTAGCCACGTCAACCGACTTCAGCAGGAGTTCCCATGATCGACTAGTAAGCCTTAGCTATTTTTTTCTTTTTCTTTTTTTGCTACAGTTATAGGGAGTAGCACAAATAGAAAAGCGAGTTACGTGAAAATGGTAATCACGAAATTCTGTTCTAGTCTCTGCAAATAGGTTGACAGCCATGAGGCTGGAATAATTTCCATTTATTAAGGCACATTCACGTGTTCAAGATCCTTTTGTTAACAGAGATGCTTTACACAACACTGAAATTTCCATATAAGCCTGGTAAAGATATACGGTGGAAGTCTGTGTCCTTAAAGATTGGCTTAATATTACTAGAAGGATTGTGTAGACTGCAGTGAGCAAGGGAGGAATAGGAAGTAAAGGCGCGAAAGATGCCGGGAGGCTATTCTGAAAGAGGGGGAATTGGCGATAAAATGAAGCGTAAAGCCAGAACAAATGCAGTCAAGGCAACCAAGAAGCAATATCAATAAGGAGAAGAAGGCACAACTTAGCCTCCGGTTGTCGTTTTAGTTAGTGTAATCAAGACGGAAACACCATCATAGCTGTTGGCTGTAATTGACAATGAATTACTGAAGGGGGTCTTGTCCAACTAGATGCCATAGGGCGCGCGTTGCGTATCATCAGCGCCAGGCCTACTAAATTATGGATGAATACAATTTGTGTTGACAATCGCTCGTGATTTACAATACGGTAAGAGCCTAATGATTGTTTTAACTTTCTTTGAATGTATTTCCTTGTGTTAGATAACACATTACATGCCTCCTGAGGTAGAACCCAAAGTTCAAAGCCTCCTTCTTGTAGACCCAGAAGCCCACACACAGTCCACGTGAGAAATTCCCAAAATTTCAGCAATTTCCATTTGTCTCGGCGCGGGCACTTCTAGTGGTGCTTTCGTACGGCTGCGAGCCCGTCACAAACCAAGACAAGTCGCCACCTGTCAGTTCCCGCAACGTCTGTCCATTACCGAGATATTGGAAGCGGTTTCCCGTCAGGTACTTGAAATCAAAATCCTCCCAACGTGGTTGCGCGAGAGATTCGAGAAAATGCGGTCCTGAACCTGGCCACGGACCCCAAACCTTACCATCAGTCGTTCCATTCTTGTACCTGTGGAAAGAAGACAAAGACGTTAGAATTATCCGCGGTAGATGCGAACAGAGATCTCAAAGGAGAGCCTACCATGATCGACAGCCAGAAGTCCACACCAAGTCTTTCACGATATCATCTTTATGCTCCTGAAAGTCATCGACGGCTTCTTCCTTCACAGTAATAGACTTGATACCCTCCGTCATGAGCCTCTCCACCGCGTTGAATGCGTAGTTAACATAGGTCTCAATGCACGGGATAAACGTGCCGTGTGCCACGGGCGCGCTGGGTCCGGTCGTCACTAACTCAACGTTAGCCAGTGTATCGGAACATCTCAAAGTCGGTCCACGCACTAAAGTAGTTTGGGAATTTAGCTGCGGCGAGCCCAAGATAACCTCGAGGCCCGGCCTTCCAGATCTCATTCAGAACCGCTCCGTCTTCCCCGATCAGTTGAAAGGAAGGCACGAATGAAGTGTTGAACCCAGTAGCACAGATCAGGGCATCAAGTTCAACCCGGGTACCGTCAGCCATAACGACGCCGTTGGGAACGACCTCTGCAATTCCCTCTGTCCGCACTGTCACGTTGTCCTCACACAAGGCTTCAAGGTACCCAACTCCAGGAGTGAATCTATGAATTAGGTTAGTGCAAGCCCTGCATTTTCTTTACACCCAGTATTGCTCATACTTACCGGCGGCATCCTAGAGCAAAGTTTGGGACAAGTTTAGGAATAAGCTCCTTCTTCTTGCTTAAACGTTGCTCCATAAGCTTCTTAAATACCTGCATCGTGTCTCTCTGCTCCTTCGAGTTTTTGACAATGACTTCAAATCCGCTGTTCAACACATGCGTGGCCTTTTTACGAACTCGTAAGAATTCGTCCGGGTTTGCTGCCCATCTGTCCTGTTGCGCTTTGGTGTATACGGTGTCTCTCCCGTCAGGCGCAACCTCAAGGCCAAGCTCCGGCGTGATGTACGTTGCTGAGCGGTGAAAGGTGTGCAAATGTTTCGCAACTGCAGGCATTTAGCTTCCTCGTCCCCCGTTGAAATCCTCGCCAGTCTTACTTACTTGGTTGAACCTGTGGGACAATTTGAATACCCGAAGACCCAGTGCCAATTACGCCCACGACCTTGTCCTCAAGCCTAACTGTAGTGTCATAGTTGGCAGAATGAAGGAGGATCCCCTTGAAATTGTCTAGTCCTGGGAGATCAGGCCATTTCCACGAGCTGTGCAGAAGTCAGACGGGCCCAATTTCTAGAACCACACAGAAATCCGGATTGGAATTGAACTCACTTCAAAATGCCAGACGCGTTGATCACAACCTCTGCCTTGTCATGAATGATATCTCCCGTGGATAGATCTTTAATGATCAACTCGTACTGCCCAGTAGTTTCGTTCCAGCGAGCTTCAGTGACCTGGTGCTGGAGGTGAAGGTATTCAGGCACACCGTACACCTCTGCTCGGCTAGCAAAATAGTCGTATAACTCCTTGGAGCCTGCGTAAACTCGAGAGAAATAAGGATTGCCATCCCAGGAGAAAGTATAAGTGTGCGATGGGACATCACAGGAGCAGCTAGAATATTCAAACAATTAGCAAATAGAGCTCCAAATCAGATTTGCCAAATATGGGATAGTTAACCAACCCTGGATAACGATTCTCAAACCAAGTTCCACCAACAGACGTATTTTTCTCATAGATGGCAAGCTCAACTGGCTGGCCAGTAAATCTGTCCTTGAACATCTTCACGATGGCAATTCCCGAGATACCACAGCCGATAACAACAATTCTCATCGGCCTCGCCTTCTTCAGGTGATGGCGTGAATACTGAAAGCTCGCGGATGACTGAACTGCCACATCATCATGGAGGCTTTGGGCCTCGCTGGCGCCGGTGAGTCCTGGGGCCATGTTGTTTAGTGTTGTAACAGATTTGCGTGCAGTGTTTTTGTGGTTATTCTGTTTACTCGCACAGTATGTTGAGGATGATAGACCATTTAAGTACCTCTCAGACTGATTGCAAAGTGGATGAAATGGAGTCGGCCTAAGTGGTGTGGCCGGAGGTTTCTGGGACTGCAAAAGCTAACCCAGTCAGCCTTGAATCAACTTTGGGGTTTTGTCCTCACCCAGATGGATATGGATTCACGGCAAGAAAGACCTCTTTTACAACTAGTCTTGTTTGAGAGTTGTCCCGTTTCAAGACTACGTATGTCAGGTTGCGAATCAATAGTTGATGGTAGGCTGGGAGGCCGCATCCGCCATCCCCGCCACCCCCGCCCGGCCTTATGCGCCCGAGAGAGTGCCGGCCGGATCTAGCGGGTCCCAAGTCTCCCTCATAAGACGTTGACCTAAACATGAGACTTTTCACCATGTAATTAAGTGACCCGCTTCTGTACTATTACATTCGTTGTCCAGCGCCGCATCGCTGTGTGTAGCGGGGAACGCGGGGAACGTCCTTGATCAGACTGATAGCTAGGTGAGACGAACTCATCGACGTAGGTTCTTAGTCATGGTAGTGATGAGACATCACTTGAAAAATAATGGTCATTATTAGTCAAGAAGGCGGGCAGTCTCATTGTGTCGCGCAAAGTATTCCTGTCAATGATATATGCAATGGTTGTATCGTTCTACCTAACCGTATAATAATAAGGGTTGCCAACAGTCAATTAACGAGCCTGATAGATCCCCATTTATTCCCCCTCTTTGAATTATTGAAGCTCTTCAGCTGCGATTTATTGCAAATGGCCGGACTGGATCGTATACTGGGGAAATATACGGACCCAGACACAGGAAGCATTCATGGCGCAACTTTTGTAGCCGTCGACGAGAAAGGTATACCTTTCCATTCCATAGCAGAACTACATTTAACTCGTGACATGGAACTCTGATACTAACAAATGACCTTCTCGTCAGGCAACGACATCTACCGCAAATCATTCGGCCATTGCAAAGTCAACTCCAAGAATGGACCAGCACTCACACCGGATACAGCGACATGGATAGCGAGCCTGACAAAGCTCACCACTTCCGTGGCGGCAATGCAGCTCGTCGAAAGGGGATTGATTGGGTTAGACGATGACGTGCGCAACGTGATTCCTCAGCTGCAGAACTTGAAGGTGATTATTGGCTTTGAGGGCGAAGGTGACCAGAGCCCAAAAATCAACACAGAGACGCACCAGGGAGGACCGATACTAGAGGACGTCAAGGGGCCGATTACTCTGCGGTGAGTTCATCCAAGTTTTCAGTGCTCCAATGTAATGTTTTTTTTTATGCTGACAGTTCAATGACGAAGTCAATTGTTGACACACTCATCGGGATTTTGCTATGATCTGCGGCATCCCCTCTTAGTCAAGTACTCCGAGTGGGCTGGCCGGCAAGAAAACATGTTCTCTGGAACAATCGAGGGGCTGTATCACCCACCCGTTTTCCAACCAGGCACTTCATGGGAATATGGGCCGGGGCTTGACTGGGTAGGTCAAGTCATAGAGAAGCTTACAGGTATGAACTATAGCGAATACCAACAGATAAACATCTGGGAGCCACTAGGTGCGAAGGACACAACATTTTATCCCGCCAAATGTGGCGTTACCGAAGGGGATATCCATGAATTAGCATTTCGTGCTGAAGGAGAACGCTCACAGAACTTGAAAGCTGGGCCATCGCCTTGGAAATTCGAGTGCCGCGATGCTCTCGGTGGAGCCGGTTTATTCTCCACTGCTAATGACTACAGTAAACTCCTGTCTGCATTACTGGCTGGTGGAGGACCTTTGCTGAGTGAGGCATCCATCGTTGAACTTTTCAGCCCACAATTAGGCGTCAGTTCGATGGCGGCTTTACGAGAATTTGTGGTTGGTGAAGGTCCAGAGGGTGGCAAAGCATGGCTTTACACGCAGTCCCCTGAGGAATGGAAAGATGTCATGGAAATCAGGCATTGCTTGTGTGGACTTTTAAACTCCAAAGACGTCGCTGGACGCAGGAGAAAAAACACCGTTAACTGGGACGGACTACCGAACTTGGTCTGGTTCATTGATCGTGAGAGCGGTGTAGCCGCCACTCTCTTTACTCAAACCATGCCTATCGATGATCCGCCCCTCAGACAGCTTGTTCTAGATTTGGAAACTGCTCTTTATACAATGATTAACAGCACATAACTCTTATGAGTAGTTAAACTTTTTCAGAAACGGTGCTCCTAGTGGGATTGTGATGTCAACTAGGCTTAAATAGAACCCACGTGTGGGAAAGTTCACTCATTGTCATCTGTCTGGTGTATGAAATTCACACGAAACCAAAATTCTCTTTTGCTTTTCTCACGGTTTAATGTGATTAATTGCTGTGAGAGAGTTTGAGTATAAAGTAAAAAACAACAATGGAAGATGCCAGACCCGACGTCTCAACACATTGACTAATGATGAACTACTTGCGTCAACTAAACGTGTATGAACTCAAGAGGACAACGGAGCCCATGGAAATCTCCAGTCTTTCATTAGTTCATAAAAACCAATTGAGTTAGTATCGCTTCTATGCCTTAGAACCTTCCATCCAATATAGCAAGTAAATAACATTTACAGAGCTTTGAGTGTCTATCTTACAGATCCGACGTCTTCGACAATTCAGTTCTCTGTCCTGATATGTTATGTTAAAGTACCAACTAAACAATCAAAATTTGTGTCCAACATAAGCTCTATTAAATCAATTTACATTGTTGCCAATTTCAGGTCCTAAAGAGTTGTAAGAGCTTCTCCTCATACTCGATATTGCAGCTTGCCTTTTACCAATGCGTCCAAGCTCCGTCCACTACCTATCTTATCGTTAGAGAAAGCCAGAGGCTTGGGATTCAGCAAAGGGCCACTCACTATATTAGCACCTGTTAGGTAACTGCTAGCCGAACTAGCCATCCAAACCTTATCGAAATTGTCAGTGCCTGAAGATGCTCGTGGGAGGTTCTGAGTACCTACCAAAGTCCCCCGGTGTTCGTCCGGGTTGGCGAAGCGCCCTAATGATTTGTTAGCAAGTAGATATACGAAGAACCATACGGTAGTGTCACCCATAGGTATTTGTGTGAGCCACTGCTTTTGTATATCGGCGAGTGGCGCCTGGCTGTTTGCTTGGCCAGATGTTTTGCTCATTAGTGGTGTGGTCATAAACCCAGGACTGAAAGTGTTGACTCGTATTCCCCGATCCGCCCATTCAGTAGCCAGTGAAACCGCCAGGGCGTTAACACCAGACTTTGATGCGTTGTAAGACGCCTGAAGCTGCGGCCGTGGGGGGTGGGTTGCACCAGCACTGGAAACCAAGATCATGGATCCCTTCACCTTCTGCTCCAGCATATGCTTCCCAACGATGCTAGTGAAGAGATAGGTGCCATCCAAATTGACTTGGAGCACCTTACGCCAAGTCGCGAGATCTGTCTCTTCGGCTGGTCCGTTGATACAAATCCCGGCACATGTGACAAGGACATCAATCTGGCCAAAGTCTCTTACGACTTGGGCCACCGTAGCTTCGACTTCTTTCTCAACCACGGCATTGCAGGCGTATGCGTGCATTTTCCCAGGCTCACTACCCGTCTCATGAAGTACTACAGAAGAAATGTCATTGATGGCTAATTTGCAAGCATCGAAGCTCAGGTCAACACAAGCACTGATGAAATGTATTAGTTCCCAACTTTTTGTGTTCTCTTTTTTCAAAGACTCATTTATTCTTACCAGTTGGCGCCAGACAACATGAATGCAGTAATGCATTCCCTTCCCAGGCCTCCTGCTCCTCTAGAGAGAGAATTAGTTACCCGTCATTAATCGAGTGTGTCTTCATAAAAGCCTCCGGCGTACCCAGTCACTGTGCAAGGTCAGCCGTGGTACACGCCAAGACCGCAATCTTTCTTAAATCTCACCCAAACAGTTCTTCCCTTCCAGAGAGAATACGGATAGTGTTCTCGCGTGTCCAGATGGGTTGGTCATATTTTCTCGCAAGGGCCCCTTACAGGATCCCAATTCCAAGGCGGCGAAATCGAAGAGAGGAGTGGCAAAGTAAAATTCAAAACGTGCCTCGCCACGTCCACCTGTCATGAATATTAGTATAGGATTGGCGCGGATTGAGACATCTAATGCTGTATAATGTAATACTAAGCTGGCTCTGGTGTGTGGAAGGGACTACCGTTCTCGCAATGTCCGGAGACGAAGCAGTATTACTTAGACATAGCGTAAGCCTGGGGCGCGGCAGGCGGGTTTCCTGTTGATATTTCCTGTTGTTATTTCCGGGCATCACATAACGACAACCCAAAACGCCAGCGGGGATGGCGGCACGTTTGCATCCACACCTCCCCAAGCTGCGTGGCAACTTCACCTTAAGACTGATTCAGTTCCGCCATCCCCGCCATCCCCAACCGAACGTAACTACCCTAGTAGAAGCTCCACTCTCGCTTTTTGTATCTCATCAGTTGTCTCACCCGCAATCTGTTGAACAATGATCCTAATCCAGAGGGAAGAGGGGGAATAAGAGGTTATCGCACTGCCATAATTCCCCTGACTGCTCTAGTTACGGCTTACCTTTCTTTTTCTCCCGTTTGTGGGAGTTCGTCAGTGTTACAACAAGCATTGACGCCTCATTGTGGGACTTTGGCGGGTCACTCAAGTTAGAAAAACTGGGCAACGCTAGACTTATTCATGACCCTCCCTTGACGCGTTCCACACTGGATCTAGACCTTTAGCTAACCGCAGATGAACACGATGATGGAGGCTGCACATTTTGCGGGGCCCCAGTCACCTCCATGGGGAGCAATCGACTCAATCCGGGGGGTTAGGAGACCAAGATGAATACACATCATGCTCAGGTCTATAAAGGCCAGTGCTCCAGAGACGACGACAAGAACAACAACGACTACGATAATCATTTCCATAGCCATCTTTCCCCATCTTCAGCACTCCTTCCCGCTCGATCAACAAATACAGCTTGGAATCATGGGCGGTGCTATTGCGGCCACAGCCACCGGGACCAGCACTGCGCATTATATCTCTCTCCAACAACACCAAGTCGTGGTGGTGGCTGGATCCAGGTAAGCATGAGTAACTCTCCCGATCCAAGATTCGAGTCGCTAACTAGAGACGTTACAGCGCTCCGATGGAACGTGCTTCACTGTATCGGACTCTGCACGACCCTTTTCTTCAATGGATGTAAGTTTCCTAGTCTTAGCCTAGGACTGGGTCATGTACGACGAAACGAAGATGGCCATTACTAAAAGATCATAGATGATGGCAGTCTCATGAACGGCCTACAAAGCATCACCGCGTGGCAGGAATACTTCAACTATCCGTCGAGCAGTACTCTCGGCTTGATGAACTCTGCTGGTTTTCTTCCCGGTCTTATTGTTTGCTTTTTGGCCGACCGACTGGCCCATAAATTTGGCAAGCTTATCACCGTCTGGATAGGTTCCTGCATCGCGGTACGTCCATTTCCACAATGCCGGACTCATCACAGAGGGCGTGACGTCTGACAGATTAATATAGGCGATTGGCGCTATTCTGATTGGCCTGGCCCAGAATACCGGCATGTTCGTTGGAGGCAGAGCTCTGATGGGAGTTGGGGTTCAGGGCACTCTTGTGGTCGCTCCAGCGCTCCTTCAGGAGATTGCTCACCCTCGATACCGTGCTCGAATCGGCGCGCTTTGTAAGTGCATCATCACACCCTCAACAAATGAGAGGTTTGACCTGAGATGGTATCGCGATTTCTAATAACTGAAATGATTTCAGACATGAGTATCTACTACTTTGCCTCCACAATTTCAGCTGCCGTTTGTCGCGGCTGTCTTACTCTTCAAGGAGAGAAGGCATGGAGAATCCCCTGCCTTCTTCAAGTTGTTGGACCTGTGTTTGCCATTCTTATGACTCTGAATGCTCCGGAATCCCCCAGAGTAGGTGGAATCTAATCCCATACCTCAGCCCTCATTGTGTCTCTATCCTAACTTGCCTTCTTAATTCCAGTGGCTCGAGAAGAACGGCCGTTCGGAGGATGCGCTACGAGTTCTGGCAAAGTATCATGCCAATGGGGATGAGAATGACGCTCTAGTTCTATACGAGCACCGCGAGATCAAAGAAGCGCTTGCCGTTGAAGAGCTGAACTCCCAGACCAAGTATACCGACTATCTCAAGGGTAGCGGCAACCGCCACCGACTCTTGATCCTTGTGATCGTGTCTTTGGGAACGAACTGGGTTGGCAACGGAATTATTTCGTACTACCTGAGCCCCATATTGACATCCCTGGGCATTACATCCACTAGCGAGCAGCTGGATATTCTGATTGGATTACAAGTCTTTAACTGTAAGTCCATCCCGACGTGGCTTATGAATGGGCCTTTTCCACTCAAGATGTCGATACCTAACCATGGGATAAACAACATATAGTCGTCATCTCAGTTCTTGCATCTATGGCTGTAGATAGGGTTGGCCGTCGCCCTCTTTGGATCGGGTCCACCGCTGGCATGCTCGTGTTCTTTTCTATTCTCATGGGCCTATCGGCTGCCTTTGCCCAGGACCAAGTGCCCGCCCTCGGCAAAGCAAACATTCCATTCTTGTTCCTTTTTCTTGGAGCCTATGACGTAGCATGGACGCCCCTTTCTTATTCGTAAGCAGAATGATCATCCTCCTCAAGGCGAAGTAATCTTCTAACTGCTGCTCGCTCTAAGCTACCCTGTCGAGATTCTCACATATACAATGAGAACCAAGGGTCAAGCCATTTTCGTCTTCTTGCAGACGCTGGGTATGTCTGTCAACACTTGGGTAAACCCTATTGCTCTTGAAGCCTTGCAATGGAAATAGTGAGTCCTCTCCCCACCCCCGTGGATCCTGCGTGTTTAACAACCCTTTTATCACCTGGTCATTCTAACCTATCTCGCTAGCTATGGTGTTTACATCGTTATCCTCGTGGCCGTACTTGCCGTCATCTTCTTTTGGTTCCCCGAAACTAAGAATCTCACAATCGAGGAGATCGCCGTCATCTTTGATGGCGAAAGGGCCCTGGGTGGTACTGGCAGACCGGGAAGCGAAGAGGGTGGGAGATCTACTCCGCCAAAGGGAACCGATGATAGAGTAGAGTTCACGGGACTTGAAAAGGCCTCCAAATGATATGGATGAGAGAGCGGGTTAGGGTACATGAGGGTCTAGTCTACGCGACTAGAGAGGTGGAAGAAGAGGAGGCGCGAGGGTTCACAACCTAGCCTTGATGGGACTATTCTTTCGTGTTGACATTGTGTGATATTTAACACGATGTTAAGGATTTTTAATTTGTCATTTCACTTCTCAAACATTGAGGAAACTTTCAAATATTGTTGAGCAAAAACCTTGGTCTGGGGGCACCAGAGAGCTGTAGTACCGGAGGCCATCCTTTAGTTGGGTGTTTGTAATTGTATCGTAAATCGCTTCTAGCGGAGGATGCCAATGCAATGCCTTTACTGAATCCTGATTTACTAAATATAGAAAATTTCTTCACTTATCAATATAAGTTCAAATAATTTCTAAGCTTTTATTTAGAGGTTAGAACACATATGTTGATAAATGGTTTAGGGTAGCAAATCTGCCACCTAGTACATGGGGTCATGCAAAATGGAGTAAGTGAGTGGATAGATCCCCGCAAACTCGCAAACTAGCGAGGGAAGAGTGGAGCTTAATTTTGATGCCACGATGTCTTGGATGTGTGGTATTAGCATTCATTCAATTCCCGACCTAATCCCGGCAGCACCCTTGAACTTGACATCCCTGGCTGCAAGGGTGTTTGTGATGCGATGAGACCGGGGCTACAGCCTCAACAGGCGGCCGATTACCAAGATGAGGCCAGGTTTCAAGATATGTAATATGTAGCGATTTGCAACTCATAGTATCATCGAGACTTCTATCATTGATTGATTTAGGTAGCTTTATAATTACCTTTAACCAAAGCTTTTCGACCTGTAAAGGAATGGAAGTATTCACTAAAATGCTGGAGATAATAAAGGCCATTAGGTCGATTCCCTCGATTAGTGCATATCACGTGAAACGCCTGTACAAAATGATAATTTGAGTGGGGATTCCCCGCGGTCAATCCCCACAACACGCGCTTCCAGGTGTTGGCATTTACAGAAGACATTTCCCCCCCTTTACGATGCCGACATTCATAAGAGTTCTAGTCCGTGGATATCACTCATCAGCTAATGAGTTACCCAAGGAAGCGCGCCCCAGTTGCGTGTAACTACTGCCGCCACAGGTACCCCCTGGTCACCTATATGCATCTCCCCGGTTCTGTGGAAAAGAGGTTAACAGTCTTTTACCACGCAGGAAACGAAGATGTGATGGACAAACGCCTGTGTGTAATCTCTGCCGAGAGACAGGTACCAAATGCGAATATCCCGAGGTCCCAACTGAGAGGTATCGTGATCCCGTGTTATTGGGTAAAAAAAACTCGGCGACTCTTATCACTAACGCCCCCATTAAAGACCCGACCATGAGCTTAGCCGTCGTGTTGATGAGCTGGCCCAGTTGGTTCTAAAGCAATCGGAAGCCATCGACACATTGACCAAGGAGTCAAGGATACGCAATGCGCGTTTCAGCCCGTCTTCTACCCGCCGCGATGGTACTACTTCTGTTTCCCCAATAGCTGCTTACACTTCTTCGGAGTCGGAATTCAGCCGCAATGCCTTGTCAGCACAATCTATCGTAAATGGCGGAGGCGAGGAGTCAAGACATGCTATGGTCACTACGGAACACCGAGCAGACCTAGACGACACCCCTCTGACCATTCCTGTTGGTCATCAAACCACTACGGGAAGTCTGTTCTCTTTAACGCCGCTAAGGCCTCTACTGGGAGAGTACCCCGAGGATTTCATGATGCAAATTGAGCTCCGTCGAGTACTCAAATTCGGGGGACGTCGCACACAGAGTTTCGAAGAGGAGTTGTCATTTCTGGATCTCGGCCGCGAGTTAAACGAGGCTTTGATTGACGCTTTCTTCTTTTACATCTACCCCAATTTTCCCGTCCTCAACCCTGGCATATTCCGATCTGTCTATGACAAAGTGATGGAGCATGGCTTCCACCGTGATGCCGAGTCGGCTCTGTGCCTAACAGTGCTGGCTTTGGGCAAGCTCGCAACAAATTTATCTTCCCCCGGCAACGCCGAAACCCAGGACGACCTGAATGGAATGCAGTACTTTTCAATTGCGTATGAAATTGCTGTTGTGGAATGGGGCGCATCCCTTGGCGCGGATGTGGTCCTGCCCTCGGCGCTCGTACACGGTGCTATATATCTCTTTCACATGGCGAGACCGCTACAAGCGTGGAAGCTTGTGACTCTCGCATCGTCGAATTTACAGCTTATCAAGGCTAGGTCTGTGTTTTCGGCGAGTCACTTCCCTCAAGAGGCTCAATTACTGACGCTCTTGGTACCCGATGAATAGTCCCCCGGACACACATCACGGTTTAAACAAAGAAGGCGCTGCCTACATCGATAGATTGGTCTGGGCATGTTATATTCTTGAATCGTGAGCTCTCTCTACTCCCAGTGCACTTAATAATGCTGACAGAATGATACCGAATAAATAGAGATTGCCTTGCCGAGTTTCATCTACCTCGTAGCGGCATCGAGCTAACAGTCGATAAGATGGCCTTTCCTCACTTTGAAACCCCTCAGCAGACTGTTCCTCGCTCTTTGCTCCGTCAGGCGGCTCTTCAATAGAATCCACAACACCCTCTATTCTAAGAGCGAAAGTAATTTGGCGCCAGTGTCAATAGGAGCGACTTCCAGAAGTGGTGACTCGGCTTGGTCGCATGGCACGTTGACGTTGAATTCGCTCGTCAGCATTTGCGCAGAGCTCTCTCGGCAGCTAGACACTTGGTATGTGTCTTTACCGGATGCGATACGGCCAGACTTCAACAACGACATTCCTCTCGACCTCCACGATGGATGGTTGCGCCTTCGCTATTGGTCTGCTCAGCATATCATTTACCGGCCATGTCTTCTATATGCCCTTTCTTCCCAGGAAAGAGAGGAGCTACCAACGTACATCATGACCAATTGCGCCGCCTGCATCCAGAGCTGCAGAAATTGTATCAAAACAGCACACCATCTCCGCATGCATCGAACCCAATACACCTGGATGACTACCTATGGGTAAGTGGCCTTTGTACTCGCCTGGTATGGTCGGGTTGCTCCCATTCACCTAAAAAGCTGACATTGTATTCAAGTGTCCTGGCATGTTCACTAATATTGACCGTTGCGTCGACAAACACCGTGTTAATGGGACTGGTTCCAGATATGCGTGATCTTCTTGGAAAGGTAATCGAGACAATGGAAGGATGGACCAGCCCTGATTCGACGGCGGAGTTTGTCATTGCAATTGCGCAAGTCATTCGCCAACGTCAACGCTATCAGGCTCTGCTACCAGTAGCAGGGCAAGTACAACAATGAAGCTCTACTTGTACACAGCTTTGGATCCGCAATGAAATGTTGATTATCGAGACGGTGGTGAGAGCTGAGTAGCGAAACATATGAGATATCGAGGGCGGTTGGACCCCGGAGACTCTTCGGAAGCATTTCTCGCGGCTTGCTTCCCTGGGCATCTGTTGGCGTTTTATATCATAGTACAACTCCCGTGGGCTGCCTTATCATGCTCCATGACGCTACAACTTCAAACTTGAATCCTCGTAGAGGGCAGGTTGCTTAGTTGTCATGGTCAGAGTTGTGCAGAGACGTCACCCTGCAAACTGCAACATCATAATATTACCCTAATATTATTATTACTTTAGGAAGGTCTGAGTAGCTCTCATGAATTACTAGTATAGTATGTATGATTAGGGTAAATAAGAGACTTGCCAAGACCCCAGTTGCGAATAGATTAATGATGATATACTCAGATACATTCCTTAGTTCCACAGTGAGGAATTAAGAACATCCACTATTTGTGAATGCTGTTCCTTGCCGCTGTTCTTCTGTCGTCCTTTGTCATGGCTACAATGGTGCTCGCAGTAGGTAGAGCTACGGTAAGGCCTCTACGAAGCAACTCTGTAGTAAATGATTAGGTACCCTCCTGAGAAGGTGGCGCCTCCGTCTACTTCTAGGGACCATGTTCCCTGTAGAGAAACAGGTTGCTGCCACTTCACCCCGAGACATTTCAAGCCTCCCCCGAGCGTCGTGGGGCTCAACTGTTGCGATTCCCCATCGTCCACAGCTAGGCTCGCAGACTCGGGCGCACCCGGGAGTATGCTCAAGGCGGCCGAGTTGACTTCCACGTTTCGACCCCCCTGGCGTGCCCAGTAGGGCAGTCGATTCGTCAGGCCCGTCAGCTTCATCTTGCCGCCGCCGGCAGAGGTGCAGCGGTTCCATTCCGAGGGGAAATCGGTGCTCAGATTCACGGCCATGCATTGGGCCCTGTCGCTGCCCACCTTCTTTAGCACGGCCTCGGTTGCCGCCTTGGCCAGGGCACCATCGCCTCTCAGGGACGTGTATCTCAGGTGCAGCACTAGGTCTGTGATGGTCTGGTAGTCAAATGACGCAAAGTCCGAAGGGAATCGAACTTCCCACGTGGACACGGCCCCAGCGCCCTCAAAGGGGTTGTACTTCTCCGCCGTCTGAAAGTCGAGACTGAACGCTCCGGCGTCCTGGAGTCCGCTGCTCACGGCTATGGCGTCGATGGGCACGGTATCGGATCGAAATTGGTCCCTGGGCTGCTCGTATGACGCTGGAGGGGTGGGGGAGAGTCGATACCAATGTTTGACGAGCCGCACCGTGCAGCTCAGAGATGCATAGGCGCCGAGGATGCATGGGACGGATACGGCTACAGAGGAGATGCGACGACAGTAGTGCCCCGGATAGTCCATGTCAAGCAGGGACTCGGGAATGTCAAACGTGGCGGAGCCAGTCTTGCGCAGCGTCAGCATGGCCACGGGATCGAGCTGCCACAGGGATACCGGCTTCGTAATCTCAAAGTCGTGGGCTCTGTTCTCCAGATGGGCCATCTCCATACGCTTCAGATTCAGGTAGAGCGCATCGCCCGCCAACTGGGCATCTTTGGCATGCTCCCAGTCCTTGGCGGATCCCGAGCCCCGCGGAGGTTGTCGGCTCCCATAGCGGCCTAGATGCTCAAACTCGAGGGCTTGCTTCGTCTTCGCTACCATGTCCGTGGCGAGGACGTAGGCCTGGTGGAAGAGCGTCGCCATGGAGTTGTCAAGGGTGGCGTACAGCTGCTCGCTCGTGTATTTGCTGCGGAGCCATTCCTCCTCGGCGGCAAGATTCTCCATCTCTCGCCGGTGAACCTTTATCTCTGCGTCGTGCGAGTCCAGGCGGGACTGGAGCTGGGCCAGCTCCTTGTCGAGCCGCACCATCTCTCGCCCTGCCATGTTGGCCTCGTGACGGCGATCCTGGAGCTGCCTGGTCAGAAGGGCGCTGCGGCCGGCCTTGGCGCCATTGTCGGAGATTCGCTGAGCAATGGTCTTGGTGGCCGCAGCGACGGACTGGAGCACGGATCCTACTGTATGGCCTCCGAGCTGCATATCTATGCCGCATCCCATCGGCTGCGTCTTGGTGGTGATGTTGGGGAAAGCAAAAGCGGCCGCAGCCATGGACTCCAGGCCACCCACCTTCTCGTTCCACGCGGCGGCCTCGTCTGCGCAGCGCATTTCTTCGGCCTCGTAGCTCGACATGCGCAGGTTGTTCTTGGTGGGCGGCGCGATCGTGTCCTGTCTGATGTCTGTCCAGCTTTCCCCCTCCGCCGGCGGTTTCACCGTGGAGTCTCCCGTGAGCTGCACGTAGTACTCGAGCCGCATCTGCTGCTGCTTGCGGAGCTCTCGCAGCGAGTCCATGGACTTGCCGATCTCTCTTTTCTGGTACTCCTTGACGTTGGTCGTGAGCTCCAGGATGGCACCGTGGTGCTTGGACCGCAGGAGGGAAAGCGCCTCGGTGTCTCGCTTCTCCTTGATGGCCAGGAGCTGCTGGCCCGTAGCACGGAGCTCACCGACTATGTCGTAGGCTCGTTGGAGGAGGTAGGCGAATCGATACTTTGGCATCGGGCCGCGAATATCCGTGAGTAGACCGGCTAGTCCCTTGCCTTCTGAAGCGCTGCCCCCGGCCACCGCGGCAGGATCCAGCGGTGGCTCCAGCATCTGCATGGCGAGAGGGTCGCCGTTGATGTCGAGGCCATGTCGGATGTTATACAGTCGCTGGTCAATCTTGGCCCGCAGCTCTAGCACCCTGGGATTGCCCGGGATGCAAAAGTAGCGCGTGCGCATGATCCCAACAGGCTTGCGGCCCTTCATCGACTTCTGGCCTGACGAGCCCGGCGCTGTGTAGAAGGGGAAGTCCAGCTCTAGATTGACCTCGGGGTTCTCAAACAGGCTGTCGCCGCTGATGAGCTCATTGTACGACTTGGGCGCGGGCTCCCCAAGCCGACTTGTTGCCACCGGTGCCGGTCCAAAGAGATGGAGGGCCTCCGTGTATCTTTGGATGGCCATGGGCAGGGTCTCGAGAGTCGCTTGGCAAAAGTATTGATCCCCGTGCGCAATGAGGGCCTCGATGTACTTGATGATGATTCGTTTCATGTATACCGCGACATTGGTGCGTGCTGCTGCGTGGACATTCTTCCGGCTCTCCCGCCACTCTGCCTCGTCCATTTTCTTCTTCCAGGACGGATCCGACGCCTCATCACTCCGCGACTTGATGATACTGCGCAGGGCCGGGAATCGCCAGCACTTGGAGGACTGGTCCGAGAGGCTCGGGTCAAAAACAAGGGCCCGAACCAGGCGTATGGCAAGCTCATACTGTTGAGTGGCTATGAGACGCTCCATAATCAGGCTCGGTATGTGCACGGCGAGCTCCCAAGTATAGAGGGAGAAGGGCTTCGCTCTTTCGTGATGGCGCTTGGAAGCATTCGACCAGCCCAAAATATCCGTACCATACCAGTATGTCGATTCCAGATTTCCCAGCCATTGCGACACCGTGCTGATGCTTCTGTTCTTAGCCAAGGCCAGGGCCAGTGCTGGCATTCGCGTGTTGGTCAAAAGAACCGACTCCCAGCCACCCGCCGTCAATTTCCCCCATTTCTTCTCGTCATGGCAAAGACGGGGAATGCCCAACAGGCCAATTTCTTTGCCTTTATGTCTAGCCTCCATCACGAGGCCAGTATTGCGGAACTCGCCCCTCCTGCGGCAGTCGTAGTCTCTTAGGAAAGCAGTCCGCCTCAAGTCGGTCATCTCCTGACCCCGGTCATTTTCAATCTTGCTGGGACATAAGGTTGGCTTGTTCCTTTCCCCGACTTCAAGATCTACATCTTCCGTCTCAAGAAATCTCCCAAAGTGTGAGGGGCCGGCAAACAAGGGATTGTCGGAGGAAGAAAGATCACCAGTCTCGTGTATGCTCTGCTCGTCAAGCCTGAATCTGCCGACGATCCCGTTGCAGAGACCTTTCCAGTATTTAGTGGCTCCCGACCCGTAGCATTCGACATCGTAAGTCAAGGATTCTGTATTATCTAGAACCTGGAATCGGAACTGGTCGAGAGAAGGTAGATGATTCACCCGAGTAATGCAGTCCTTCGTCCCGAAATCTTCACCTTCTGGCACGCGAAGGGGGGTCGGATGCACACGCTTGGTAGACCAGGCCCCCTTGGACCGCTCCGTCAGCCCTATGCGTATGTCCCAGTTCCGCTTCGGTCCCAGCGAGACCTTTTTTTTCATCATCTCGTCAGGCGTAGACTTCTCACCAACGCTGAATTCGTTGGCGTTTGTCTGCATCAGCGTGAACTCGGGTAGTAGCACTTTGAGTTGATCTTTATGGACTACCGGAACAATGTAGGAACCGGCTCCTTGGAACTCTTCACCCCTTTTCTTGTTCCCAGATGGATCATTCTCGTAGAGGGGGGCATCGATGGGGAACTTGGCCCAAGGCGTCCAGTAGCAGAGATATTCCTTCTCGCCTACCGCCCTTTGCCGCATCTTGCAGTAGTACCGTGTTACCGGTGATGTCCGAGTGCGCCCAAAGATGTGGAAGTCTCCTTGGCTAAAGTTAGACCAATAATAATCTCTGCTTGTGTCATTGTCGTCTAGCCACACCCAATGGTATGCTTCAACCTGCAGGTTGCTAACGCTATCAACATCACGGACGTATTGGTGGATGAGCTCCTCGATGGACTCTTCATCGATTTTCTTTTGAGACATGGCTGTTTCAAGGGCTCGGAACTGCTCTGTCTTGTCGTCGCGGAGAGTCGGGTCGATCCAGTTCTCGGGATGAAGCAGCGTCTTTCTCTCCGCCTCCCACAGCCTGTACCGGCAGGCCGAATCCCAGTCTACGCCAGATTTACTTTGGATGAGGTCGGTGCTTCTGATCCCGTTGTGTTTCTCGGCGTTGAGGAGACATCGCTGGATGAAGAACTGGAC
Source organism: Clonostachys solani (assembly GCA_902141235.2). Taxonomy (NCBI): domain Eukaryota; kingdom Fungi; phylum Ascomycota; class Sordariomycetes; order Hypocreales; family Bionectriaceae; genus Clonostachys; species Clonostachys solani. Next base: position 666,953 of record CABFOC020000043.1, read on the forward strand.
GGTCGAGACAGCCTGAAGCAGGCGGGAGGTCTGGAGACTCGGGCCCATCTGAACGTCGATGAGAAGGTGGCTGAACAGGTCTTCTGCGTCCCTGATGTTGTTCTTCTTGGCGTAGCCGCGCGAGAGGAGGCAGTTTACCACGACCGATCGCTGGGCATCGCGGAGCTCGTTATTGGCCGCTTTCATGTTCTTACTGTAGCTCGGACTGCCTTGAATGCCAGTGCGTAGTATGGCGGCGTGCTCAAATGCCTTGACCACTGCCGGAGGCGTTTTCATGTTCCTCTCACCCTTTATCCGCTCTGGAGCGATAGGTTGTGCCAGGGCAAAGAGATGAGACAGCGATACCCCGATGGGATCTAATTTCTTGTGCACGGCGATCGCTTCTCGCAATTCTGTGAGAGCACTGACCTTGAGAAACCTGGCAACCAGGTCGTGATCGTTCACATGGGGATATTTCTCCTTGATATACTCAGCACAGAGGTGAGCGGGCCACCCGGTTACATCAGCAAGCATGGAGCCCAGCTTGTCACGCCCGGTAGACGCGGTGGATGAGAGATTCAAGTAAAATGTTGGCAGCGACGAGACGGCGGTTTTGAGGCCGGAGAAGGCGTTTCGTAGGGACTGGTACTGCTGAAGGTTGTCCACGGTAGCCTTGTCTAACACCTCAAGATCGATCCCCATGGATGACTTAGCTCGATTGAACAGCTCGATATCCGCAACCTCGAGCTTATATTGGCGTATTACAACGGCAACTCGCATCAATTTCGAAAGGATCATCATGGTGTCTTCCACGTCTCGGCTGCTAATCAGCAGCTCTGCTTCTTCTCTCATATCTTCCGAGTTCACGGAGGTTCCGTCCCTTGATGTCGGCCTAACCAGCGTGACGGGGCCAGGAGAGCAAAGCTTGTACACTCGGCCATGCGTAAGGCAGTGGGTCGTGCAGGCTCCATTGCTATCAAGTGCGAGGGCCGTCTCATCAAGAAACACTGTCTTCTCGGCTAGCGAAGGCGCGATGACACTATAGGTTGTTGTGACGGAGGGGACCAAGTAGCCCTCGTACTCATGCGTAGGCAATCGAGCGCTGTCTCCTACCTGAAGGTGGTGCTGGGGCCCGTCTTGACCCAGAAGCAGCAATCGGCTCATAGCGGACACGTCGGATGAGCCACTACTAATGTGAATCATCTCCTTCAGCAGGTACTCCAGTGTGGTAATGTCTATTCCTGGGAAGAAAGAGCGCAGGCATCCGAGTACAATATGCCTCTTGGAGGCAGCTGATGACTTCACCTCCTCGCGGTCATTTTCCTCGTTTCCTCCCAACGCACGGGTGAGAGTGGATACAATCTGCAGGCTTTTCCCTGTGCTGGGGTTGCATTCTTCATCAGATGCATCAGGTACGCCCAGGCTCACAAATAGTTTCTTGTGGAAGTCAAGATCCGGTTTTCGCCCCTTGATAGGCAGAAAGTCTCTCACAATGGCAAGGGTAGTCCGAGGTGTCTTAAATGGGGTGTCCATTTTGTAGAGTTTCAGGAGATGATTGTAGTCACTTGCAGAGATTCCAATAGCCTTTGATAATGTTGCGATGCGATACAACTCTGAAATTGTGCCCAGGCTTAATTCCTCCATGGCATCACCCTTGAGAGCCATGTAGTCCTTGTGTGTGAGCCCTAGACCCGCGAGAACTGTCTGCAGGTACTCATTGATATTGATGTGTCCCTGGAGAACTTCACCATCTTCATCTGGCATAAAAGTCTCGTGGTGGTGGGTGTTACGTCTGACAAAGAGCTTGTGGTAAAGAGAGTCCGGACCACTGTAGTTCATATCACCCCATAGTGGCTGTAGCTGCATCGGAGAGAGCTTGGTGAGCTCGGATAGCTCTTTCACTGCAGCCAGCTCGACAAAGGGGGCGCCATCAAGGCTTGGACGGGGAACCAACCGGAGAGTTTCAGTCAGTAAGCTGACTTCCGAGACGGACCAACCCTCCATCTTCTTATACAACCTGATGCAAGCCTGTAGCTGTTGGCATGCGGCCTCATCAAGACTCTTTGTCTCCCCGGTTGAATAGTCCAGTAGGCGAAGGCGCATTCCTGCGATGTCACCGTTGTGATTGCCCTCTTCACGCCCAGCCACAATGACGATCTTTGCGGGAAGACGATATTCTTTGAGCATTGTTAAGAGTTCGGCAAAAGAGATTGCAGCGCGCGCGAGAAACTCTTTCTTCACAAGTCCGAGACCATTTTCGGGGTCCAGCATCTGTTGTGCTGAATCATAACCCCAGTATGCCGCTGTTGGCTTCTTGCCGATTGCCGCGTGGTATGTGGCTTCATCAAGATCAGCCATGACCTCCTGTGGATAGGTTCCCGATCCGTGAATCGCTACTTGATCCTCCTCTTGCATTCCAAGGACCTCTGCGGCGTAGAACCGATCCAGCACCACCTCAACTGACTCCAAACCACCCCGAAGAGTATCCAAGCGGTGAGGAGCCCTAAAAGCTGCCAAAAGTCTCTTCCGAGGGACACCCAGAGCTTCGAGGTAGACCCTTACACTGTGATCCGCTTGGTTGTAGGGGAAAATTGCGAGCGGCGCAACAATTGGCTGAACAATGTCGCGATACACGGCGTAGTTTGTGTATTTCGGCTCTGCGGCGTTGCTCTCGCTGGTGTCGCCACCGCCCATGTTGAACGGGGGCGAGAGCTTCTCTTCAGACTTGAAGTCCGCCTCAACGATCGCTTCGAGAATCTCATTCACCAGGTCAATGTAGGGGATGAGCACGTTGACGTTGGCACTGGAAAGCTTCAGGTCACCTAGGTCGGGGCGCCTCAGGAGTAACAGTGCCTGCAATGTCTTTCCGCCGAGCCCTTTAATGGTGATTTTGCGGAGTGTCTGCATGAGATAAGAGAAATACGCAGCAAGACCCGTGATGGACGTGGCGTCATCGTCGGCCGTAATGATCGTCTCCAAACCGAACATCTGAGTCAGAGTAGGAGGAGGCTCTGAGCCTGGCTTTGATTCATCTAGCGCCTTGAGTTCGGTTTCCCGCTTCAATGGCTCTGCATCTTCCTCCTTGATCACGTCGATCCATAAGCTTTCATGCCGGACTGCCGCTGCGTCTGCCTTATTCAGGATCCTCTGGGCCCTCCTTTCTGGAACACCCCTTTCCTGGAGCTTCCGTACTGCAGCCACACCAGCATCATGAACGGCATCACTGTTGGGGTAGCCACAGCCTAGCAAGGGCTCGAGATCGTCAGGGTCATTGACTAGTGTCAGCATTTGCTGCAGTGTCACTAGGTACTTCATCATCTCCTCGTATTCGTCTTCATCGCCGTGTATGGATCTGATGATGGAAGTTCCGCCTGCCTTGGGAGTCATCAGAGCCCGCAAGGGGTTGTTGGCGATGTTGAAATCAAAATCCTCCTGTGCCTTCCGCAGAACGCATACTACTTTCTTTCGCAGCTTGGACGGACACGGTATTTGTGAGTGCTGGATCATCGCACAGATGGATAAAGTCGGCTCCTCAAGAATGACTTTCCTGCGAAAAGTGATCCACTTCGTGCCCAGGTCAGCACTCTCTGATTCCTCATCTCCGGATGGCGGTAGGTTCTTGCACGCGGTGATTTCTGGGATGAGCTCACCACGCGAAGTGATGGAACCATCTCCAATGTGAACAAGGGGTGCCACTCGGAAGAAGCCTCGCGCAACTTCCAGTGATTCTCCCGAAGCTGGTAGGAAGCCAAGAACAATTTTGAAGAGTCTGAGCCTTATCTGATCCTGATCACCGCAGTTTGGCAAAGCCTCTTCAATGGCTTGCACCATGGCCTCGTACGCTCCGTGGTACCTGCCTCTAAAGTAATGGGACCATTGGCTTATAATAGAATCCGAACAAGAAGTCTTCAACCTTAGAAGATTACATAAAAGGTCATTTGCAGGGTCGTCGACGTCAAGGTACATGTACTCATTCTCAGCCTGGCCGGGTTCAGTCATCTATCTCGACAATCAGCATGCGAGCGGGCTATTCGTACGCACTTCACCTACATTTAACAAGACTGCGTTGCTTCTATGCTTGTATTTTTTCTTTGAAATTGAAATTGAAATTGAATTGATCCGTGTTCTGTTTGCTTCAGATCATCAACTTACGAATGGAAGGCTTCTTGACTTGATATTTATCACCTACAGTAGTGCCTGGTTCACTCGAGTGTTCATTCGTCTGACCATACATACATACATGTCACCTCGCTTATGTGAGAACCTACACTCAAGATATGCGCCCCTGGGAGGGTGCATAAAAGCCTCGTGGTGTGTTGGTGTATATGTTGCTGCCTAATGTCTCGATTGTCTTGCAGCCCTACGGTGACCTGCGACTATACGAAATAGACCTGTAACTGACCGCTTCTTCCACAAGTGTAAGTGTCATCGCGTGGAGGCGGAGGCGGGAGCGGGAGCGGGATAGCCAAACGGAAGGGCCGTTGTGGATTTGTCTCACATTAGGTGCATACCACTTGCGCACTCACGGCGGCTCTCGACGTTTAACTAGTCGGCATTGGGAAGCGAACCTGCATCTTTCAGCTCGGTTGCGGCTTTCTTGGATGTAGATCATCAGCTGTATTGGTTACTTGATGCGTCTGCGTAATCAAGATGAGGTCACTGTAGTCAATCTTGAGGTCACAACTATTGATTCTATTGCTTGATGCCCAAGATCGTGTGGGTTTCTCTCGAGCGTCGAGCGGGGAGAGTCCTATAGCCCCCAGCCAGCAATCACAGTGCTATCTGCGCGAATTACACTTCACGTTGGCGTCAATCACATACGTGGCATGGTCTTGACCATTGGAAACTCGGAGGATGGATGGATGGATAGGAGTCGTGGCATAGGTAGGTTGCAGAAAGCGGTTAGTGCTGCTCGAGCAATCACGACCAGTCCCTCGTTGTTTTCGACGCTGTCCATGAAAATTGATAACTAGATGGGGGCAAGTCTTCCTCGCAAGGTACCGCTCAATCATTCGCTGCATCTAAAGAGGGATGCTATCATTCAAGTTACTACTCCTTGTGTATCGAATTTGATGAGCGACCATAGTGATACAGAACGCAACAAGGCACAAACTTACCATGGACAGAATCCAACCTCAAGCACCTGGTATAAGTCAAGAAGGGGTGGTAAGAGCAACGTTGAAAGGCACCCACGATTGATCTACAGTCCTGGTCTAACCTCCCTTAGGCCAGTCAGGAAGCTCCTCACTCTTCAGACAGTGGCCCCGGTCGCTTGCTCGCGGAGGGCTCGGCGCAGACTCCTGCCACCGAGAGATTTGGAGTCGACGCAGCGTCAGGATCTATTGGCCTTAGTATTCCTATCCCAACTACTCAAGGACGCAGCGGGTTCGGCCCCAACTTGAGTCTCGTCTACGGCTCCGGACCTTCTGTCAATGGGGCATTTGGGCTTGGTTGGCACCTCGGAGGACTTCCCAGCATCTCCCGCCGCACATCGCGGGGTATTCCCTTGTTCAATGATGATCTCGATGTCTTCGTTAGTACTGAGGTTGGGGACCTTGTCCCGGTTCTTGAAGCAGACAACAATACGATGAAGGAGTGCCAGTCGGGCGATTATCACATTCGTTTCTATCGGCCCTGCGTGGATCAGGAACGCACCCGCTTGGAATTCTGGAAGAACGGAAAAAACCCAAAGGACTGTTTTTGGAAAATACACTCTGGTGACAATATTACCACTCTTCTCGGCAAAGGGACACAGGCACAAATCTGCGAGTTGGTAGATGATGGTGAACAGCCAAATCGGACGTATTCATGGCTTGCAACGGAGATATTCGACGGCAATGGAAACAATATGACATTCCAGTATAAATCTGAAGATACGAGGGGTATATCTAATGTCTATGGTAATCATGGCATGCGTACCACGACGGGACAGCTCGCCATGCGATATCTAAAGTCTGTTCGCTACGGAAACTGGATGCCAAACAGAGATCTACAAACTTGGGAGGTTGCTGAAAAGAGGTCATCGGAAAACGATAATGACAACAGCTGGATGTTTGAGCTAGTTCTGGATTATGGGGAGCATGGTTCCATTGCACCCACAACTAGAGCTGATCGTGAGTGGCCGGCGAGGATCGATCCTTGCTCAACGAACTCGTGCGGACTCGAAATGGCCATGTTTCGCTTGTGTCGACGGTTTCTAATGTTTCACCATTTTCCCAATCAGCTTTCCCGCCAGGACTGCCTTGTCAAGTCACTCACGCTTCGATACGAGACCGACCCGAGATCAAAGACATCTTTCTTAACCTCTTATCAAGTTGGTGGACATTCCCCAAAGGGACAGCATGAACTCAACAGCATCTGGTTACCAGCAGGTACCTTTGAGTACACTAAGACAACCAATGTCGGTCAGCTTGATATAGAAGAGCTTGATCTTCCGCTCTCCGGCATCGCATCATCTGATGCTCACAAGTGGCTCGACATGGACGGGACCGGACTGCCGGGCGTTCTTACTCAGGTGCCCGGATCCGGTTGTTATTTTCATAGTGGCGAGGAGTTGGCTTCTAGCTTTGGTGATACGACATCCCTTCTTCCCACAATGCCGAGCTTTGCTGGCCATGGGGCCCATGAGCAGTGGGAGGACTTGGAAGGCGATTGCCTTCTGAGCCTTATTGTTCGGTCGCAGGATCAAACCGTGCGAGGCTATTTTGAACGCTCGGAAAACGGAAGCTGGCTTGGCTTCGTCCCTTTTGAGATGGAATCGCATGCGGCTTCGTCTCCCTGGACAAGGAGTCTTGATCTCAATGGAGATGGCCGCGCCGACCTTTTGCATCTTGACCCTCGCGATGGCCCCGAACTTGATTGGTACCCATCATTAGGAAAGAAAGGGAGCGGACCACTCCGTCGGACACAAGGCGCACCCCTACTCACAAACGAGAGACAAGAGTCCGTCTTTGTCTGTGACATGGTCGGGGACGGCCTCAGTGACCTTGTCCTCGTGAAAAATGGGCTGATCCGATACTGGCCAAACAAGGGGCACGGTAAATTTGGAAGCCCAGTTACAATGGATTCAGCGCCTTTTGAAGTTGATTTCGTCCCGGAGAGGGTGCGTTTCGCCAACGTCTCCGGCGTGGGCGGAGCCGATGTGATCTATTTCCGCCCGGGTGGTGGCGCTGCTCTGTACTACAATCAATCGGCCATCAGATGGTCAGAACACCATGTGATACCAAATGTTCCAGCTCTGGGCAGGAACTCGTGGGTTGATATCGTAGATATCAAGGGCAGAGGAACGCCTTCGCTATGCTGGATCACCGACGAGCCCGGGTGCCCGAAAGGATCCAAATTGCACTTTGTCGACCTCACTGGAAGGTCGAGGCCCGGGTTGCTAAACCGGTTCTTCAACGGTCTGGGTATGCAAACAGAGGTTTACTACCGTTCCTCAACACTCTATCGACTCGATGACGAGCTGAGGGGCTACCGATGGACTACCAAGATGCCCTTCCCCATCCAGTGCGTGGAACGTACCGTGACAACAGATCTGGTGACAAAGACATCATTCACTTCGGAGTTTACCTACTACAACGGCTACTACGATCCCATTTTACGCGAGTTCCGAGGTTTTCAGATGGTCGAGAAAAGTGACAGGGAAGACATTGATGACATCTGTACACCCCCAGTGATAACCAGAACCTGGTTCTACGTGGGTCGCGAATCAGTAGATGCAGATGCGGAACTACACAAAGCCTCTAGGCTAAGTTCAAGGCTCAACAGCAGTCTAAATAGTCCCGCTATTCCAGAGGCTCTATCAAGCAAGAGTTTACACGAGGCATACTCCTCCCTGGCAGGAAAAATGCGGCGCCTGGAGATATTGAGCTTGGATGGCTCCCCAAAACAGCATCTACCATACCGAGTTGATCAATGGACACATGGCATCATCTTGAAACAGGCCGAGTCTGGCCATATTTCACCTCATGCCGTTTTTCAAATCAATGATAGAGAAAGCCTTTCATCCCTTTGCGAGCGGACTGATGGTAGTAACGCTAGAGTAAGACATATAGTGATCCTCGAGACGGATGCGTTTGGAAACAGCCTCCAAGAGGTGGTGGTCAACTACGTGACGCCTTCAGACGGGAGCAGCATCACATCCGTGAAGCCTGAAGAGCTGATGATGATCCACACCGAGTCCGCCTATACGAACTCCGTAAACGTTCCTCAAGGTATCCGCCCGCCGCTCATAGCCGAACAACGGCAATTCCGCGTCGTTCTTGGTGATGAAAGCGAAACGCCCGTGGGAGACAGATACGATTGGGAGTCCCTGTCCAAGATATTATCCTCAGCACCAGCCGTGACCTCTCCTTCAGGGTCACCTCCCGGCAATAACTGTCGAATTTTACTTTCAAAGACTCGAAGTCTGTACACCAAAGACGACTTGTCGGGCCCACTACCTCTGGGGAACATTGGGCTTTTTTCACAAAGCCATCGAGCGTACAAGCTAGCGTTTACGGATGCTCTACTAGGAGATTGCCTACCATATCTGGATAACAAGGGCTCAAGGAGAGATATGTTAGTGCAAGGGGGCTACTTCGAATTTGACTCCAGCCCTGGGGAGTGGTGGACGCCATCGCCGCTCCTGCTCTATGGTCCTCAGGCCAATAATGACCAGCTGAGATTTGCAAGATCTCATTTCTATATTCCCGTGGGAACCCTAGACGCCTTTGGCAACTATCACTCATCCTTATTAGACGAGCTCTGTCTCTTTCCTATCAGGTTTGAGGACGCGATCGGGAATACTAAAACAGTATCATACGAGTATACACACATGAATACTACCCTCGATGTAGACATAAACGGCAATCATACCGAGTTCAGGTTTGATTCCCTAGGTCGTTGTATTGCTGCAGCTGTCAGGGGAAAACCAAGCGATGAGACGGGCGACACAGTGAGTAGCTTTGATGGGATTGCCGATGATCATTCAGTGGATGAGTTCCTGCAGGATCCATCAGAATCTCTAGCTGCCAAGCTTTTGGGGAGTGCCACAAAACGAATCCTCTACGAGGCTGGACATCGTGCCGAATCACCCTTCTCTCAACCTTCGGCTGATGGAGAAGAGGCAGATTTCCTGCCGCTGTGTCAAGTGGAATTGACCCGAACTGAGCATGTGGGAAGCTCACTCCAGTCAAAGATAGCCATTCGGGTTGACTATCTCGATGGCAGCGGAAGCACCATACAGAGCTTCACACTCATTCAACGGAGCGATAAAGGCAATACATGGCAGCGGAGCGAGTTAGCTCTGAACAGTCAATCAGGAAATCCTGTGAAGACGTTCGAGCCTTGCGTAACAACATCTCACGCATTCCAGTCTCCAAGAGAGCATGCGGGCGCCACCTTTGTGCTGAACTTTTATGATGCTTTATCACGAAAAGTCTGCATTATCAACCCCGACCATTCCTGGGCCAAGGTGCGATATGAACCTTGGAAGATCACCAACTATGACGCTGGGGATCTCGTGAGCGTCGCTGACCCAGCCCTTGACGAGGATATTGGTGGCTTCATCAGGGATATACCAAGGGTTTGTTACCTTCCCACATGGTTTCAACGTGCTATATCCTTGCAAGACACAACGGAAAGAAGTGCCGCGGAAAGCTCCTTGGGATATAGTGATATGCCAGAGACATTGTTCGTGGACGCGGCCGGGCGTCAGCGAGCGTCTGAGAAGATGGTCGATAGACGGGGTCATCAAGTACGCCGATCCGAGAAAGTGTATGACCTTGCCGGAAATCTGGCTCAGGAGGCCGATTCCCGAGATCGCATCGTCAGCAGCGCAAGGTATGATTTCTTGGGTCGGCTACTTTGCCAGCAAAGCATGGACAGTGGACAGAGCATGACTCTTCCCGACTGTCTTGGGCAGCCTTTTGCCATCTGGAATGCCAGTCATCTCTGCATGAGGTTCTCCTACGATTGCCTGAGGCGTCTCATATCGATCAAGCACATAAAGCCGCAAAGCCCTCAAGCAAGTGAGGTTCTGGTCCTGAAGAATATGTATGGTGAGGATAAGACGAACGATGATGCCCAGAACAACCTTCGAGGAATGCTGTATCAATGTTACGACCAGTCCGGGCTCTTGACGAATCACAAGTTTGATATCATGGGCAACTGCACCGTCTCCACGACCCAGCCTGCCGCCGAGTACAAGGAGAAGCTCGACTGGGCAGCCGAGCCCCCGCCCAGCCTGGAAGCTGCGGTTCACCGTACCGAAGCCTCCTTTAACGCCATGGGCCTAAACAGACTGGTATCTGGGCATGGAGGGCACGTGGTTGCGCGAACGTATGACATGGCAGGTCGCATTAAGACGATTAAGTCGTACACAACGGGAGGAGATAGCCGACCGACGGCTTCCATTAGCGACATTCGATATGAAAGAGATGGCCAGGTCTCTCTCATCACCTATGGAAATGGTTCTAGGACGACTTTTGAATATGGGGAGCTCAATCGTCGTCTTATACAGACCAGGTCCGTTCGGAGCAAGGATGGAGCCGTTCTGCAAGATATTTCTACCTGGTACGACTGCTTGGGTCGAGTTGTTCGCCGGGAAAGCCACGACCAAGACATACTGTTCTCATCCAACAGCAAGATCTCGCCCACCGAGACGTTCTCATATGATGGGATCGGACAGCTGTTAGAGTACAAAGGTCGAGAGCACATCCATGCATCCACAGAGGCTGCTGAACGAATACACGTCCGGGATGGGAAAACGAGACAACCTGAATCAGCCCCCGGAGACGCACGAAAACTGGCCGAGTTCACAGAACGTTACACATATGACATTGCCGGGAATATTCTGAAGATGGCACACGCACCTCTTGGGTCATCTGGCGCAGCAGGGTGGACGCGGTCGTACGAGTACGCGGAGCCAAGCCTCATAGATCCTAATGTGTGCAGCAATCGCCTGACAAGCACTTCAATCAGGAACTCAACCACAACCTACGGCTATGAAGGAGCATCAGGAAAGGAGGGATGCATGACAGCCATGTCAGGGTACTCTGTCCTCCAATGGAACGATGATCGCCGGCTGCAGGCCTTCTCCAGCCAGAAGGTCGCAGATGGCGACACACCCGAGTTGACATGGTACATCTATGACGCAAGCGGGCAGAGGACTCGCAAGGTCACCGAGCGAGCTTCCAAGGGCGGGTCAGATACCTCAAATGTGAAGCTGAAGGAGACCTTCTATCTGCCCCTGGCGGACGTCTCCATTACGTATGGGGGAAAAGGGGAGGTCAAACACACCATTGTTACATACAAGGTGGACGAGCCCACGGTGCCATCCTCGCCGACTATCCTTATTGAGAAGGATTCGAGAAAATCCGCTTCATTGACGAGGTACCGGTTGGGGGACCGCCTTGAGGTCAGTGACGAGGCAGAAGTGGTCTCCTACGAAGAGTACACCCCGTACGGAGTCACCACGTATCATGGTCAGATGAAAGGTGCCTCCCCGCGCCGATACCGTTTCGCCAGCTACGAAAGGGACGTTGAGAGCGGGCTCTACCTGTGCGGCGAGCGCTACTACGCCTGCTGGCTTGGCCGCTGGACGTCTCCCGACCCGCTGGGCACCCAGGACGGCCTCAACGCGTACTGCTACGTGGGGAACGAGCCCGTCGGGAACATCGACCCGACGGGCACCATGGCCAAGGCGTCCACTAGCGGCGCCGGTAGTCCTCAGTCTAAGAATTCCGGTGATCACACATACGACAAAGGCTGGGAGAAGGTGGTGGTCAAGGAGGCCAGCAAGAAAGAGGATGCACACAAGGGCGAAAAGCTGATCACGCTCTACCGAGGCGGCGATCTCACACGGGCATCAGAGTATGTGAATAGCGGTACTGACCTGGATAGAGCGGGTCAAAGCATAATCACGTGGGACCCTGTTAACAAAAGGTACCGCGCTGGAGATTTCAATTCGGCTGAGGTAATGGCTACGTATTGGACAAGCGAGTGGGAGCGTGCTGAGGAACACGCAAGTACACACGGGGCGAATGGAGCCATCATCGAAATAAAGATACCCCGGACCTGGGTTGAACACGATCAGAGGTCCTCTGATGGCAAGATACTGGTTGTTGACTTCGGCCGGTTAAGTAAATTCCAGAAGCAAGGGCTTATTCATGAGGTTCGTACATGCACAGCACCCCCTGCCTTGATATCTTTCCACGCCAGGGCTAACGGAGAAGTTGATAGACAATTCTATTCTATCGCCGCGGGGATAATGACGATGTTATGGAGGGTCTGCTGGGCAGTGTTGGGAGTAAAGGGGTGGATCATTTATTCAAGGTCGGCCATGCGGAGGTCTATATCGGGCTCGAAGCCCAGATACCAACGGAAGACATAAGTATCGGCGGTTTCGCGCGCCAGAACCACGAAGTTCCTAATCGGTGGCCCATGGACCCTGGAAATGCCAACCGGAATCTAGTGGAGAACGTTGACGGAATCATCACCACGATCAAGGGGAGAATGAACGAACACGTGCAGTACTGTTTCAAGGGGCTTGAAATGGTTCGCTCAATCGCTGCGAGAAACGCACACGCAACCATCTGGCGGCATCCACCCGTGAAGACTAAATGATGAGGTTCTATCTGGACGATACCAGTGTACCTGAGTTAATATACACCACACAAGAAAGATAAGTACTTATAATTCGAATTGCACTCTTCTAGCGGGGAAAGATTTAGTATTTTCCTTATAAAATATAATGAACGGCATCGAGTAAATAATGATTAATTTTACATAGAAAATGATAGAGTACTGGTAGGGTATAGGGTAGGTAGTAGTAGTTGACAGATCTTCTAACCCTACCTAAGGGCTGTGCTGTGCCTGTGCGAGCGCTACTACGCCTGCTGGCTTGGCCGCTGGACCTCCCGACCCGCTGATGAAATAGCGCGCTTTGCGGGGTGCTGCACAGAACGCTTCAGCCGCAGTGACCACCAAATCTGGAGCCCGAATTTCTTGCTCCATCACGCTCCGTCAATTGCGACAATGCCTCGGCCAAGTATTTGATGTCTGGCCGCGCCGGAATGGTGTGGGCGGCCTGAACATTGAGATGCACGCTTCATAAATTGAGGCGACCACCAGAACTCACCTTAGCTGACCCTCTGAAACTCGCGCGCGTCGAAAATGCCTCCCCAACGTTCTAGGGGGACGTGCAATCAATGTCGCATGCGCAAGGTAGGACATCGATGCTCATCTTCCACCGCTGTCACTCATGGATTCAGGTCAAATGCCATCGGGAATCATCCTCGGGAGGCTGCCTAGACTGCCAGCGCCTATCCTTCGACTGCTCCTTCGTCTCCAACGCCACCTCAAACCTCGCCCTGGAGCGCAAGCGTAATCGTGCCTGCATCGAGTGCCGCTCCCAAAAGACAAAATGCTCCGGCGATTTGCCCTGTTGCAACGGGTGCAAGAAGCGCGCTAAAGACTGCGTCTATCCGACTCCCGCAAAAGATCGTAGTAGCCCGGGTGGTAGACCTATCCATGCCAACCGGGCTTCTCTAGAGACGCCGACTTTTGAGCCTTCTACCTCTTTGCTTGAGGACTATGTTTCGCCCTCGATTATGCAGCCTTTGAATATTGCTGTGCTATCCCATGGCACTACCTCCTCTCCACAAACATCATGGGAAAGCCCGTCCAGTTTTCACAGCCAGCCGAGGTTGCCGAGTACAAGCCCGTTACCACTTCCTCCTGTTCGCGAACAGCTGCATCTCATCATTGACTTCTTCCGCTACGTTTATCCCTTGCCTGCTTACGCCTTTCTCAACGAAGTTTCCATCGCCCAGCGATGTCTCGATCAGTCACTAGACAAACCTCTCCTGCTCGCCCTCTGCGCCGTCTCAGCTCTCCACTTGAGATACTCCAAGTACTACCCTACCTTTACCTCCTCTTGGATCGCTCAAGCCGAGAACCTCGTCTGGGAGCACATCGAAGAACCGCGCATCTTTTCCGTACAGGCCCTTGTGTTGATTGTCAAGTATCACATCGAAACGAGCAATTACCAGAAGGGATTCATGCTCTCATCGCTTGCCGCCCGTGGAGCCACCGCCTTGCGCCTGCAATACGAACGAACGGACCTTAGCACATTGGCTCAAGAGATTCGGCGGAGACTCATGTGGTGCCTCGTAATGATGGACGTAGGTCTGTCTATTGGTTTACCAGAGTGCGAAGCCTGCAACACGGAAGCTGTCTACCTACACTTTCCCTGCAAAGAAGAGGACTTTGATGCAGACAGAGATGCGCCAGCCGGCCCTTCAGGGTCTCTGCCCCTGGATGGCATCGCCGAAGATGGTCTCTTTGCTTCCGTGCTGCGTACGTCCATGGTTCGTCGCGACGTGATGCGACTGAAACGGCAGGTCATGCTGTTTGGGCAGCGCATCCCGCAGCTTCACGGCATGGTGAGGGAGCTGGACAAGACCTTGCAGGACATCCCGAGACCCCATTACACTGCGGCGGAGCTCCTCACGTACTCACGATCACGGTGGATGACCCGATACCTGGTGCTGCAACTGTCCTGGCATCAGACGTACTGCGATATTTACCGCATGTTTGTGCCTGGGTATGCTGAAGCGGCCCCCGAGCCAGTCACTTCGGCTTGCTCTCCTGCCTACATCGCCAACGCCGCCAGAATGTGCCTACAGCACGCTTCCACCAACATCTCCGTGCTGTCCGACTTTACGGCTTTGGGTATTCAACTACCGGTTGTGGATATTGACGTTGCCATTTGTGGCTATCATGCTTGCCGACTGATCCTCTTTCTGAGCAAGTCAGAACACAAACCAGCCGATTCCGCCTTGACACCCGAGCAGGCAGCGACGGAAGCAACAGCCGTGTTGGCACTACTTCGTCGCCTGTATCCTCCTGGACCAGCCAAACTGCCTGCGAGAATAATTTCTACGTTGGACGGCATCATCAAGGCCCACGCCACTAACAAACGCGAACCAAGCCGCGACTCGTCCGACATGGAGGAGGATGGCGACACCCATCGCCCACGTTTTGCACTGGCCGCTCAACAGCAGCAAAGACTAGGCATTCACAGCATTCTACGGCAAACTCGCTTCATTGACGACAGCAATGATGCGGTCAACGGCCAAACACAAGCACGAGGTAATGACCAGACCTCCGCCCTTCAGCAGAGAGACATTGTGCCCCAGACGTACCCGACCGACGGTTCACTCCCTACGACAGCTTACGTCGGCGCTGCGACAGACTTTCTCCAGAGCCCGTTGGACGAAATGACCGCAGTACCGCAGATGGCCCTTGGAATGGACCCATTCATCTTCGGATCCATGGACAATTGGAGTGACCTTCGCTACCCCACCGACTTTTCAGCTGCTTCCGACAGAGACTACTTCTGATCGAAAGTCGACGCCTGACCCTTCGCACTGGGATGGTCGAATGGGGAGAACGGCTAAATTTCGGTCCTCCGCCAGTTCCCCAGAACTTGATCCGGTGACTCGGTCATCGGCGTTCAAGCATCAATCTCATCTAAGATGCCTGCTTTAATTCATTCGCCGTCAATGGACTCATGCCTTCGACCTCGGCAAGCCAAGAAGTGTCGGTGCCCACTCATGTTGTCAGGCCTTCAGCGATGGTCCGAACCTGCCCACATTTGGACCAGCCCATTGTCCAATCATCTCTCCGTGATCCCCGACACGCCGATCAGCCACCATTCCCGAGAAGCGAAGACCGACACCACCAGTCAGTCACGGGGCATGACACGGTCGTTCGACTTGGATTCGCCCGGTTGACTTTTGATGATTGCGGCCAATTTGCGTGGAGGTAAACCGCTCAAGTCAGGCTGATAACATTGTCACAATCCCGTACTTTGACGTTCAAACCTCATTCATCATCTAAACTGCGTACACTCTATAATCACCGACCATTTGGTAGGCATCAGCAGTTACCATGGCGTCGCAAACACCCCCAAACATCATCTTCATCATGGCGGATGACCACGCCGCCAAGTCGATATCATGCTACGGCGCGGGCATCAACCACACCCCCAACCTGGACCGCATCGCCAACGAGGGCATGCTGTTCAACCACTGCTACGTCACAAACAGCATTTGCACGCCCTCGCGCGCGGCCATCCTGTGCGGCACGCACAACCACGTCAACGGCGTCATGACGCTCGACTCCAAGATCAACAAGAGGATGCCCAACGTGGCCAAGCAGCTTCGCTCGAGTCCCGCCAATTACCAGACCGCCATGGTTGGCAAGTGGCATCTCGGCGAGGGTGCTGATCATGAGCCTACGGGTTTCGATCATTGGAGTGTGGTGCCTGGGCAGGGCGAGTACTGGGACCCGCAGTTTATTGAGCCGGATGGGACAAAGACCGTTCCTGGTTATGCGACGAACATCATCACCGACAAGTGCATTGACTGGATGAAGGCTCGCGACAAGTCGAGACCGTTTTATCTCATGTGCCATCACAAAGCTCCCCACCGGAGCTGGGAGTATGACATGAAGCACAAGGATCTATACAAGGATCCCGTCAAGCTCCCCGACACCTTCACAGACGACTACAAGAACCGTGCCAACGCGGCCAAGGTAGCCAAGATGAAGGTAGCAGAGGACATGACCTACAATGATCTTGGAATCGTGCAGCCAGAAGGCCCTAGGGCTGCGGTTGGCGAGAAGATGATCGACTTGTGGTGGTGGAACGACCGCAAGATCCCTGCGCCAGAAGATGTCACATCACTCAAGTTTATCTGCAAAAACACCGGAGACGTTTTCACCTTCAAGACGAAAGAGGAGCTCGCGGAGTGGAAGTTTCAGCGCTACATGCAGCGCTACCTCCGCACCATCCAGAGCGTCGACGACAACGTCGGTCGCATGTTGGACTACCTCGACGCGGAGGGTCTCACGGAAAACACTATTGTGGTGTATACATCAGACCAGGGCTTCTTTCTCGGCGAGCACGGGTGGTTCGACAAGCGTTTCATCTACGAAGAGTCCTTCCTCATGCCGTTCTTGATCCGCTACCCGAGGGAGATCAAGCCAAAGAGTGTGTGCGACGACATCATCTGCAACGTCGACTTTGCCCCAACATTCCTTGATTTCGCAGGCGTGCGTATCCCGACATACATGCAAGGCGTTTCCTTCAAATCACTCCTCCACGGAAAGACCCCAGAAGACTGGCAGCAAGTCGCCTATCACCGATACTGGATGCACAACGACGTCATCCATAACGCCTACGCACACTACGGCGTTCGCGACCAGCGGTATAAGCTGATTTACTGGTACAATGAGGACTTTGGGCTCGAGGGCGCCAGGCCAGGTGATGCAGATAAAAAAGAGTGGGAGTTGTTTGACTGTCATGAGGATCCGCTAGAGCTGTTCAATTGTTATGGGCAGGAAAAGTACAAGGATGTGGTTGTGATGATGAAGAAGAAGTTGGAGGATAAGATGTACGAGATTGGTGATGAGCCAGTGCATACCAAGTGTGAGAACCAATAACTGTAGATAAAGCACTCCGAGTATATATATTGGGGTATTTACATGGGAAATAACATGATGCATTTCCCGGTCAACGCAAAGCCTCACTACAAGAGAGCCCGCATTGTAGCGCAACACCATGATAACAGACAACATATTTTTCCGCTTCTCGTATAAGCTCACCGAAACTCTGTCTCTCCTTGATTCACCATCCAGAGCACGCGAAGCCAGGGTATGGCCTAACCAGTCTTCCAATCGTAAGTTGCATAATGAGATCCCGATCTTGCACTTAGGGGTCTCGTTGCACCGCCTGACATCCAAGTCAAGTCCAGACGCATTCGAGACGGGGAATCCCTCTTCATTACACTAGTCAGTATGTGTTCAGGCCAGTGTTCACAACATTTCAGGGCGAATGCGAGTCATGTCACCCCACGGGGCCAGCATGGGCTTGTCATGACACCCTTGGCCATCATAGACCGAGATTCTAGGCCCAATAGTGGACAATAGCCTCCATGCCGTACATGTCATCCAGGTGAACACCACGTGAGGGAGAGCGCCGTCAAGAAAGGCAGACCACCCCCAGACTTTCAGCTCCATCCCGGCTTCCGAACACGCAGCATCAGTCCGAGTCCCGGCATCACGGAACAACTTCGTACAATTCACCCTGTCAATGACGATAACTCTATTTCCCCACGAGACTCCATTTAACTCTTCCTTCCCATTAGTTGTCAACCCTTTCATAGCTACCTGACTCTGGCTGCCG
Organism: Clonostachys solani; assembly: GCA_902141235.2. NCBI lineage: Eukaryota > Fungi > Ascomycota > Sordariomycetes > Hypocreales > Bionectriaceae > Clonostachys > Clonostachys solani. The sequence continues at coordinate 685,164 of CABFOC020000043.1, forward strand.
CTAAACTAGCTCCGGCCACTCGGTTATCCGACTTCCGTAGTGCTACGCCGACAGCAAACTCAGAACCTGGTCGTGGAGAATTCTGGAGCACCATCTTGCGAAAACCTGGAGATGGTGTGCTAGAACCTTGCTATTGCGTCGATGAATCCGGGGTATGCGGTTTCATTGAATGATGCCTCGCGGCGTTGAGGTTGGAAGTGATATAGAAGTGGCCGATCGCCCGGAGACGACTTGAACAACTCAGGCTTCAGACTTCACATCCTCCGATATTTCAATTTCCACTCGACACCCCTATCAACCTCTCCCAGTCTTGCGTCTCTCTTCGTCTTGTCCTTGAGCATTGTCTGGCCAAGATGCCCTCCAAAGACGAGGTAGCCATGTCTCACCTCGAAAAAGCCCCCTCACCAGTCGACTCAGACTCCCGTTCCCCTTCCGACCTCGCCGCGGACGAAGCCCAACGCGTCGACACGTCTCTTTCGGTCCGCGACTCCCTGCGCTACTACCACCGTGCCGTCTTCTGGTCCCTCGCCATGTCCATGTCGACCATCATGGAGTCCTACGATCTGCTGCTCATCACCTCCTTCTTCGCTTTCCCGCAGTTCAACCAACGTTTTGGCGAGCAGTTGGCGAATGGAAAGTGGTCGATACCCGCGCGGTGGCAGATTGGGTTGACGGTGGTGACAAACGTGGGCATGATTTTGGGAGGCCTGTCGAATGGGTATTTTGCGGATCGGTTCGGGCCTAGGATGGTTATGCTGGTGAATCATATTGCGCTGGCGGCGTTTGTGTTTATACAATTCTTTGCGACCGGCGTGGAGATGTTGATGGTCGGAACACTGCTTGTGTAAGTCCTCCACTCATCTTTGTTTGGTGAGCCTTTACTGACAATTGCAGGTCAATTCCTTGCGGTTTCTTCGCTGCGGCAACACCTTCGTATGCGTCCGAGATTGCGCCCCTGAAGCTTCGAGGATACCTGGTCGTCTACGTCAACCTCTGCTGGGTCATGGGTAAGCTCATCGCCTTTGGCGTCATCACTTCGATGCTGGGCAACACAACCCAATGGTCCTACCGTATCCCTTTTGCCCTGCAGTGGATGTGGTTCCCCTGCATGGTCACCGCCACCTGGTTCGCCCCCGAATCACCCTGGTGGCTCGTCAAGAAAGGTCGCAACGAAGAAGCAGGCAAGGTCCTCGAAAGACTCTGCACGGCACCGCAAAGCGTCATCAACCCGCAGGATACGCTGGCCATGATCTCTCGCACCATTCAATTGGAGCAGGATATGAACATTCAGGGCTCGTATGCGGACTGCTTCAAGGGGGAGAATCTGCGCAGAACGGAGATTTCGATGATTTGCTGGGGATGCCAGATTTTGCCTGGCTTTGCGATTCAGAACTACATTACCTATTTTTTCACCTTGGCTGGGCTGTCACCGAATGATTCATTCAAGATGTCCCTAGGTATGATTTACCTTCGGAGAGTTTGGAGAAGGTCTGCTAACGGCTTGCAGGAAATGCTGGTCTTGCATTTGTTGGCACGGTGCTGTCTTGGTTCATGATGACCAAGTTCGGGTGGCGATCCCTCTACCTCTACGGTCTCATTGCCATGATCCCCGTCATGGGTCTCGTCGGCTTCCTCGATCTTGCCGTGAAATCCAACTCCAATATCCGCTGGGCCCAGGCTGCGCTTCTCCTTGTCTGGTTCTTCATCTACGGCATCAGCATCGGTCCCATTCCATACACAATCGCCGCTTCCGTCGGCGCAGCCTGGCTCCGCGTCAAGACCATCTCCCTCGGCCGCATCACCTACTACGTCCTCTCTATCATTAACGTCATCGTTGCGCCGTACCTTCTCAACGCGAGCGAGGCCAATTTGCAAGGAAAGACGGCGTTTGTGTCGACGGGTTTGACGGTCTTTTTGGCTGTTTGGACGTTCTTTAGGTTGCCAGAGTTGAAGGGTATGACGGCTGAGACGCTGGATCATTTGTTCCATGAAAAGGTGAATGCTAGAAAGTTTGTGGAAGCTTCAAAGCAGTATCAGTAAATGAATCGGCTTGTTGGAAATATGGAGCAGCATGCGTAGCGTCCAATCTGAGTTATTGAGAAATCACTTTCTGCTCCTCATTACGCATGCACCCGAGGTAATTCATAGGCCACTTATGCACTGAAATACAAGTACCGAAAATCAGGCTTCATCTCCTTGGTTTGAAGCCAAGAATTATACTAAGAGCTACTGAACTATTATGCATCCTATCGGCAGACTATGTTAATAAAGATCGGATGTATTTAATACTTGCCAATAGCTAAGTATATATATATCACTTCGATTATAAAGGATTAAGTGTATTGAGGGCGAGTTCTATGGGTAGGTCTCCCGCCTATGCAGGAGTTCCTGGCGCAGAAGCTGAACTCGGCGAGTCAAATCGTGCGGATACAGAAGCCCCCAAGGGATCGGAACAACTCTCCCAAGCCAAGAGTGTTTCAGACGGCTCAACCTCTTTGCATACTGGAGCATCGGCTCATGAATACGCCGCCCCCATTTACCTTTGAGTGGTAATCTCGCGTAGGCCGGCCCAGTCCAAGGCTTGAAGTTGTCAGAAGCGCAGTGGACTGCACTGGCCGCCTCAATAAGTAGAGTCTCATTGAAGCGGCCAACTAGAAGGTAATCTCTAACCTCGCGTGATTCCGTGAGATGTATCGCGTGGACTGGACCGCTAGCCCCCACAGACGCCAAGGAGGCTCCTGCTCTCATAAGGGTCCTGACTCCTCTACAGTCTCCATTTGCGCTCGCGACCATCAAGGCGGAACCAAAAGGCGACCCTTCAAAATTGACCAGCGCACCCAACTTAATGCAGTTTTCCATCATATCGTACTGGCACAACATGGTAGCCAGGCAGAGAGGGCTCCATCCTCGAGCTGGCTGGAGATTGGCAATATTGGCCAAAGCGCCTCGACCCAGACGTCTTAGTAATATCTTAAATTGCGAACTCAAGAATGCCGGGCACAAGTCGTAGCCATGGTCTAGATGCCAAGGGAATGGGGGTGCTTTTTGCAAAGGGTAAGCCAGAGCAAGAGCCAACTTAACCGTTTGCTCATAGAGTAGAGCACTGTGTATCGGGCTGAACCCGGAGGCATCTTCCATTATCAAAATATCCTGCGCACGGCCGTCGGCTTGGCCAGAATGAAAAACAGACATAAGGTCTTGTAATGGGATGCTGTGGCATTGGGTTGGGGACCATTTGCTCTGAACCAAGGATGGAAACGGCGCCCCTGCGATGAGCGGGCTTGATGATCCGCCGATGCGCTTGGAATATTCGTCCCGTAAATTCCGGTTTAGATATCCAGAGGCCCAGACGAATGTAGCCGTTGAAAATAGATAGAATGAATAGAATCCTGTCCTCGGGGCGCCCAATCTGAAGAGGTTGGCTGCTGTTACTGGGTCAGAGTCCCATAAGAGTTCCACCGATTCAACCAGGGAGGCGCCTTTTTCGACGAGCAGGCGAATGAGATCATCGTCATGACTGTGGATGGCAAGTTCCAGTAAGAGAGACTTTCCATGTCCTCTGGGGTATCTTCTTCTATTGATAATACTAGGAATGACATCTTTTGGCTGGATTCGTAATCTCTCACTAGTGAAGTTGGTCAGTGCTGTCCCACCATTAGAGGATATGCATATACACGTACGCGAGGGTCTCAGTCATCTTCTCAACACTTTCAATAAGAATTCTTAGCCCCTCCAAATTCTTAGCCCTAACTGCCTCGTGTAAGGGAAAGTCGGCGCCGTTGACCAAGTCCCCCCCTTCAGCAAGGTAGCTATGCGCAAGTTGAGGGAGGACCACGTTCAGCCGCTTTTTCGTGATGCAATATTCTAAGACGGATCGGCAACGCCCTCGGATGGAAAATGCACGAGTTGCACTTGCCCCCCCATCCAAGAGAAGCCTCACCATTTCGTGCTGACCTTGATCAACAGCCACGAATAGAGGTGATAAACCCGAACGGCTAGATTCTGGGCTCTCGACTGAATAGCCATATTGGACCAAGCTTTTACATTCCTCCAATCTCCCTAGACGAATCGAATCAAAGAGCCGATTTACAAAAACCTTGAAATGTGGCAGAGACGACAGTGGCGCGGTTGGCTTCACCAATGCCGCGTGTGGATGAGCGTTCACGGTAGCAAACGCATCTTCCAGGTAGTTTTGTATGTCATATAGCCCCAAGTCGGAAGCATACATTGCTGGGCTTAAGCCCAAGATGTCGAGACAGTTCGTGGCACCACACGTCACCAGAGCTTTTACCGCAGCGAAATGACCATTCCGAACTGCAATATGCAAAGGTGTGCTTCCATCTACACTCCTAGCGTTTAAACTGGCCTGATTAGAGAAGCAGAATCGTATGCCCAACATACTGCCAAGGACGCATGCCAGGTGTAATGGGGTGTAGCCCTCTCTAGATGCTACGTTGACATCGGGACTGAGTTGATGGCGAACAAGGAAACTGGCACAGTCGGTTCGGCCCAGAGCAACGCTTAGATGAAGATAGCTGATATCGTTCAGCTTAAAGCTTTTCCCGTTTCTGCTTCCAATGTAATCAAATCGCTTTGCCCAATTACTAAAATGTGGGTGTTCGTGGTGATACACCTGCATGATGCCCCGAAGTATCATCAGCTCATCCCTGATGATACAAACACCAACCGGATCAAGTTGGTCTCTGGGATCTGCATGCCAGGGGTCCGCACCAAGCTGAATGAGGGTGATGGCGCAGTCGCATAGACAGCTCTCGATATACAATCTCAAAATGGATGTCGCGGGTGCGGATTGTGAATTTCCTTTGACGTCGAAGCCTTTCTGGATCAGTTGTCGCACCAGCCATGATAGCTGAGGCGAGTCATCCGGATACTTTCCTCTTGATCTCAACCCGTTATTAGAGTTGACAAGACATTGTAAAAGGTCAAATCCCGTGCCCGTGGGGTCAAGTTCCTGAGCACGAATAGGGTCGAATTTATCCAGAAGGCTGAGGAGCAGCTGTTTTCCATCCTCTGTAATACATAGCTGGCTAGCTATAGATCGATAGCAAGCATGTTCTATAGCGGAAGATCCATCTACACGCTGGTGTATGTCAACGCCATGTTCCTGAAGCATTAAGACTACCGAGCTGTCTCCGTAACTTGTGGCTCTTTTCAAAAAGCGTACGCTCTGTTTTGATGCTCTCGTTTCTTCCCAGTGTGCTGTTGATGATATGGCGCATCTCAAAATACTGCTGTTTAATACTGATATGCTATGTGAGCAAGCCTCGAAGAGTGGTACCAGGCCGGAAGCGCGTCGTTCAGTCTCGTATTCAGCAAGAACATTTTCGCGCATAAATGATTCTACTAGTCTTGACATGAGCTCCGCATTGTCCTCCTGGCTGTATCCGAGATTTTTGAATGACTTGCAAGTGCTTGACCAGAGATCTGAATAGCGGCTTCGGGGTGTGAGTTCCAAGAGGACCAATTCCGGTCCGGTGCAGACTACAGAGTTGCCGAGGGAGAATATGCGTTGCAAATAGGACTGAAATGGCAAATTGCCTCGAAATTCGGTTTCATTACCTCCTGGATATAGATTTCCAAGACATCTAGCAGCTGCCAAAGTAGTGGTTGGGTTAATCTCGTGCAGGGCCGTCCACGAATCTTCCACATTCTCTGGAGGACGACAAGCAAAAGCGCCCGCCTTGTCGACTATGGAGGCTATTATTTTTTCTGACCCAAACAAAGCTGCGAGCCCAATCACTGGAGGGTGGCTCTCCCAAAACCCTAGAGGTGCAGAGGAGCAGTATTGTAGGATACTCAGTACATTCTTCTCCCTCTCGTGATGATGGCTATTATTGGAGGACAGCGCTAGGGTGAGCGGCGTTCGTCCTTCATTATCACGGGTTAACAATGCTTGCCACATCTCCTGCGGGCTCACGCTGTTCATGCACTCCAAGATAGTGTCCAGGCGAGAGTCTGCCGAGGCGTGCAGTATAGTGTGACCTCTGACGTTCTGCAACGATAGAGAACACCCAAAGTCATGGAAAATATGCATGATACTTTTGATATCAACATCTGGGGCAATGTGCAGTGGTGTGTTCCCAAAAGCATTTCTCGCTGCCGCATCATATCCATGGTGGAGGAGAAGTTTTATAGCATCGAGGGCGCAGCGTTGAACCGCGCAATGCAATAGAGTCCCCCCGCATCTCGTGTAGATCTGGTCCTTCCGGGGCGCTCGTTCGTCATTTATACACCTTCTCAGTTCGTCCAAATCATTGTTATGAACGGCGGTGACCGCATTCATGATTCTCTGAATAAAAGCATCATCGTCCTCCGGCAAAGGAGCCTGCTGAGTAGCATCCTTAGTGGATGATAGTTCAGAAAACCGAGTCGTGTATGGCATCTCCGCATCAAGAGCCCATTGCCAAACGATTGCCCGAAGCGGTGAAATCCAAGGCATTTCTCCGCGCTCTGAGTCAGCCAGCCAAGTCAATAATTCCCAGGAAGTTTCTATGAGAACGTCGCCGACGGTGGCTGTGGTAGGATGGAGGAGCTGGGCTTTCAAGTGGTTCAAATCGCCGTCTTGTGGGAAACACCCTGATCTCAGAATAGTCGTTATGGGTCTAAAATCGAAGGCAGAGCGGAAATATACCCGCGACACGAAACGAAAGGTTGACTCGGAGATCAATACTAGAGACTTAGATAGAGTAGCCCCTTTTTGGACGAGGACTTGGATCGTCTCTGTGCGTCGACTTCCGGCGAACATTTTTGGCCAAAACACCTCCGGGGCTGTCTGGAATGCTGTTCTCGCCCCGTCACAATGGGGGAAAATGGCGTAGGTGGCCAAAACCGCCGCGTCCGCCAGACCTGTCCCACGAAAGTGGAAGTCTATAGGCGCGCCACCCCGAAGCAAGCTCTCACACATATCGGATGCCCCCAAGGCTGCGGCCAAGAAAATGGTTTGGAAATTCGGGTCCCTCACAACTTCATCAGCTTTAGACCGAGCCAAGTCTCCGGTGCGGTTGAAGTATGCGGCCTGAAATTGGCAGAGGACACTGAATATCCAAAAACTAAAGTTTTTGGTTTTTGACGGGCGGAAGAAGGCTATGGCACCTGCCAGCAATTCGGGGCTAGAAATGCCGTCCACGATACTGGAGAGGACATCCATAGCAGCATAAAGGTAAAAAGGATAGTTGTGATGCAGCTCTTGGAATGCCTCCTCACTCAGAGGTGGCTCACGGTCGAAATTCTGCAGTTGCAAAAAGTTCAAGCACTGGGAAGTTAAAATATTCGCGCTGGTTTCTTCCACGATCAAGAACGATTCGAGGTTCGTACGCGAAGCCGAACCATCTGACAATGCTTTTCTATCCAGGAGGAACTCCTTTACGGAGAAGTGTGCAAACTCAAAGCAAGACTTGCTAACACGGATAAGACTGCTGCACCAACGACTAATGTCTTGCTCGCTGACGGTGTTGCTTCCACTCAGTGTTGACCCTATTTCTTTCGGAGTTGATACAGCTTGCGTAAGCTGTGGAATTGTCAAGGGTTTTCCAAATGCGATGAAACGCAAGACCATCTGAACTATGGCCTGGACGCGGGGGGAATGGTCATATACTCGCTCAAGAAGGCGGCGATAACTCTCGGGCAGATCAGGAGGCAAAGTATTGAGTGCTTCCCTCCGTTCGTCATCGTGAGCGCAGTTGCAGAGGTAGTCGATCTGGCACACGACCCATCGGAACCTGTATACATCAGGCAGGTTAGCATCTCCTATTGCAGTATTGGGAATTTGAGGGTCAGCAGCCTACATTCCATTTGCTCGTTTTACCAAGGCTTCTTGGATCTCAGCTTCAAGTTGAGAATTTCCAAGACGCATTTGTCCCATTTGAATCCTTCTTCTAAGCTCTGCCGAAACGTAGTTGTTTATGTCCTCGGACTTGGCTGCGATAGATATAACCCTGAACTCTTCTTCCAAATGGGTCCGGATATCGTAATGATCGCGACTGAAAAAGGCAAATGACTCTTTAGTTGCGCAGTTCGAAAGCTCCTTTAAGATGTCTACAACGTCTTCTGTCGCCCTACCACACTCGTCTAATCCATCCACAATTAGATACACTCTGGAGAAGACATCAGAAACCCTGTTAATCACTGCCCTTAGCTCGGACAGGTCCAAACTTAGCGTTAGGCGGTTGGGTGGGTGCAGTTCCTCATGGTAGCGTTGCAGAATATCATAGGCCTCTGGTTTCTGCATTGCGAGCTGCGCTGCTAATGCGCCTAGTATGTTCGACGGCTGCCAGGTTCTGTCATCTCGATAGTCGCAAAAGAAGTACCCGACGCCAATATCGGGCTCGGTGTAGCTCTGAGCTATCACCTCCTGAACCACAGCACCAGCCAGCACAGTCTTTCCCGCACCGGGGATGCCACTCAGCCAAATTCTTGAGGCCGGCACTTCCAGCCACCGGATGAATTCCGAGGATTCTGTCAACCAGAGCCCTGATGTGGGATGTCTGAGCTGGATGCTTATATCCAAGCGATCCTGCGGGTTTACTGGCATGAAATAGTCGAGCACGCCCCGCTTTTTGTCGTCGACTAAGATTTTTTGGTTGATTTGCTGAGCCATCTTTATCATTTTGGCCGCATCATTCGTTAGACAATCTAGCTTGGTTAGGGATTCCTGGAGTAACTGAAGCGAGTCAGCACCTAGGGCAAGCGAGACATTCTGTTTTTGCTGCGAGAGCTCAGCAAGCAGCTCCCGAGCCTCTGATGCTGAGAATGGCCATTTGAGTTTTTGAAGAGTAGCACTCAGTCGACTCGACTGGAGATTACTAACTTGGTCCAGGGGCTTCTTGATCCTTTTCTCGATGCGTCTGAGTGTGTCGTTGCAGCGGTGCAGGTGGTGGTTTCTCAGTGCGGGGTTGAAGGTTTGACCCTCCGATTCCAAGGTCAACGTGTGGGCTTCCAGCGCCCTCATGACGCTAATTAAGTCGTTTACTTGGTCTGCTATCTGTTTTATCTCGTCTTTGGCGCCAGCAGCAGACCTATAATATTTATAGACGTTGCGAAAGACCACCTCACCTAGGCTGATTATGCCGGCGATGCTAGCTGACATGCTCAGTGGATCTGACATTTTGAACCGCTAACGATATTAAAACTAAGGGGCGAAGGAAACTGGAGCGAAACTTTCCATCGGATCCCTTCCTCTATTGGGATGATGTATTGGCGACTTCGGGTGAGTTTAATACAGAGTAAGTAGCTAAGAACAAGGGAATGATGTTAAGGCTCGCGGTAAGGCAGAAATCTTATCAACGTGGCTGTGCTTATCATTGGGTGTAACATCGCAGCTTCACTGTTCATGTTGGATATCAGAGGGCAAAGCTGAAATGGATAGATTCAGCCAATAGTAAAGAAGCAGTCCATTACTAAGCTCACATAAATAGTAGATAGAATATTACACGTTTATTAGATGTATAAGCTAAAATATATGTCTTATTAGCTTTTTCTAGAGACGAGCGTTAGCGTAGGTTCATGCAAGTCATAGCCGGTTTTTGTATTCGATTTCATTCAGAACACATCGATGCGCATCCTTTTCTTTGATGGTTTTGATAGTGAGTTGGGGCCCACTTTTCATTTTTCCAACACCATAGTTGAGTCTTTCATAAATAAGAAGAGAAAGAGATGTTTTTTTAAAATATTGTGTGCTGCAGTCACGTGTGTAGCCTGATCTTAGGATAACCCTTGTTTACGGCAAAGAAACCAATCAAAAGAGAAAGAGAGATATTGACAAAGAAAACTGCTCAATAAACTGAGACATCTCCATCCTCATAATTATATACAAAGATTTGACGAGCCAATCTTCAGATTGGAAGAAGATTACGCGTTATTGAGTTTGGTAGAATTTTCGTAGAACGGAGGCACTGGTTCGAGCTTCTGGCGGAGAACAGTCGTTCTAAAATGCCAGATCGCGTTCTTGATTTGATAGCTCGCATGTTCGCGTGTTCCTCTACTGAACACCTGGTCCAGCTCTTCCAAAGTGAGGGCCTTGGTCTCTGGGACAAATAGTAGGATGAGAACCCAGAGGACTATGCACCAGCCTGCATACCACCCAAAACCACCCTGCGGCTGGAATACAGAGACCATGTGTGGCCACGAGAAGGATATAATAAAATTGAAGCACCAGGTCGTGGCGGTGGCAAAGGACATGCCGACGTCACGCACATGTACAGGAAATGCCTCGGCTGAATATGTGAAAGGCACGGGGCCTTCGCCCGGCGAGTAGAATATCTCAAAAAGATACATTCCGGTGGTGACCATGGCTACACGCTTCTTGGTGCCCGCGTCGGTGTCATCGGGGATGAAGAAGGACATGCCCGTCCACAGTAGAAAGAGGGCAAGCCATGGAAACGTGAATAAGAGAAGATTTCGACGTCCCCAGCGATCAATCGTGAATAGAGCAGGAATCGCGAAGACCCAGTTCAAGATACCAGTACCCATTGATGCGAGCAGGGCAGAGTTGGTAGAATAGCCAGACTCGACAAAGATTGTGGTAGAGTAGTATGCGATGATATTAACCTAATTCAGAGGATATCAGCGAATGCTCATGTTTATTGAAATGATCTTGAGCCAGGATCTAGTTTGCTTACACCACAGAATTGCTGGCCAAACATGACTATCCAAGTAGCAAGAGCAGCCCGCCGGTTGCGAGGAATAGTGAAGAGTTCGATGAACTGTGTGAAGAGGTTTTTTCCTCTATTCGCCTCACGTTCTAGTTCAACACCGACATATGTATAATACGTGTCTCGGGCAGCTTGGAGGTTGGTGAACCGAAGTCTTTGGAAGGATCGAAACGCCTTCTCGGGCTTGTTGTGCTGGATGTACCATCTGAGGGTTGCCATTTTTGGATCAGTTGATTGATCTAGAACGTGGTTTCTCGATAGATCCGGGGCTACAGATACACATACCTTGGGGATTCGGGACAGAAATAGACCTGAACACACACAATTAAAGGAAGAACAACCGTGCTCCCAAGCATCAATCGCCATCCGAGATCAGGGTCAATGCCAGTTGATGGGCCAAAAGCTACGCCCATGATGTTCCCTAGCATGATACCAAAAGCCGTCCACATCTGCCATTCTAGATCAGGTTTTAGTGAAGAGTTGTGGTAAAACAAGGACTTCTGTGAAACTCACGCATGACTAGGGCACCTCGGATGGGCGCTGGAGCACACTCGGCAGCATAAACAGGGACAGTGGCCGACTTGGGCCCTATGCCAAACCCGAGGAAGAATCTCGCAAGGAAGAGATTGACCCACGTATTGGCGACACCTTCCCAAATGGAGGTGACAGCTGCGATGAAACACGACCAAAAAATGGTGCCTCGCCGCCCCAGCCAGCGGTTCATTGGTTCGGTCATCCAGCAACCAATGATTGCGCAACATAGGTAAGGGGCTCCGACAATGAGGCCGGTCAGGTTATCTTGCATTGATTTGTCAAACCTTGTCACATTATCGCCAGCAACGTCTAAATGTTCCAAGTATAGGGCCTGAGCGCCATTGTTGACAGTCTCGTCCATGCCCTGGACGGCGGCCGCAGCAGAGCACATGACACAAAGCCAGTAGAGTGTGAAGGGTTGCGACCAGCGATGGGTTTCTTCCCGCTCCAAAACACGTTTGTTCTCTTCGCTGAGACCATTCATTTTAAGGGAATTCTGGGGATCTCGGGCGACCAGTGCTCCTTGGCGGAAGTCTTCGATGAAGTCCATGAGATTGTGCTTGCGGCAGAACTCCTCGACATCGGAAAGAACCTCCTCCTCGGTGCGGGTAGCAAGCGGATTCTCAAACTCAGAAGCCATATTCTCCACTCTCTCTACAGAAGAGCGATGGCCGGTTGTGTGCTCAACCTTCTCCACCTCGGGCGAGAACTCGCCATTGTCTCCTTTAGACTCCATCCGGGACACAATTGTAAAGAATTGATACGAGGTAGAACTATTCCACAAGACTAGGTTCTGCAACACAGTCCACGTATCTTGAAGGCGTTGGCGATAGACAACAATCCGACTACAGGATCGAGATGAGGACGCCAATCCTCTTTATACGTTTGAGAGAGCTTATCCCCAGATGCCGATCACTCCCCACGCGATATCTGCGCTTATCCATAATAAGCCGTTGGTAGGCTCTCTGTTCCACTTCTCTAAAGTGCTAGTGGGATTTCCCAGAGGTGCAACACGGGTTCCATTGACGTCGTGACACCCTTACATCGACGAGATTGACAGAAGCGTAAAATATGGCTTCACACCAACTTCACTGATGTGACCTCCTGTGACGTCTATGGGGGTTGAGCTCCATTGTTGTTGGGCGACGACTCACTTACGAGAACGGCAATGATTATACTACCGTCGGATATCACGGCACGCTCCCGCACGTCAGGAGCAACCACTTATTCCCGAGGAGGGTAGATCACTGCTAAGTGACGTAAATTAACAGATGTGCTTACAACATATCGCACGGTAAACATGACCAACCAACGTGCACTCATGTGCCTGTCATTTTGATTGCTTGTATTGGTGCTTTTCTCATTCTCCACCACGATATGTGTGTAAATAGGTGCGTGAATGTCGACGGACTTCACCTTCCACACTGGGTAGCAAATCCCATTTTAGCAAACGATTAATCAACCGATATTCGACACAACAGTGGTTACAATTGGATGGTTTCAGTCGCTCTGTAGAACTCTTGTTACTGTCGACACCGTGTGGTGTTGGGCCAAACTTAGTAGTTGTTCGCTCCGATCATAAGAAGTGGCGTCACGCATGACGTCTTCCCCGTGCGTAATCCAAATCTTTCATCGATTCCAAGAACAAAGGTCCCTTCTATACCCTAAGCCCATTCGAGTCAGCAAATTAGTATCTTCCCATTCTTAAGCTCTCAATGGCTCTCATTAATTGCGCCCCACATATAGTCACTCGCCATCGCGTTCAATCACCAGAGGACATAATATAGGTGAGCACACTAAGATGGGCGGTGGAAGACCTTAGCCGCGCTACAGAAGCCAGGATCGACTAACAGTTACTGAAGTCTCTATGAATGACTTGAAGGTTCAAAGGTTAATTTAGCAAGATGATCATTCGCGCTGCAACGTCAACACGAGGACAATTACCTCAGTGTGATTAGTTATTTGCCTTGCCGAGTTATTGGCTTTTCTATACATATGACTAGGGAGAGCTAGACTGTCAGCGGTAATATCTAGATGTCGGAGAGAAGGAAGTAAGTGAATTATTCAATGGCTTTTGCCAGTCGTTTACCTTATTTGTTCCAGAATGTTTGGCTATAGGGTAGGTAGTAATCTCGGCAAATCTAAAACAAGTTCCGTTTTCCTAACTTAACATTAGGTCGGTTTGCGTTTTTTTTTCGTAAATGTGTCTTATCAAGTTAGAAAAAGTTCATGATGCTAGGAAATCTACTATCTACGTAGGGAGTTTATGGAATCTCGAGTTCTAAAGGGACGAATAGGCTCGACCAATGCACGCCTTCAACGAGATTGGACCGGAGAATAGAAAATCCGACACCGCCCTAACTCCCCGCGGATGAAATTCGAGCTCATTGCCGAGTCAGGAAATGGCGGCGGGTCCGGCGGCGGTTCGGCACTCGACATCCGGGCAGGGAACTACCAAATGGCCTTCAAGCAGTCAATCGCTGTTTTAAGCAATTAAGGTCTCCGAGTGCTCCGTTCACATTGTGTTCCTACTGAGTTTCCGGATTTAGGGGATAAAGGTCTGGGCGCGAATCGATTGTGGAATTAAGTGTTGGTCAGACAAGACAGACACGAGCGTTGATACCATCAAAAATCACCTAATGCCGATTAACACCGACTGTGGCTAATAAACTCAATATCGACAAGGCACGAGAGATCAAGGTATATAACTAAGCGGGTCATGGCGACGACTGTGTCTAGTCTAGCAAACCGTTTGCCCTCACAATTGACGGTAGAAATAAGACTGCAGCTTTACGACAGCAGCACCATCAAAAACAACAACGGACGATATGGCTTCAACAAGGGGTCTGGTTCTTGTCACCGGCGCAAATGGCTTCATCGGCGCGCGCGTCGTGGAAGCATTCCTCGCCGCCAACTACTCGGTCCGCGCAGCATCCGGAGCCAAAACTCAGCGTCCAGCCTGCTTGGAGCCCTGCCTTCGCACGCCTCTTTGGGCAGTCTCACAGCCACGCTTGTCCCTGATATTACGAGCCCCGGCGCGTTCGACAATGCTGTACATGGTGTGAAGGCCATTGCACATCTCGCAACTCCGGTGGATTTTTCAAATACCAATGTCGACTACGTCATCGGGTCCGCTGTCCAGGGCACAGTCGGAATCCTGCAATCTGCCATGAAAGAGCCCAGCGTCGAGTCGTTTGTCTACATGTCTTCCATCGTGGCTGTCAGAGGACGTGGGTCTCAGTGGGAGGGACGAGGAGTGACCGAAAAGGACTGGAACACAGAGGCCGAAGAGACGCTCGCAAAGTCGGGTTCCAACGTCACCGGCCATCAAATCTACGGGGTTAGTAAGGTCAAGGCAGAGCGTGCATTCTGGGATTTCCGTGAGAAGAACGCTGGCAAGATCAAGTTCAGCATGACTGCGGTGAATCCTGTATGGGTTGCTGGCCCACCACTGATTATGCCCGAGGACCCCGAGAAGCTGAGCGATACTGCCATCATTGCATATCGCATCATGAATAGCGAGGATGTTCCTCCAGTAGGACCCGGCAATGGGACGCACGTGGACGTCCGTGATGTCGCGAGAATGATTCTCTTTGCCGTGCAGAATAAACAAGTGGCAGACGGAGAACGGTTCATCGCTGGTGGAAATGGTAACTTCGCCAACGTACAGGCTTATCGGGATCTCTTGCGCAAACACTACCCTGGAAGGAGTGATATCATCGGGGAGGGCGAGCCGGGGAAGGGCTATTTACCAGATTATTCTGAGCCTGCTGATGCGAGAAGGGTCGACGCAAGCAAGGCTGCCAAGGCAACTGGCCAAGGATGGATCCCATTCGACAAGACAATTTTAGATGCGGCAAAGGCATACGAGAGATACTTCTAGAAGATCCAATTGCTCACTGCACATAATGGATGAGAATAGACATAATTCACAAACGCGCATAAGCCTTAGAGACGCCGAACATTCCAAATCGTTTAAGTGATCTGTCCACCGGTAAACTGCTGGGTTCGCCTGAATCTTGCATTTGGACGAATTAAACAAGATAGAATAGCCGGATATCTCTATCCTTTCATCTTGAAGTAGGCATCCGGACGTCCGGTTATCTCTCATCAAGTGCTCAAACGAGGTGTTAGTCCGGGCCGGCTATGATGCTGAGAGTGGATTAGCCATTATCATCGCCATGATACTAGCGGCACGGGTAGAGATCGGTTCTGTGAGTGGAATTGATTGCACAAGCTCCACGACAACTTTACCAATTCGGGAAATGTTTATCGAGTCTAAGCACATGCGGTTCGGCCATTGAAGCAGCAAAGTCCTGGATTGAATGTCGATTGTTGACCGCAGAGGAAGGTCTTGATTGCAACACACTGCATTCACTCGAAAACAGGAACCAATCCGATATATTCAACTCTTGCATCGGTATCTTGCATATAGCAAGAACAACTCATCTTGGTCAATCTGCAACCACTCCCTAACCTCTTGTCTTGATAAACAGAGCGAAATTGTTAAGCTATGGCTAGCCTACTTCCTTTCCAATTGAATGACCCTACATTATTTCATCAACAGTCTCTCATTCATGGACACTGGACGACTGCGGCCACTGGTCAGTCTTTTGATGTGGTTGATCCCGGCACAGGCGAGGTCTGGGCGCAGTGCCCAGACAACGGGCCCGAGGACGTGGATGTTGGTGTCGTCTCTGCCCATCAGGCCTTTGTTGAATAGGCTCCATTAGCGCTTCCACAGCCCCCGACAGGAGGGTTCTTGTGATCAAGCAGCCTCTAGGTGTAGCCGTGGCTCTTGTCCCTTGGAATTTCCCTATTGCCATGATTCTCCGCAAGCTGGGAGCAGCATTGGCCGCCGGATGCACAATGGTCGCAAAACCATCGCCCGAGTCTCCTTTGACCTGCCTCGTGCTGGCTGATCTAGCCCTTCGAGCCGGGTTTCCACCTGGCGTCTTTAACGTCTTGACGACCTCGCTGGAAAAAACTCCGGCCCTTTCAGAAAGGATGTGTGTACATCCACTGGTGAAGAAGGTCACATTTACCGGCAGTACAAGAGTCGGCAAGATTGTAGCTGGTCTCTGTGCTAAAGGTCTCAAAAAATGTACTCTTGAGCTTGGGGGCAACTGCCCCTTTGTAATCTTCGATGATGCTGATTTGGATCATGCTGTGGCTCAGCTCATGTTGTTAAAATGGAGACACGCAGGCCAAGCCTGCATCTCGGCCAACCGGGTTTATGTCCAAGCGGGCGTGTATGATGAGGTCGTCTCCTTGTTCAAGAAGCAAACAAGCCAGTTCGTCATCGGCCGTGGGGCGACTGTAGGCACAACCCTTGGCGCTGTTACCGTCCCCAGTGGACTGGATAAAGCAGAGGACCAAGTAGAGGACGCGGTCTCACAGGGGGCCAGTGTCGTTTTAGGGACGGGCAAGCGCCATACGATCAATGGCAAGGGCTATTTCTTCGCACCAACCATCTTGACCGGCATGACGGCGTCTATGAAACTGAGCAGAGAGGAAACGTTTGGGCCTGTTTGTGGTTTGTTCAAATTTGAGACTGAGGAAGAAGCCATCAAGCTTGCGAATGATACCAGCCTGGGGCTCGCTACTTATGTGTTTTCTAAAGATTCCGATAGATTGTGGCGTCTGTTTGAAAAGATGGAGGCTGGTATGATTGGTCTGGTATGTCTTGAAATTTGCCATTTGGCTCATCATCTCTGAGATTTTGTCCTTTTTTACTAATATTGCCCACAGAATACTGGGAACGGCAGTGCAGCCGAAAGTCCATTCGGTGGTATCAAGGAGTCAGGTTACGGCAAGGAAAGCGGGAAGGATGTTGCCGTCAATGAATATCTGATCTCTAAGACTGGTACCTTGACAGTAGCCTCTTTAAGGTCCCGGATTTGATAGTCGTTTCAGGAGCCAATATTTCTTTCGCTCACGTCGCATATCTGTCGCATATCTATATAAACAAGCCATTTGATTTGTTGTAGATGGTCACGGTTTTGAGTGGTATAATTCTGAAATCATTCGCTATTGCGTGTTGAGTTTTTGCGAGCTATTTATAATACCTAGGTAATTTTGAAGTATATGCTACTTTGTGTAGACCTGGGTTAGTGACCTTAGTTGGTCTAATATGAAAGAATCAATCAAAGGGTTTAAATAACAACTAATTCAAATGCTACTTAAATGTTTATCGACTCTATAGCTTAGAACCAAGGTTTACATGAACAGCCTTGGCCTGGGTATACGCATCAAGCGCATACTTGCCTAGTTCGCGCCCAATGCCAGAGGACTTGTAGCCTCCAAACGGAATTCCAAAGTGCGAGTCCCCAGAGGAGTTGATCCAAACCATGCCCGCCTGGAGTCGGCGTGCAACAAGGTGTGCTTTGGACACGTTTTCTGTGAAGAGCGCTGCAGCCAGTCCGTAGCTCGTGTCGTTGCACTTGTGAACAACCTCGTCTTCTGTCTTGAACTTGGAGATGACAACGACAGGGCCGAATATCTCTTCCCTCACAATCTTCATGTCTTCTGTTGTCTGTAGCGGGGTTCAAGTGTCAGCGGTAAATCATGCAGTGAATTTATGCGTTGCGGGGACTGACATCGACAAAGACTGTAGGCTGGATGAAATAGCCCTGGGAGCCGGACCTGGCGCCCCCGTACAAAAGCTTAGCTCCGCTCTTTTTACCTTCCTCTATATGTCCCAAAATCTTGTGGAATTGGGTCTTGGATATCTGAGCTCCATAGTACGTGTCTTTCTTGAAGTTGTCACCAACTTTATCATTGTCCTTGGTTACCTCGACAAAACGTTCGACAAATTTGTCGTATATGCTCTCTTCAACATAAATGCGAGAGGTTGACGTGCAGACCTATCTTTCAGGTTAGCAATTGTTCAAAGACCTGCAGACGAAAGGGAACACACACCTCTCCCGAGTTCTCCATGATGCCAAAGTGTGTCCACTTGACAGCCTGTTCAAAATCGGCATCGGCAAAGACGATACTGGGGCTCTTTCCGCCGCACTCAAGAGTAACATTTTTAAAATTAGAGGCAGCAGCCTTCATGATGGATTTACCTGTCCCCGTACTTCCAGTGAAGGCGATCTTGTCGACATCGGCGTGGTTGGCCAGAGCACTACCAGTCGTAGGGCCAAGACCGGAGATGATGTTAACAACACCAGCGGGCAGGTTAGCCTTAATGACGAGGTTACCAAAGTAAAGGGCAGAAAGCGGCGTCTGCTCTGCAGGCTTCAGTACGACAGTGTTCCCGCAAGCCAGCGCTGGGGCAATCTTCCAAGCAAGCATCATAAACGGATAGTTCCTGTCGCATACATGGTTAGCCTCCCGTGGAAATATACTACATCTCAATTACTCCTCATGTCCTACGTACCAAGGAACAATCTGGGCACAGACACCTAATGGTTCTTGAACGACATATGCCAGCTTTGCAGGGGAAGTCTCTATGGTTTGCCCAGATATTTTGTCTGCCGCGCCTGCATAATACCGAAAAACATTATAAGCCTCGTCCAGATCACCTGCAAGCGCGCCGCTGAAGGTCCATACAGTGAGCAACAAATAGCCCGAGCTTGATCAGGGCAGGGTCATTACCTTGCCGTTGTCGTAGGCATCAATGGCAGCCAAGAGCTCACGATCGTGATCAATGAGCTCAGCAAGTTTGTAAAGATATTCTCCGCGCTCTATAGCAGGCAGTTGAGACCAAGGACCATTGAAGGCTTGCCGAGCAGCTGCTACAGCCTTATCCACATCGGTAGGGGAAGCCCCCTGAAGCTTCAAGATCTCTTCTTCGGTTCTTGTATGTTGTTAACATATATACGATATTTCGACTGTGGGTAGGATCTATGGAAAGTACTGACACTGGGGATACAGTGCTAAAGTAGTCACCGCTGCCCTGCACGAATTGATTGTTGATGAACTGACCAGTGGGCTGCTCATACTTGGTGCCGTTGGGCAAAAAAATGGTGACTGTCTTGGCCATTATGCTTTCTCCTATGTTTCTTTTAGGAAGGTAGTCCAAGCGTCCAAAATAGGGTCAGGATATATAAGATGAAAAATAACGGATTAATACTGCCTTCTCAAGAGAAGATACTCGGCCGAGGATTCATATACCACTAGGATGCCTGGAGTTATGGAGCTAGAGAGGCCGGCGCGATTGAGTGACGAGTATCTTGGCAGCGATAGTACTGAGAGCAAAGAATATTGCTTGAGGAAGAGCTAATGGAGAAGGCGGAGGCTAAAGACTTGAGACAAGGATCAAACCTGGTGTTGGTCGTGGGGTAGATTGTCTGCATTTCCTGACATGGCGATGTTAGGAGACTCCACAGTTGTAGCCGAGGACAGGCTAATATCGTACATGAATCATGATAACACAGTTGCCCCATCAGGCATAAGCAGCCAAAACGGATCTTGCGTATGTTCCCGGAATGAGGGAAGATGTCTGCCAATCGAAAATCACATGGCAGTGTAGGTAGCTAACCGCAGCTGGCACAGTGCCAATGCCTCTCTTGCTTCGACATCAGTCGTAGCTTCAACTCATATTCGTACATAAAATCCCAAATACTTCTTCCGCTTACTTCCCAAACTACCTGACAGAAGTGATAAACTCGTATCCAATCCAACGCCGCATAATTAACGAGCATCAACATGCCTCGAAGCAAAGAAGGATATACTTGGACGCGCTCTGGGGAAAGCTTTGGCCTTGAGACAGAGGCCGTTGTCTCGGGCACCAATCCATCTCAATTAATGCACACATACGACGTCATTGTGATTGGGGCCGGCTATACTGGCCTTATTGCTGCGCGTGATCTCTCAAGGTTATCCAATGCCAAGGTACTCATCCTAGAAGCTCGAGATCGGATTGGTGGACGAACTTGGACCGCCTCAGCCCTTGGGGAAGATCTCGAGATCGGTGGTACATGGTTTCACTGGTAAACACTGTCATCATCTACACGTCATTTCAGATATTGAGTACTAACGTGAGAGCACAGGAACCAGCCGCATATCTTTGCTGAAGCACGTAGATATAACCTTCACAACAACATCAAAACTTCGAACGGAACTTTCGGACCCGAGAGAATATATTTTAAAGATAGGCATGGGAAGATGCACAAGCTCTCAGAATCAGAAGTGGATGCTCGCATTGAACCGATTGCCCAAAAGTTCTTCAGTATAGACGGTCTTTCAAGCCGGGAGTTGATGCCCTATCCCCATGATCCATTCCATCGTCCTTCACCATGGACGAAGTATGATCATCTGAGCATGAAGGATCGGCTCGATCAGGTTGATGGTCCTGAACAAGATAAGGCGATATTCGAAGCATTCATGGGCACAATTGGCAGTGACATGGGCTCCAAGATTGCCTTTGTCGAGTCACTCAGATGGTTTGCTCTGGGAGGACATACTGTTTCTGGCATGTTTGAGATCATTGAGTCGTACAAGTTTGGACCTGGAGGTCAGACAAGATTTGCTCAAAGCATCCTCAATGAATACAGGGGCCATCTGAAATTCGAGAGTGTTGCGAAGAAAGTCGAAGAGACGCCTCGAGGGGTCATTGTGTCCACTCGCGACGGCGAATCCTACAAAGCAAAACACGTGGTTTGCACTATTCCGCTGTAAGTCTCCGATCACTTCTTCATCTGATAGTCTATTCATCTGCTCATATAATTGCAGAAACTGTTTGGGGGACATCGAATTTTCTCCAGCTCTCAGCCCTTTACGTCAAGAAGCGGTAGCTCTAGGCCATCAGAATAAAGGCATCAAGGTTCACTTCAAGCTTTCCACCCCAGAGAAGGGTTGGCTCGCTGTCGCGGACCCAAATGGCAATGCTCCCTTCTGTCTTGTATTCTCGGACCACAATGGCACGGGCCAGAACGAGGGAGCCGGCACGTATGCTATCGGGTTTGGAGCTAACGACCGTGTCATCGACAAAGAGTCGTCACAAGAAATCATTGCCGGTCTCAAGCACCATTTCCGGCCCGACGTTGAGGTAGCCGGATACGTTTCTCACGACTGGGTCAACGATCCTTTTTCAAAAGGGACATGGTCTAGTTGGACTCCAGGTTGTATGACCAAATATCTCAACGAGCTGCAGAAGAACCATGGTAGAGTGGTCATGGCAAGCTCGGATTGGGCGGATGGTTGGCGAGGCTTTATCGATGGTGCTATTGAGCGTGGAGTGTTGGCTGCTAAGCAAATTCACATAGAACTTACTACAGCTGGAGACATTGAGTCTCGTCTTTGAGGGGTGTTTTAGGAAATGTATGTATCTATCTTTCGTCCCGTTAGTATGATTTGACTTTGAAGATTATGTGAAGCACAGTGTGCTGCATATGGATTTTCGAATAATTTCTAACCCTCATTCCCCCGATCAGGTGAATCGAATTTTCAATATGGACCAAGAATTCTTAACACTCATCTCTTTTCATTGTTTACCAATTTGATTTGAGTACGAGATAGCAATGCTAGTTCCTTCAATGCAAGGACAGTTTTCACCAAGAACCTAATTGGAGCCTAAACATCAGATGCCCAGATTTGGGAAAGGCATGAATCATAATTTCGACAAGACTCAATTTTGAAAGAAAGGTAATCAACAAAAATCAATTATCTATCCAGCCCTAGAAAACCTTGGGATAGGTGAAAGTGTCGTCTAATTAGCATTGATCCCATCACTTGCCGGTGGTCCCTTGTACACTGGGGAAAGTGTCAGTACTCTGAATATTCATGTAAAATAAATTGACGTGACGTACCGTTTCGAGCATGAATAAAGTACCAAACAGCAGATATGGCTGCGAATCCCACGAAAACAACGCTCGCATAGTTCATCGTGACGGCCGTGACTGGCAGTACCGTGGGCATGCTGAAAAGGACAACTTGAAAGAATATCCAAGCCACCGCAATATAGTTGACAATCGTGCCAATGATGGGACCACAAGTGAACCGGGCCGAATTGACATCTCGACGGCCGTGAAAGAGACTGATGGCGACAGGGATCACGTAGCTCACCTCTAAGGCCATAACACCAACAGAGACAAACGCCGTGAAGGCCGATGAACTTCCCAGATTGATGAGCCCGAGAAGAGCCTGCACGATAGTTAGCAGCAGGATGGCCCATACCGGGGCACCCCGCTTCTCGTCGATGTGCGACCACAAGCGAGAGCCGGGAATTGCTTTATCTCGAGCAAAGGCCCATGTGCAACGGGAGGCGGCGACGGTGATACTGAAGCTACAAAAGATGACGAGCAACGGTACTAGGATCATAAGCCCGAGCCCACCCGCCTGGGTTCCCATGGTAGACGCAAATATGACAGGGAGTGCCTGGCCATATGGCGCTGCTAGAAGGTCCTCGAGCGGCGCGAGAGTAAACAAGATGGGAAGAATGAAGACGAGGCCGGCAATGCCCTGGGTAGGCACGGCGAGGGTCATGGCTTTAGGTACCTTGACGGCCGGGTCTGCACACTCCTCTGCCATAGCCGAGATCATACCAAGAGCAGAAAACACATAGGCGGAGGGTAACAGACCGACGAAGAAGGTAAAGTTTCCCCAGCCAGAGAATGTATCTTCGTAGTGGCCCAAGGCGTATGAAGCACTATGGCGGCCTGATTTGGCTGACACAGAAAGAGCAATCAAAACAATAATGATTGTCAATCCGATGAGTCCGGCGCTTATCGTATCAATCAGAGCAAGCCAACGGTTTGCGTATACGCATACAAGAGCCGAGAGGAACAAAAGAGCGTAGAAGAGAAGTGTCAGCTGCCAGTCGGTTGCTTCCCAGTCGGGATTGTACATGGTGATTGTGCCGGCCAAGAGGGATGCGAAGCCGAAGTTTACGGAAAGGGTGATGGTCCAATTTGCAATAAGCCAAACCCATCCCGTGATAAAGGACAGGGTAGTCTTGCACTTTGAAGCAACTTGGAATGACCAATAGTAAGGGCCAGCCGATGTTGGATACTTTGAAGCGAATTCAGCAAGAGACAAGGCCACACATTCGCTCAAGATAACAACCACGATCCAACCAACAAATAAAGCGATTGGGCCACCACCATAGATAGGGCTGATAATGGGGCCACCAATGCCGAATGGGACGCAGGCAATGGCAAGGGTTTGAAATAATAAGGTTCGAGTTGAGCGGTTCCTCCTCATATTTGAAGGAACGTAACCAAGTCTCTCGAGTTGCTCAATATCACCGGTCTCTACATTGTGTGTAGTCCCATTTTGCACATCTCCCACGTGTTTTCTGGGAGTTTGTTTGATTTCCATTATAACGATTTTGGTAGGAACCGATCCTCCTCTGAGGGTATTCAGGGTTTATTGAGTTTAGTGAGCCTATCAAGAAAGGGCACGTAAGATGTAAGGCCTGTCGTCAAACTAGAGCTCTCAGTGATGTGGGTTTGCAAATATATACGCATCTATGTGAAGTCAACGCAAAGATAACGTTTCACGAACAACTATGATCCGTCCCAAAGTCCATGGCAATCACGCTTGTCTATTTCCAAGCTTTCCTTCATCCTTAGAGGGCAGTGGAATAGCGTCGCCTAGATAACCCGCTATCGGCTAGTAGGTGGTTGATAGTAGCGTGCTTGCCTTTCCCCGTCTCTTCCGTGCTGCCATTTTGCGGGGGTGGGCCGGCCATAATCTCAATAGGGGGTTGCCGTTTGCTCGGGTTATCATCTCAACGAATACATGAGTCAACGGGCTTGCTATTATGATTCTGACGGAGAGCCCTCCGTGGCCGAAAGGATCACTTTACTAGTATAAATCCGACAATTCGAGTGCAAAATATTCATGGCCTTAATTTCATAAATAAAAAATATCATTTACTTAAATGCTGCGGGCTTTCTGGGCGTAAATATCTCAACCATGATTGAACACTACCTTCTCTCAAGCTTGGATCAGTGGTACATCGTACTTCGCCCCAGAGCTTTAAAGGCTTCGATTATTCGAGACCCAGTTGCCAGATAACAAAATAATAACGACCCCTAACTAGTGACCTCAGCTTGCACCAAGTTGCGGGCTAAGACTTGGCTGGTGATATCGGATCAGCAAGCCATCCTCGTTTGGGAATTAAATAGCGAAGATGGGGGGGTATCGTTTAGAGAGACTCGAACAAGCTAGATCAACTTTACCCCGCATCCTAAACAGTGACGTTGAATAACCCGATTTGGAGTAGCCTCGGCTTGATCGACAGTCGTGGGTCACTGCCGGTTTCTCTTCAACGACCGGAACCGTTCCTGGAATCCAGCACTTTAGCACCTAGACAACTAAGTCTGCAATTAATAGACCGCTGTTGTCAATTTTGATTGAGGGCCGAGAATCCAACACTCGGTACACAGCCATTCGTCAAAAGGTGAGTTACAGTAAACATCTGATTTGACATTTCATGATGGCAAACCACAACATAGCTCGCCTTCCAGTTCCTAATCCCGTTGACTCATTCTGGACTGCGGAGCCCAAAAAGCTCGACAATCATCGCAGCACCGAGGGGCTGCCGTCAAATGCCGATATCGTCATCATTGGCTCGGGCCTGTCCGGAGTGGCCACAGCGTACTTTCTGCTCAAGGACAACCCGAACCCGCCCTCCATCGTTCTACTCGAGGCTCGCGGGATTTGCTCAGGCGCCACAGGAAGGAACGGTGGCCATGTGAAACCGGATACATACTCAGACATTCCAAAGTTTGCAAAACTGTTCGGCATTGAAGCAGCCGCTGAGCTAGCCGAGTTCGAGGCATCCCACGTATACGCGGTCAAAGACCTTGTCCAAAAAGAGAGGATTGACTGCGACTTCCACGTTACCAGGGCCCTTGATGTGTACCTTGAACCTGACCATGCAAAATCAGTCGAGGCTACATATAACAGCGTTTACAAAGAGGGGCGGGTGAATCTGTCTGATGTCACGTTTACTTCCGAGCAAGACGCGGAAAGGGTAAGCTAACATGCTTGCATTCCCACATATATGGAAAACACAGGCTAAATTGATTTCTTATCAGATTTCTGGAGTGAAGAATGCCAAAGCCCTTGTTTCATACACAGCGGCTCATCTCTGGCCTCTAAAGCTTGTTCATGGCCTTGTAGAGAAGCTTATCGGGAAAGGGTTAAACGTCCAGGCCCATACCCCGGCGGATTCTGTCCAAGAGTCACAAGCAAAAACAGGTTCATGGTTAATCAAAACAAGCCGAGGCGACATTGAAGCAAAACAAGTTATCCATGCCACCAATGCCTACGTATCCTACCTCCTTCCGGAATACAGACAATCTATCACGCCCGTGCGTGGAGTTTGCTGCCACATCCAAGGTCCTCAAAAGAAAAAGAATCCCCACTTACCAAACACATATGGCATAAGGTTTGACGAAGTCAACAATGATTACCTGATTCCCAGGCCCGACGGAAGCATCATCGTGGGTGGTGCCAGGGAAGCATTTTGGCACAAGAAGAACCAGTACTTTGATAATATTAGAGATGATGAGCTTGTCAAAGAAGCAAGCAGTTACTTCGACAACTATATGCAGAAGTACTTCCGGGGTTGGGAGGACAGCGATATGAAGGTACAGAGAATCTGGACAGGCAGTGAGCAGAAACCCACCAACTTTAAAATCATTCCTATACTGACTCCGCACAGTCTTGGGTTACAGTTTTGACTATATGCCTCATGTTGGTCAGGTTCCTGATAAACCAGGTCAATTCATCATCGCAGGATTTACCGGTTATGGTATGCCCAAAATCCTGCTTTGCGGCAAGGGACTTGCTGCCATGGCACGGGATGGAGTTTCATTTGAAGCAACCGGGCTGCCAAAACCGTTTAAAACAACGGTGGTCAGAAACAGGTCTCAATCAAACCCCCTCAAAGAGTCTCTCCAAACACTATGGGAGGAACAAGCAAAGCTATGAGTGCTGATCTGCTTAGCAAGGTGGAAGGGTGGTTGGAGATTTGGGCTGATTAAAAGACAAGAATAAACTGCCAGTCCAGATTTTTGGTGAGGATTTCAACATACCTACCTAAGAGAAAGAGAATAAAGTTCAACAGCAATGGAAGCTGCCAGAGCCCGACAACTCAACACAATGAATACGGAGGATTTCAACATAAATGTCCTGAAGAATATCCTTTCTCATAGAAAAGATCTCGTAATCTCACCTCAAGTACAGATTGGGCCAGGTAACTCTGGCAGGCTAGATAGAGAAAGAGGTAGATGGACTCCACGAGATACAATCCCGCGTTCACATAGGAAGATCGGCATAATAACAGAGACGTACATTGGGTTCCATCCACCTTCTGATTAAATCCCTATCAATAACCGTTCCCACCAGGTGTTAGTGCCAGTGATAAGCCACCAACCACCGATTTAGCTTGGTTTTAATACTCGGTCTCTTCAGAGTGCAGCATGAACCCCGCATTACCCCATCCTTTCCACATAAGTACATGAGCAAGCTCCCTGTACCCCTCGGTCCCCGTGCCAGAATCCTCTTGGAAACAGTTTAATGCCGTTATCCTTCTTCTTAGCACAATAAGTTCTTTTTCCCTATCCTCGATTTTGACGACATACATCATAGACAAGCCGCCATCGAATGAAAATGTCGCCAAGCCGTAGGAGCCGAAATGGTCAGTACCAATTCAAGCTCGTGACCCAGCAGCTTTTAGAGAGGCTCCTGTATTGACATGACTGTGAAAGGATGCGCGAATTGCAGAGCTAAGCGTCAGAAATGCGACGAGGCACAGCCAGCCTGTCTTCGATGTCAGAGGGCTGGCCTGGAGTGCAGAGGATATATCAATGCACAAGAATTGCGGTGGCGGCCAGTCGACAAAAGAGACTTGTCAGCAAGAGTGCATGCAAGAACTCAGAAGTCGTCGTACAACTCGAATGTATCGAGGTGCTCCGGTCCGACTCTCACGCCCGATGAGGGACCTTTATTAAGCAATGGATGCCAAGAGTGGCAAGATAGTCTGACCGCAGGCAGCATCTCGTCTGCAGAGTCCGAGTGTCTCATCCTAGACGAGTATCTCCCTACTGACATCAATGAGTGGACATCAATTATAGGTGAACTACCATCGGATGTGAGCAACGCGGATCCGTATAACCTCCCCGTCGACTTCGATGCCTTTGATCTGGATTTCGAGGGCCTTTTGCCAATGCCAGCTGTCATATTTCATTCCGGAATACCGACAACAGAACCTCAAGCGAACCCATCAACCATGATCGAGCTAGACACCGTGACTTTGGAGTCCTCCTATGCCACGGGAGAAGGCACGGTCTTCGCCAAAAATCACTCTATGCCCTACTGCACCTGTCTCGTTGAGCCCCCGGTTGTCTCTCATTCAACCAAGCCGGAACGTACACGATATGCTCATTGCACATTTTGATCGAAAAACATGCGGCATCTTGTCTATCAAAGATGGCCCTGTTGAAAACCCGTGGCGGACCTTGATATTGCCTCTCTCCAATGGTTCACGGGCCGTGGAACACGCCATTACTTGCATGGCTGCCTTCCACGGCGCCTACGACTCGCCCGATCTCTACACTCATGGCACTGCCGACATGGATAAAAGCTACAAATGCCTCGCGCTAGAGGAGAAAAAACAGCCTCTGATCCCGGCATTGGCAGCCTGGGTTGGGCTGGCCTTTGCTGAAGGGTGGAAAACGCCAACAATGTCCAGGTTGACGCCCCTGGTCAATGCTAGACGACTCCTTGCCGAGCGATTGACAGCAAACCGGACCGCAATGTCCTTGACCAAGACCGACACCGCGCGACTAAAGTACCTGATCAACGCGTTTGTCTTTGTACATACAATAGGCGGCATCACTTCTCGGCCTGACGAGGAAGCACCGCCTTTGCCTGCACAGGTTGTGTCATTTCTCACGCCCTCGCCAGACGAGGCCAGAATGGAGACTGATCCTCTTCTTGGCTGTGCCGCATCCCTCTTCCCCTTGATCGACAATGTCGTATCGATTGTACAGAAAGCCCGTCAAACACAAAGGAACAGCTTGACACTGGTCAGTCGCGCCAGCGAGGTCTACGAGCAGCTTGACCAATGGCAACCACCCCGTCTCAGCGTCATGGAATCGCTCGAGGACCGGACCCAGGTAATCCTGCATTCCATACAGACAGCCCAGGCGTTGCGGTACGCGACACTTCTGCATCTACACCAAGCCGTGCCCGAGATCCCCTTTGAATCGTCTGCGGACCTGGCTCGAAAGGTCCTCTTGAAGCTAGCCAGCATACCCTCGTCAAGCGTCGTGACTAGTTTGCACATCTTCCCGTTACTAGCCGCCAGCGGCGAGCTAACAGACCCCGAGGATCGCGAGTGGGCGGAGCAGCGGTGGCATGCCATCATCGGGCGACTGCGTGTCAAAAATGTAGACACGTGCTGGGATATTGTTCAGGCGACCTGGGGACGTCGTGATATCCACGAGGCGGCGAAGGTGCCAGCAGGGCCCAGAGCAGACTTTGAAATGGACCCGGCGTACACGGTGAGAGGAAAGTTGCACTGGCTGAGTGTGATGGATGATCGGAACTGGCAAGGTATGTGGCATCTGCTACAAGATCAAATATCGACGCTACCGGCTGACACTAACCTCATTTCCAGTCTTTGTCGGCTGATAGCACGATGCTCGATTTAAAGACCGGGCTGAATAAAACTTTCCAGTCCCGGAAAATTTGGAGACGCCCAGGACTAGAGTTGTCTTGATATCACTATTAGGGGGGACAAGATATATCATTACGCAAGTAAACTATTCATACCTACATACTTTAGAGAGGGATAATTGAGCTTCTGAAGAACTACTTGAGCTACCGATTCGGACCATAGACTAAGAGAAATCCAGGCGCTTTATACCGAGACCGATGGTAGATCATCTCGTCGAAGCAACATTTCTCCTCCGTTAAGCGTAGACCCAGCCTTTGGTTTCTTTATAATCCCTGCCTCGACAAGGTCTAGTGCGAGCTGAGCAATCAATCCATCACATCCTTTGGCCACCATGACATCGACTGCTACTGGAACAAGCTCGGTATGGTTAGTGATAGTGCTCTGGGCGAGGATCTCGCCGAGCGAGAAGACGCTATCCGAGGTCTCTGCATCTAAGCAAGGCGGTAGCCGGCTCTTACTACCTCATCTGCAGAAATTGATGCGCAGTATCCAGCCCATGGTCCTTCTTCGACATAAAAGTGAAAAAAGCCTATGATACGCCCATTGCTATCCCAAATTGCGGATCCACAGACACTATCGGGGACCCTTGGTTGGGTACCTAGTGTGTTCTGGCCAGCCCAAGACCACATAAAGATATTGTAACTCAGTGCATCTTCGGTTGGGTGAACAGGAGGTACAGACGTTAGCTTGAAGCTCAGAGCAATTACAACGCCTGCTATGACGCCTGTAAATGGACTGTTGAGCGTAACCTCGAGACTCATATCGATTCGATCATCTGCTACCTCACCTAGGAGTCTAGTGAAATTTGGAATATCCTCACCCTCTTGATCGAATGGGGTATTCTCGAAGTTAATGCCATTGTTCAACTGGACGAGTGCAACATCTGTGAAGCTTATTTCAACAACGGCCTCACCAATCTCCTTTGGATCTCCAACTGGTTGAGCCTGGAAAAGTCGCCGGCTGCGTCCGATGCCATGTGATGCCGCTGTCATAAAACGGTCGCCTGCAAAATTCTGTACCATAACCCCGGAAGTCGTTACTAGCGACTGGCTGTGGTTAGCTGCAATTGGGCTAGAGATAGCAACTCCAGGACGAAGGGTTTCGTATGGTGTCTTGTCCACAGTCCCCTGAGTAGGGTCTGGAAGTGTTCCACGAGATGCTTGACGTCCCTTTGGCCGATGTAAATCTCTTTCGTTGAGGTATCTAGCCCAGCATCTAGCAATATTGCCAGGCAGCTTAGAGCAGATCGAGGGGATATCTATATTATCTTGGAGAATAATATGGAAGGTTCTTTCTGCATCAAATATAATTTCTACCACAGCTAGATGTGGTGAATGAGTAAAGAGACCACGGATAACTGTATCACCAAGATTGCGGTAAGAAGTAGTCGAAGATATAGAGTGAGCTCGGCCATCAAGGTCTTGGCAAATGCGTATTTTAAAGTTGCCCATTGTTGATATAGGAAACATTGGGCCTTTACCCTGGCTTGGGGAACCTTTACTCTCACCAATAGTAATAGGTAGACCCGCAATAGTAAGCGGCAGTTGTACTGATGGGAGTGACTCGACTGTAAAGTTAATATATGCCCGGCAGGGGCTTATAGCGATACTTGTGGTGCCAGGGAAAATAGCGAGTAGAGCTTGGAGTATATGGCCCTCGAGCATGATGCTCGGATCTCGTAGGTCGAAAGGAAGTTTGATGTGGCGCGGGTAGGCGGTAGTGCTGCTTGAGGATGCTGCTTCTCTTGGAGTTGGAGCAAGAGACATGATCACAGGAAGATTTTCGCCCTGTGGATCATCCACGGCAAGAGATGACATGGATCCAGCCAAAGTGTCCTTATGCCAGGGAGGTGCAGAGCTGCCGGTAGATGTATCTTTCCCAGGAGCTGCAGATGCGCTCGGGGGAATATTCTCCTTCTTTGGGATACCCATGATGAAGGATAGCTGGCGGTCAGCTAGAGATTGATAGGCGCGTAAGAAATTCGTCAAGGCTGATTGAGGTATTGTGAAAGAAAATAAAGAGAGGTAAGTTTTCAAGACTGCAGCTAGAGCGAGATTCAGCAGCTTAAATCACGTGACATGTACCCTACTTTCTCTCTTAGCCTAGATTATTTGCAAGGCCGTATACCGTGTATCTTGCTAGAGCCTCCTCGACTCGCCCTGGATGGCTCGAATGGCATCAGTTGGCTGATGAATATTGATGGACCCGACCGATTGAACTGAACCTTCGTATGGTGCAGCAGTCAAATATGAATCGCGTGCTGCTGCAAGTGAGGCGCTAGGTCAGGACAAGGATCCGGTTGCGACACCTTGTTGGTTCAAACTTGCCAAAAGGACCACGCTAGGTGCGTCAATGCGCATTTTAGTTCGATAGGCAACCAACGACATCTGAATGTGCGATAATTTCTGAAGGCCAACAATAATGGCACCCGCATCTAGCAGATTTTGCATCACGGCGGAAGTGTGGCTGGCTGGAGGATAAAGACCATACCACGCTCGATTGCCGTTAGATCTCCTTGCACCAGCGAGGGTGAAGATGTCTTTGACTCCAACGCGAACACCAGCTAAAGGCTTCTCCTTGGTCGGTGTGAAATAGAGACGGGATGGTACGCCAATGGTTAATGAGGCCGAGGATTGGACATGAGCGGACAAGGTTTGGAATGTCCCATCCGGCTTCTGTAGTAAAGATTGAGTGAAAGCGCCGGCGAAGTCATCGTAGAGGCGAAAAGCTTGATGGACCTCTCCTGTATAAGTGTCGAGGAAATAAGGACCGGAAGGAATCTGGCTACGCTCTTTCAGAGGCAGGATCTCGGATTTCAAGTTGGCGTAGTAGGTCCCGCTCACAGGCCTGGATCCAGATCTGCCAGAGCTGGCGAGGATGATGGTGTTAAGAAATCCAGGCTGCCAAACGTCGTCGATTGTTGACCAATCGGTGAGGAGACCAGCTATATTGCTATTTGTCTCCGCAATCATTGTCACGGGCACAAAACCGAATTGGCCGCCGCGAGTTTTGGCGTCAAGTGGCTGATCATATGCTCTTCCCTGGGAGATTGGCGAGATGAAGTAATCCACGTCGTTTAATTTGACAGACAGCCCAGATGATTCGAGACTTGCAGACACGATTTTTACGGCCACAATAAGCAAGGCAAGTGTTTTACCAATCATGGTTGCAATTGAAACGCACAGCAATAAGTAGTAGCTGTTTTGAAGAGAAGAATGCCTGGATATGTGCACCCATGCTGCGAGTTTGTTTCCCCGTGGCCTGGTGTACAGTATTTATCACCCTGCTACTTGTCTCAATGGGTTGCCATCCTGCTAATCAGACTTGGGTTATTCGAGCCGCTGTATGATTGGGCTCAGTTGATCCTGACCTTTGGAGTCTATCACGTGAATTAGGTAGGCAATTATATGGAGGTCCGGGAGTGAAGATTACGGTTCCTGGAATCAGAGCTATTCCTAAATGAGACTGTTCTAGCCGCCGTGCAGTAAACTTGCAAACCTGGCCTATGCGGCTGTGATGGCCGTAGTCGTGCCAGAATCTGGAGCTGACTAGCTAATCTCTCTGCTCTGCAAAAGCATGACAATTTGCATCTGACATGATTCCCGGAGGATAGTGTTTAATACACATGTAAATTTGCTTCAAGTCCATCTAGATGTAGGATGGGGCTTATCGTTGTCCCCACTCCACCCCATGTCCACAAACGCCCATGTCCTTCCCCTTTATTTATGGTAACCTACCTACCAAGTGGGTGGCAGGAGAAATGAGACACCTAATGGAAGAGTTGGTTATAAATAAACTACTTTCTACCATTAATAGAGAAATTTAATAGTATAAAATGCAATTAAGTGATAATATCCGCTATATTGTCTCTATAGTATGTATTATTAATATTCAATAATCTGATAATACCGATCGCAGACTTGGCAATAAGCAGCTTATCAATGTTTGAGTGTCTCAATTCCAATGTCACCCACTTGCCTAGGTACCTCGGTACCTACGGACTAGGACCCACATCACTAAGACAGAGGATGCCATCGCATACCTTGTTCACCGAGATGTTGCTGAGCTGCATTCGCCTCAAATAAATTCAAGAAAAAAAAAAAAAAAAAAAAAAAAAAAGGAGAACAATAATATGAATTTTCAATCCCCATGATATGGAGGAAGGATATTTTGCAGCAACTCAGCATTAAAATTGTGCTCCACAAAGAGCAAAGGTTACAGGTTGAGTTACCCTATAGCCAAAATCCATAAGGACGATAGACTATGTTCAACTGCACACAATCAATGAATGGAATCTTCCCAGTGCAGTTTGTTTCCTAGCTCGCAAGTCTATTCCTCTGTTAGATTGGGTCGTCGATTATTGACCCCATTAACGCGCCATGGTGGAGATGTTGAATGATTTAATGTCGGCGGTAAATAACTACAGGCACGAAGACATACATGCTCGAATCTCACAATTGCCTTATGAGGATTCAAATCATTTAAAATCGCGAAATTGTTGAAAAAGCCTATAGATTTCATTTTACAAGGATTGGACCCCATTTTACAACGCCTAGGATGCGTTGTCAAACTACCTATTTCCATTTAGACTTAAAGGCCCCCCTGACTTCCCGCTACTGCTCGCTTTCGTCACGTCCGCTGGGTGCACAGGGTATGAAAGCAAAGTCTTCGATGTTTACCATTGTCATCCGGTGGGCCACCGACGAATGCTGCTCATTTGAATCCATCGAGAAATTACACACCGTTTCGAATGGAAAAGGGTTGATTCCGAGAAGCTTTGTTCCGCGATTGAGGAGGGATTGGAACCAATTGGAGAACTTAGTTTGAAGACTGCTCAAGGTGTTAGCAATTACCTGGCAAGTTTTCTGAGCATTTTCAGAGAAGCCGCCCTAGAGAGGATCCTTAGGGATCCAAATCCAGAATGGCATCGATAATGGCTCAAACTTTTGCGGGACACTGAAAGTCTAATTAGGCAAGGCATGTAAGGCAAGTATCGAAGGTTTATAGCAGCCAAGATGGATAGTAGTTGGGGCATATTCCTTTGGGCTCGACAATCTCAGAAGTGGGCCAGCCCAAAGGCTCTTCCACACATGCCTGCTTTCCATTTGAACGGCAAGATTTGCTCGTAGACGGAAGATTAGACGGGAGAGTTTGTAAAAGCCACTTGGGAAAAAAACAGTGAAGGAGATTCTGCACCGTCACTCGACAAACTAATCCTGCCAGAAATTCTACACGCTTATATATATATCACTTAGCATACTAATATAAATCAGGTTAAATACAAAGCCCATTCAAAAACGCCCTCTTTCAATCAATACAAGGCCACCGAGCTACCTTACACCACGTTCCACGATATATGCCCATAATGCGGGTTTTTAAAGGTACTCCAGGGTATCATGATTCCAGGACTACCATGCCAGTCAAAATTCCTTCACTTAGGAATAATAGCGCTCCATGATGTAGTCCTCAAAAGCACGCTCTTCAAGGTCGTCGTCGAGGCTGCGCTGCTTGGGCTGACCCCTGAATTGCTGAATAATATCGTTGATAACTCCAACAGTCTCAATGCCTTTGGTAGTACGATCGAAGGACTTGCCGGCGTTTGCCTTGATGGCACCTCTGATTCTGCCCCCTTTTCGAACCTCAAGGCTGCGCTGCTTGGGCTGACCCCTGAACTGCTGAACAATGTCGTTGATAACTCCAACAGTCTCAATGCCTTTCGTGGTACGATCAAAGGATTTGCCGGCGTTTGCTTTAATGGCACCTCTGATCTTGCCGCCCTTTCGAACCTCAAGGCTGCGCTGCTTGGGCCGACCCCTGGATCGCTGAAGTGAGCCCTTGACAACTGCAGGAGACCCAATGTCATTGATAGTAGGACGGAAGGCCTTGCCTGAGTTTTTTTTGATTGCATTTCTGAATCTGACATCCCTTCGAGTCTCAAGTCCGCGCTTCCGGGCCTTGCCGCTCCATTGTTTGATCAGTTTAGTGAGAGTCCCAACAGCTCCTACACCAGCGGCACCACGATCAAAGGCCTTGTCGCTGAATGACTTCGTTGGCTGGGCTGGCTGAGGTGGCTTGGCTGCCTCAGGAGTTTTGACATCTGCTCGAGCCTGAAGACCACGCTTCTTGGGAGGCTGACCATTCAATTGTTGAACAACATCATTGACAGTCCCAATGGCACTAACGCCAGACATGACGCGATCAAATGACTTCCCAGCGTTTGCTTTAATGGCACCTCTGACCTTACCTCCCTTTCGAGTCTCGAGGCCGCGTTCCTCGACAATACCAGTGTTGGGGGTAGCCACTGTGCACTCAGCCAGGCTGAGGGCGATAATGGCGGTAACGACTTGCTTGAGGCCAACCATTTTGAGCAGAGTGTCAAGTAGGTAGTCAAAGATGGAGAAAGACAACTAAAAATGGGTCGATGAAGTAGATGGTGAGTAAGAATACCAATGATGAAAGAGATGGTGAGAAAAGAATCGAAATTGTTGGGCGAGCAAGAATATAAATGTCAAGAAGGTAAGAGTGGAAGAATGCAAGAAGAGATCAACTCTTGTTGCAGATTGTTTTTTAGTGCTTTGGATTAATGAGGAAAAGGAAAGCTGTCGGCCTGGAGCGAGGAAGAGCCTCTAAATACTTGTTTTCACTGCTTCTTCGCAATAGATCTTTGGAATTCGCAGTATTGCCATCTTGATGCTATTCTTAAGTCTGAGTTGCAGATCTTCACCCCATCAACGATGGAGATTGGATGATGTGCCCCGCCAGGAACTGTTGGGTGTTATGGCCAGGCGTACTTTAGTTTAGTGCAAATCCTACCGGAAATGAGGGCAAAGACATACAGAAAGGAGTGAATAGCGTTCATCATACAACCAATGGAGACTGTAGCAAAAACAGAAAAACACTCGTGGTTGTTGGTCAGCTGCAAAGAATCATACACAACCTGGGACAGGATAGCCGTCCGCTCAATGGCTGGAATGGCACAATCTCTCACGTTTTACGTTATCTCGTTTCGGGGATAATTGATCCTCTTTGCGGCGCGAGAGATCCTTTGGTTGGACAATGAAACAAAATATGACGACCAGCCATAACACCTGCCTTCAACGCCGCATGATTGAGGGCAAGCCAGAAGCCAAACCATGGGTGTGTGTGTAAGTCAAGACAGCCTTACCTGTTTACGGGGGTCCGTTGACGAAACAAAATTGGGCCATTCAGTGTGCCACACCTTTGTCTTCTAATCCCAGCATCTATCGCCGCGTTTGGTGCTACTCCTCAAGTTTCCCAAACGGAACACGCTCGGGCTGGACTCAATGGAGGCCTCCGTTATTTTTGAATATGTTTGATTTCAGGACAACGGACATGTCAGCCCCCTCAACAACCATAGAGTGCGAGTTATTTCTACATTGGGTGATCCCAAATCTAGGCTATCTGGACAAGAAAGCAGAGAGAATGCGTCGTTGTAAAAAAGGTCTTTGATAGTGGACGATCTCACGTGGCGCCCGACAAAACGCACCTAGATCGATTGGACTTAGGTAATCATCGTCTCTACCTATAGCCAAGGTTAAGGCTAGACAAATTGCTTCACTCAACCGATACCACCCACATCGGAAGAAGTGGGGCAACCGGCACTCTAAAACAGACGCTTGGACAATCTCGTTTTTCATGGCAGATTCCCGAGTACCACCCACATACGGGTAAGGATTACCAGGCCTCCACCAAGTAGCGGCCTGCAGCACTGCTATTTCCATCAACGCCTCGCCGAGGGGGATCGGAGACGGCGATGGAGCTAATGCGGTCTATGGCGGTGCTCGATGAGGCTGTGTCAGGGCTTGAATGCCAGAGACACTGCTTGTGCGGATGCTGCACGGGCTATTCAGTTCAGCAATCAAGTTGTTGGTCGCCTGGCTGTGCTTATCACCACGAAGAGAGAAATGATGAGCATAGCACGAGGTGGGGGTGGCACAGGGGGGTTCAGGGGCATGGACTGTGCTAATAAGGCAGCGGGACGTGATTTCTCATCGCCGCCCTCGCCGTGGATGCCCGCAGGGCCGCCGGCCGGTCGACCACGGCCGGGCCACCTTATTTATTGACAGGGGAGTCGGCGGCTATCAGTGAGGCCGTATACTGGATAGTTCGAATGGCATCAGTTGGCTGATGAATACGTTGGGTCAGGACAAGGATGCGGTTGCGACACCTGTTGGCTCAAAAGTACCAAAAGGGTCACGCTAAGTGCGTCAATGCGCATTTTATTTCCATGAGCAACCAACGACAGCTGAATGCTGCTGCTGCGCCCAATGATTGTTCATGCTGTTGGTCAGACTGTTGGGGCTGGCCTGATCCTGCTGGCTGTAGCCTGCAGTCGAGACGACCCCTCCTCCACCTTCTCCCCGTCACAAAAAAAAGGACTTCTCAACTTTCTACTCCTCCTTCTTCGTCTTCTTCATCTTCTTCATCTGACGTCCCTGTCGACGTTCGTAATTCTCGCTCTATTTCTCGCTCTTTCCCACCACATAGGCCGCCCCATCAGCATACTCAAGATGCCGCAGACTGAAGCAAGATCTGACGATGACCTGGCCATCAAGGTCGAACGCGACACCTATACCCCTGGAGAGACCGTCACCGGCAATATCACTCGCGTAAGTGCCTTGGTCGATTCCGAGGTTACTCTCAACGTTGTGCTTCATGGCCGAGCCAAGTCCAAGTTCATGGACCAAAATGATCACGGCGCCAAACCCCGTCGCGGACGCTACGAACTGCTCAAAGTGAAGCAGGACGTATTCAAGGGCCCTGTGCAGATCCCAGGCAACGCGGAGCCCCGTCAATGGAGTTTTGCCGTCCAAATACCCACACACGTTGATGCCAGTCATTACCCCGGCAATCACAAGGGGGAGGATGCGCTCACTGACATTGACCATGAGACAGTCAGCAAGATGGAGCTCCCCGGCTCATTCATGATGGGCTATAGCTCTGGTTATCTTCGGAGGGAAGGCTTTGTCGAGTACTACTTGGAAGCCGTCTTTGAGCACAAGCGAAGTGGCTCCACGGAGACGGCAACCGCTGTGGTGCCCATCCAACTTCGGGCACGCAATATAGCCCCTCCTCTTGTCGATTTCTCCTTGGTCCCCTTCGAGAATGAAAAGAAGGTTACTACCCAACGCCTATTGCCTGGAATGGAGAATGCAGAGTTGTCGGCAATGGATAGCGTGAAGAAGTTTTTCGGCACGCCTTCGGTACCAGACTTTGCATTCAAGATTGAAGTCAACGCGCCGTCGGTATTCCAAATCGACCAGCCATCGATCCCACTTTTCATCCGAGTCGTGCCAAACTGGTCGGACTCGAGCAAGGAAATCCAGGGCAAGCCCGCCCCAAAAGCAAGGGTCGTCAGCTTCAGAGGAGTACTGGGGTCATACTGCCACATCCTATGCGCATCAGGTAAAATGGGCTTTGCTCGCTACGAAAATTGGTGGGAGGAGGATCACGACCTCGAAGCCGATGGGTGTGATCTCGATCGGCTGGCCATTGACGTTCCGTGCGGCGACGACGTTGAAGCCGCGGACGTTGGCGCCGCTTTGCACCTGCGCCTTCCAAGATCGATATTCCCGAGTTTCACCACTTTCAATATCCACCTCCGCTGGAAACTGAATTTCTGGGTCTATCTGGACATTGCTGGCGAGGAGACTCATGTCCATAGACACATCGAACAGGTCACTGTGATTCCGGCTAGCTCCGGACCCCCACCAGGCGTTTGAGAAGGCGTGGAAGAAAGACATGGAACGATGTGGCATGCCCGAAGGAACGACTGTTCACAACCTGTGGGTTTTAAATATACTTTATGAAATGAGTAAAAAAAACCTTTATTTCCAATCTAAATTTAGGACTTGACTTTTATTCATCAACACTATCATGTCAAGCCTCTTCGACGGCAAGTGAGTCATCGGTGTGAAGGTTTCTAGACTTTTCCTTCCTCATGGCTGCAGCCTTGGGCTAGCGAAGCTTTTTTCAACCCTTCGTATTCATTGTGTTGAGATGTCGGGTCTGGCATCTTCTATCGCTGTTAAACTTTATACTCGAACTCTCTTCCATGAAGCCTCTTCGCTCTAGGAGGCATCGCCCTGCGCTTATATTGGAAGATTTGTCAGTTCGGTGTGGAAAGAGGTCAGAATTATGTAGGGTGATATCGCTGGAATACCCATTAAGGCCCGGGAGTCTTGCTCCATGGTCTTGCCATCCCTGGGATAGGGAGGGTAGAGACATCAGTAGCTATGAAGAAACAGCACTCAGCTGCGCACCGGCGGGCTTGAACACAGTTTCGTACTACATGATAATGGAAAAATAAGACTGAATTCGTTAGTAAAGTAATCAACTTAAACTACTCGGATATCTTCCATAAGCATCCTATACTCTTCCTCAAATCTGTCGTTAGCGGGGCCTGTCTGCTGGTCAGTACGAGCATCCGCCATCATCTGCGTGTCACAAATTGCCCTCTCCCATCTGCCAGAAGCATCAGTGTGTTGATGACCTTCATCGTCGCGAAACGTGCCGTTCATAATGGCCAGATCCCGAAGCTGCTTCTTCTTACGATCGTTTTGCTCCTCAGGCGAGGAGATGGCATCGTCGACAACCTGCTGCACAAGCCGCCTCGCCTCTTGAACCTTGTATCTCGAGTCAGCAGAAATGAGAGCATGAAGAGGCTGGCCACTGTCATCTTCGGAGCGTACCGGGCCCCCTCGTCGGACGTTAGCCCTTCCTTGCTTAACAGAGCCCCGGCCGCGGAGGGAAATATTCGCTGCGCAACGCTGTTGCAATTCTTTGAGACTTTGCCCTCTTGGTCCAAGAATCTGACCAATGAAGTTGACGCCGGGATACTCGGTGCTGGGGATGAACAGGCGATCAACGAACTGCGTCGGGCGTCGGTAGTCGGTGGGCGTGCGGTAAGCAGGCACAGCCGCGACTATGCCTTCGACGCAGGCGTGCCTCTCAGCTACGAGAGCATGGCGGCGGCGTTGAGAACGCGTGTTGGTGCGGCGGCCAGCCGCGTCGTACTCTGGGTCGGGAGACGCGGCACGGCGGGATTGCCTCACCTCGCCTCGTCCCGGGAGAGTCGATTCCGGAAGCCTGAGCATTTTGGTGATCTCAAGAGTGCGGAGGTGCCAGACATATATTTCAAGTTGCTCCTGTGTCATTTTAGCCCAGATAGCCGTAGGGAGAGGGGTGCCGTCTTGATCCAAAATGTGGGTCAATTCGGTCGGCGATGACCATCTTGAAGTGCGGCTGTACGGCATTATCACAGCCAAGGTCAAGAGAATCTTGTGAGATAGTCAGTAGAGAAGTATTTGGTGGTGGTCAATTTATCGGCTTTGAGATTGTTGTTGAATGCAGGTGTAGATGATTATGTGCGAGTGTCCGCAGCCAGCTTCTCCTGAGATGGGATTATGGGTCATGAAAGAACAAGATCAGAAGGAGAGGATTGGGGCGTGCTAGAACGTGGATATTTAAGTTGAAACACATGGGAAGGAGTCATTGAATAATGTTTGCTGAGGCAGAACTCTATCTGTCACATGATATTCAAGTTTCGGTAAGTTTGCCCAGGGTGAAAACCCTAACGATAGGAAACTCTTTTAGCAGTCCTACTTATCACACCCTATGCCCCACAGGAGCACAACTTGTCTCTCTTCATCTTATTTCACAATAGTTGCTCGGTAAAAGATGGTTGATTAATGAATCATCTCTTCCGTCCAAGTTGAGCTGCAGTTATTAAGTACTCAGAGTAGGGATATAGTAGAACTATTCTCTTCTGATTCTCGGTTGAAGTGCTTGGATTAGTGTAAACCGAAGGAAGGAAGCCAGGTGAAGGTAGCTTTAACAGTCATTCGACGAGCCGCTCGTCTTGACGGTGAGTGAGTCATCGGTATGGATATTTGCAGACTTTTCTTTCCGCATGACTGCAGCCTTAGGTTAGCAAAGACCTTTTTTAAGCTTCCTTAATCATTGTGTTAACTTGTCGGGTTCTGGCAGCTTCCATTACTGTTGAACTTTACTCTCTTTCTCTTACGTACAATCAAAAGATGAGATAATCATGCCTTTTAGCACTCTCCGACTATGGCAGCTGCAATTGAATTAGAAGTTGATAGAAAGAGGGGGGCAAGGGCACTGATTTGCATTAAAAAACACTTACAAAATCTCTCCAGGACCACACGTGGTCGAAGCTATGTAATTGGTAAGAGCGTTCCTTCCACACCCGTTCTAGTATTGTGGTCGTGGCCAGATTTCTGAAATTCGTGTCGTTCTTCATTTCGTTTATCCGCATGAGGATGTAGTCGTGCTGGAAGGGTTCTGTCGACTCAGTGCCGGCCATGAAGAGGGGCCACAGAGACCTCCTCGCACGACATCTCGAGAAGACAATCTTAGAGACGGCGTTTAGTATCTTTGTGATGAGAACCTGGACGTGCTGGCTGGTAGATGGAGAGTATTTCTCAATCACGCGGATGCTATGCAAGAGGAAACTGTGCCGAAAGGCGTTAGATAAAT
Organism: Clonostachys solani; assembly: GCA_902141235.2. Lineage (NCBI taxonomy): Eukaryota > Fungi > Ascomycota > Sordariomycetes > Hypocreales > Bionectriaceae > Clonostachys > Clonostachys solani. Next base: position 726,534 of record CABFOC020000043.1, read on the forward strand.
GGTCATTCCCGAGTGTTTTGGTGGACTCCGCTCTGGATACTCAATTTCAACATCAGCATCTGTCCGGGCATACTTACTGTGCTGGTGAGGAGATCCTGTGTGGATGGTTCGAATAGCAGCATTTGCGGTATCGGATGACGTGTGAGATGCTCTGTAAGTCATCTGCCGCAAGGCTTGCCACAGGGTTGGGGGAGGTCGCATTCTAGTAACGAACATGTTGCACCCATGAAGATTAATATAAAGAGGTCACAAAGGACACGGCGGAATTGACGTCACAGTTCAGCAGGAGAATCAAGAATTTATGAGGAAATATGGCATCCACGAATAATACCCTTGGGTGTTGATATATCCCCCTACAGCCCAATCTCGTGCCTACTAGCATGCATCCATCGTCAAGGCGATCAGATCAAAGCCGTGCGTTGGCTGTCATATAATCAATGCAATGCGGATATTCCACTACTGCAAATTCCAAGTCCTTTGTGAGGTTAAACTGGGTTCCAGCTTGAATCTTTCGTTATCCTGATTTGGCATTTCTTACGCTTTACTCTCATTAGGTAGGTCAAGTAAATGCAACCAGGCAGGTGTACAGAAGATGGACAAAAGTGACGCGTAAAATGGGTCTTACCCTAGATCTAAAAATAAACCTCTTATTTTTAAACTTTTATAACACTTGAATAAAAATATATAATTAATTTTTAAAGAAGCTTTGGCAGCGACTGGGTTAATGATTCCGGGTCAGAGACCGGGCTGGGTGGATGGGCGGCAGAATCGCGGGCTTAATTAACAAGCAGTGTGAATCGGCCGTGTCGCGTATGAGTGATATGGTGATTGGCGGCAGTGACATTTGGCAATTTGGTTTAGAGAAAAATGATATACTTATTTACTTAAACTCTTTGGAACTTCTTGAAGATAACTTCTTGGGTAGCAGTAAGCTGTAAGAGTTAAAGACATATCGAACCTTTCTCTTTAAAGAGGTTCATCATAGCGGTCAATTCAACCAGTATATCATTTAACCAACGGACCCTGACCAGTGGCCAACAATAAATCGGGCGTTGTCTCCCGTCAATGGCTCGCTTCCAAATTGCAGAGCTACCATTAAAGTTAGAGAATATATAGTCGATTTTAAGCCTGGAGTGACTTACTTAGTAGATATTGTGAGTTGGCTGGGAAGCCATGATTATTGGTAAGGTAGTTGAAAAAAGGCTTAATGTCTGCGTTGAAAGAACTGATCTGGCTAGTCGCAACGAAGGTATAGACTCGCATATTTCCGTTCAAGCCGCTGTAGAGGCTCCAAGTCCTTCCACCAACATTGGCCGACGCAATTGGCGAACCACCAATGGGAGTAACTGGACCAAGATTCCCAAGCCTTGTTTATTACTTTTGGTAAGTGAAGGTTCTGTATGGGTATGTAGTCAAATCTTACCAAATCATGAGCTCGTAGTCTCCGCTGCTCGTGGAGTGGTTCGGGTCAGCTGCTGTGAAGAGGTCATATGCAATGTTGCAACGAAGATTCTGTCCTTCATATCTCCACTCGGCAACTGTTGGGATGCTGCCAATGTTGGCAACTAGCTTTTTGGTAGGAAGACTGCGACCAGAGTATGGATAACTCTTCACTGATCCTGAACCTCCAGACCAGGTCCAGTCAGTATGCCAGGAGACTCCTCCGCTGTTGACGCTGTCAACGTATGTACACTGAGTGCCAGTACCGGCACTCGCCCCCCATTCATTATTGTTCAAGTACCAGACGTCTTGGGAATAATAGGCAAACTGATCGCAAAGGCTTTGGCCATGACTGAGCCACACGGACGACAAGGCGAGGATCAAGGACGGCTTCATCTTGTTGAAATACGTTTGTAATAGTTGAGATCGGTATCAAGATATGTAAGTAAACTGAAGGCGCATAATGAATTATCGGCTTTTTGACGCATTTATATATTTACAGCCTACCGGCCTCGGGACATCTGAGTTCGGAAAAACGATGGCCTAGTTCTTGAGTGAGAGACTTTCTATGGTAGGAACTAACTCATTGCCCTCGTGCACCACTGGCGCGTTTTACCTCTGCCATCCAGCGGGCCCGCAATACCCCATGGGGAGATTGGATCGAAATGTACCCCACAAAGTAAGACCGTGAAACGCCGAGAGTAAATGCTACCTACCGCAACTATTTTTGCTAAGCAGCATTAGGTAACGGTTGTGTTGCAAAGACTTGAATATCTGTTCCCGGACTAAAGATGGCCGATTGGCCAGCCCACTATCCCGCTGGCACTCTTTGCTCCTCACGAGCGGACTCTAACTACTCTACATACATTGATGAAACCAAAGCAGTGAGACTGAGAGGATACATGTCGGACTAGAGGAATATCCTACATCACGACTAGATTCTTGATAACAAAGAGTAATCGTAAGTTGCGCTTAAGGGAGTTTCCTAGTAGATAATATTCCAGTATCCTAGTGGTGTAGGTACATGTAGTTTACAAAGTGCTGACAGTAATAATGACTATAACCTCAAACCTCAGAAGCTCTTGAAACACTGAGCTCTTTATGTTGAACTTGGAGCTCCACCTCCTTACCCAATTGCTCCACATCCACCCGAGCGATAGCATCATCACCGTCAAAGATGGTGGCTATTTCTTCAAGAGTAGGCCCTTTGGTTTCAACATATACAAAGTACACAAATACAAATTCGCAGAAATCCCATAGTGTATAGAACAACATCAGGTTCCAGTGGTTGGGCATATTATTCCATGCCAGTTTGTTGGTTTGGCTAGTATTCGTCAGCGTGTGTTTCATGGCGGTGATGCGGATCACTCACTTTCCAAGCGCAAGGATAGCTTGCACAGTAATATTCATAATCATCATGCCCTTGGCTCGAAGATGAAAAGGAAGAATTTCCAAGGCATAGGATACGAGCAGACCAGCAAAGCCTACATGGTAGAAGAGACTAAACAGCCAGACAAAAGCAATCTGGCCAGTACCTGCTGCTTTGTTTGTGTATACTTGAGTGCCATTCGCCAGCGTTTGACTAGAATTTTCGTAGACGGCACCGAGGATAGTCCAGAGAGCAAAGGATGCAAACATGCCTGCGGTGCCTAGTAGGAACAGTGGCCGTCGGCCCCAATGATCGACAAGAAGTGCCGTACTTACAGCAACAAGGAGATCCATGATTGTCTTGCCAGCAGAGAGCTATATGATTCATTAGATATCGATTATTGATTTCACAAGAGGATTCAACCTACAGCAAGTTTCTGGTTCTGTTCCGTGATACCAGCTCCCACATAAACGATATCAATATAGTTTGAGAACAGAGCATTACCTGAATACTGGGAGATGACACCCAGGGAGATAATAATGGCTAATCTCCATCGGTTGCCGCGAGTCTTGAAGAAGTCTAGATATGTCGCATTCTTTTCTTTTCTGTTCTGGATTGCGTCTTTCATCTCGCGATATTGAAGCTGTACCGTGACATTGTCAACGTCTCCAGCACCGTGGTACTTGGTTAGCATCTGAAGTGCTTCTTCGGCTCTATCCCGGCTTACGAGCCATCGTGGGGACTCTGGAAGCCACCAGACGCCACAGAGTTGTATGACAGACGGGACGGCTTGGATAAGGGTGATTGACCTCCACGACCACTGGCTGTTGATTGACGAAGTACCCCATCCGATACACGATACGCCTGAGATTTACAGTTAGCACCGGTCCTAGTCTCGGCAATCTGTCCACTTTGTCAAAGATCCTTTACTTACACAGTGACCCCAAGCTCCACAAACAGTTGTACACTGTTGTAAGTGGGCCACGATGCTGGGGATGGCAAATCTCCGTCAGGAGCAGCGGAGAGCACATTTGTGCAAATGAATTTCCAAAACCTAGAACAAAACGGCCAGAGATATACACTGGCGTAGGATGAAGAGGTTTCAATTAGTTATCGACTTAGAGACGACGACTAGGAACATATTGAAACTTACTTCCGTAGCCGTTGCTGAACGCACCCACAAAAGCGCCCAAGATCATCAGTACGCAACCAATAGCAATCGTAATCTTTCGACCAAGATAGTCCGCCATATATGGGACGACCAGGAAGGAAGTTACCGACCCAATGTTGTACATGTTGATCAGGATACCGAGCTTGTTAGCATCAGCATACTGAGGGAAGAACTCCTTCCACTTGTCCATCTGCTGTGATGTGTTGACCATCATTCCGTCGTAGCCGGTGGTGGCCGATGCAACCAGTAGGAAAATGCAAAGACAGTAGAGCTTCCTCAGTTGAGGCTCCTTGTACCAAATGACTCTATCCAAGCTGGGAGCATTCGCATGTCGAATATTGAGGTGCTGATCTTGACCCTTGGGTCCAGCAAGAGTCGTAGAGTTGCCCATGTTTAGTAGATTCTGAGACACAATTTTGTTCACCAATTCCGTAAAGAAAGAGCACTTGAAGCAAATGATCAATCTCTATGATGGCTCTGGCATGCTGCATCCCATGACTGATAAAGGATTTGCGTTCATGCGGCGTTTGTAACTTGGCACAATTTGGAAACAGACCCAAGTCTTCGCGTCCTGCTCTAGTTTCGGACACGGGCAACTCTCGGATGGTCACTGCTCCGACCCGAACCGGCCCTTTTCCCAGCAAGGATCAGAATGGCACGACTCATGGCTGCGGGGAACCCAGACGCCTCCTCGTTCTTAACTCGACCTGGGTTAGTGTTGGTTTTGTCTCCCCAGAGCAAATCTTGGAGAGGTGGGCCAAGTTTCCCCTAAATGCCCGGAGTCGTCGCATCGCTTTCGGAGGATATTTACATTGCCCGACGCATGTCTGTCTGGGGGCGAGCCAATCCTGTCAGCTAATGAGATCGTACTACAGCGAACCGAGACACTGGTTGAATGGAGTCGACCGGAATCACCGAGTCCCGAGACCTGCCATCGTGCGCCGGTTGTCGGGCACGCAAGCTCAAATGCTCGCGCGAAATACCATCGTGCACCAATTGCCAAAGACTCGGTATGCTTCATACGTATTGAGCCTTGGGTCCTGGAACGCCACAGGTCGATTCTGACATATTTCCAATGTAGATTTATCATGCATCTACGATTCTCTGAAGAATAAACCGGGGTTGAAACGTGGGACCGTTGAGAAGCTCACAAAACGTATCGGTAAGGCCCCGCTTGTGTTGATAACCTACGAAGGAGTGAATATTGACTGCATCCACAGATTCTCTCGAGCGCCAAATACTGGATCGGGATGACCCCCTGCCGAATGAAACCCTTGAACAAACGACCGCAAAGGCTGTCGCAGTTGAGCGTTCTGACAGTGACACATCGGCATTCACTGCACTTACATTGGAGACCAAGATACTGTCTTCTACAATCTCAGAGTTGTCCCGGACCATATCTGTTCTCACCGAAGCTTCAAGAGCAAAGACATCATCACCAGCTGAGCCTGAGACCAGGAGCGCCAAGCGACAAAAAGTCGATGACTCCTCAGCAATCGTTCCTGGAGGATCGGCAACTCGCGCATTGACCATCACTCTAGGCTCACAAGAAGATGTCGAAAGCCTCCTTGAGACATATTTTGCCAACCTCCATCCATGGATTCCAATGATTCATGGTTCATTGTTTCGAAATAATGTTACAGATAAAGATGGCGAGCTCGACAATGAACTTGTGTTGCATGCGATATTGATAGGAGCTTCACGCTATAACGATCAGCGGAAGACCCCTGTCGATATATCGATAGAGAGCTTTCAGACATCTTGTGATCATATCCTGCTGACAGCGAATCAAAGTCTACGAGTTAAAAACCTGCAAGCACTCATAATTCTGGCCTTTAAATACGTAAGTATCACAGCAGCCGAAAATCGGACGAGGAAACACGGTACCAACTAACAAATGATAGTTGGGCGACGGTGATCTCACAAGAGCGTGGCCAATTGTTGCTGCCCTGACGAGAATGGCAGAGTTTCTCGGCATTTGCGTGGAACAATCTGAGGTAGGAGCCCATGCAGAGTCCTTCTTCACCCCCCATCCGCAGGCTCTGCCACAAAACTGGGCAGAAGAAGAGGAGATCCGGCGCGTTTTTTGGAACATCTTTATTCTTGACAGGTGTGTTTGCTTCGAGACTCCCTGACCTCTTTTTTCTATCTGTTAGTACTGAGACTGTCTAGAATATGCTCTATTACCACAGGGTAAGCGTTTGCGCTATATATACATATTGGATGAGATGCGTAGCTAATATGTCATGTAGCTGGAAAGTGGCTCTGACAGCGGACAACTCAAGTCGTAGATTACCCGTCTGTGGCACTTTTTGGAATGAGAATGCCCCTCGGGTGACTCCATACTTTAGTATCTGGGACAAGTCTGCCACCAAAATTTCCAACTCGGTGGCGTTCCTCCCTGCACATTCTGTGAGCCCGAAGCAGCCAACTGATCCTTCAAATGATGGAGAAGATGTTTCTCCAGGCGAGGCCAGCCATTCGACACCATATCTGAATACTAGCAATACGGGCGCTTTTGCATACTTTGTAGAGTCCCTCGAATCACTCTATCAGGTCAATGAATACTTCCTCCGGCAGAGGGTCAACTTTGATAACCGCCAAGAAGTATTTAGCTGGTTGACACGATTCAAAGAGCTTGACTTCCGCCTGGTCCAGTATGTGCTTAAGCATGCGTCTAATCAATTCGAGATCTGACTCTGACAGATGGAAAACACTCCTCCCCCCAAAATGGAAAGATCCGAACGTCCCGCCGCCCGAAACTGCCAATATACTGGATCCGAACATGTCATTGGCACATGTCACACATAATACATCCATGATTATGTTGCATCAGAAAATCGGCTATCCAGACTCGAAGTTGAAGGGTATTCCACTACCCAATTTCTATAGCGCCGAAACCTGTCATTCTGCAGCGGTCGAGACATCCAATATCACGCGAAACTATCTAAGACATTCCTCCACTTGCCGACCCTTGTCTCCCCATTGGGCATTCTGCGTTTTTGCAAGTGCCAAGATCCTACTTGGTAAGGTCGATCCAGAATCGAAGCGGACTGTAAAATCGGTAGCTAATTCTATAAAAAAAAGTTCATCACAGGCACTATTCTCAAGATCTCAGCCCACATTTTTGGTCTCTGGTTCAATGTTTACAAGAGATGACACAGAGATGGATCGGCAATAGTAGGGTCGAACCGACATCGTCTCTTCCTGGCCAGCTACTTGGAAAACTTCAATCACTCCATGCCGACCCGACTTCAACTTCCGCATTTATCAGCCGAATCTACGATGACTCATTGCATTCACCACATGTCAGTGACAGCCATGAGGCCGAGCATCTCTCTCCCCGAAGCCGTCTGTTTGTGACGCGACAAAGTAAGCCCGGCCAATTTGCCTCACTCGTTGAACCATTAGTGAATCTAAGCGGACATATCTCTGAACAACCAGGTGTTGAGCGGCCAGGACCTGATTGGCTATCCCCATCACAAGTTCCAGACTGCAGAATGTCCACGGCATCTGGAGGCACCGATGAATTATCAAGTATCATAAAGAGCTTTTCTGGAGAGCAATTTACAGGGATGGACCGTATCATCAATTTCGATGACCTTAATTTTGAAGGCATCTGTGATATAGATCCCGTTGGTCAGGGAATTACTCAACCAGTGTGGAACTTTGGTTCAGATCAATGGCCTGGTCCCGAGATGTAAATTGATATCTTTCATAAAGAAATAAAAAGTAAATGATTAATCTGTATTCTCCTTTTGCCGGAGAGTATAACAGTAAGCTTCCTAATGTCTATGCTCAACCCAGACTTTTCACCTGAGCTCACCTTTAGGGTTGTTTCAGTGAGAAACATCGAGTTTAAGAAAACATGTATAATTGAATATTCTATTTATATAATTCCCATCTGTAACAATCGGTTCTTAAAAGTAAGAAGATAATAGTCTGCATAGACTAGCCCGTGGTCGTGTGCCTTATTCTTCCTAAAGCTGAATGAATTGTAACATACTGTAGAATGCTTCAAGATGGCATCAAATCGTTCTCCTACCCCAGAGATGTTAATCTTAAAAGGCTCGCTATCTGTTTCCATAACGTGAGCCTTTTCACGAGCCAATGCTAAGTTGAGAGTATCTTCAACTATGATCAGTGCCGCGTCCAAGTATCTTGCGTTTCGTTGGTGATCTCCAAGTGCTGTGAAGCACTGTGCAAGGATCACCATTCCGTTGGCAGCAATTAGTCCTGCGGAAACATCTCTGAGGGGATTCTTCGAATTCTCAATCGGAGCGTCAAAGTCCCAGAGTGGAACGAATCTGCCTAGTTTCCTTGGTTTATTGGTCCCATTGGTAGTAAATCTGTCGACAGAGTCTGGGGCAGTTTCCAGTCTGAGTAGGAAGTATTCAGCCAGGCCACATGCCGCTTCTAGAAATTCTCCATGGCCCGACCATTGGTATGCCTGCGCGTAACCCAGGATGCCCCAAGACTGCCCACGACTCCAAGTAGAGCTGTCACTGTACCCTTGGGCCGTGCGGGTCTCCTTGATTAGACCAGTTCTGGGGTCAAGGTTGACAAGATGAGGAGTGCTATATAACTCTCCTTGATAACCCTTCCGAACGCAAGTCTCTTTGCGTAGGTGGGATCTCATCAAAGTACGGGAATGCGCCACGGCAATATCAGCCAGGCGCCCATCGCCCGACTGTGCAGCAGCATAGAAAAGCAGTTCCATGTTGGCCATGGAATCGATGATGATCAGGAAGTTATCTTCCTGGGAGGTAATGTTGACGTTGTCATGCCAATCAAAGGTATCCCAAGATCGGACTGCTGAGACTCTGTCATCAAAACGTGATGCCAGATTGTTTGCAGCTTGTATGATTGTCTTGAGAGCATCCTGATCGTGGAAGAGCTCCCAGCGAGGCCTCATCGATGGCAAAATGACGAAACCAAGATCGTGAGTGTCTGTCCGTAGAGCCTGGCCTTTTAGAGGATCAGACCATCGGCGGCCACTTTCTGCAAGCTCCCTGACAACGATTTGTGGATTAATTGCTCCATGAGGGAGACCAGATTTGCCAGGATACCTGATGCAAGTCTCAAGAACAGAGTATATACAACCGGGGAAGAAGCCGCTCGTCCAAAAGTCAATCTCCCGAGACTCCCATTTTCCCTGGTTGATTCCGTTTTGAGGCACTATTTCTGGATATTGGCTCGGTATTTCCTTCTTTGCTGTTAGTATTATGTCTCCATTTGTACTGGTCTCGAGGTATGGAGCCTTACGTTATTCTCCAAATAAACAGCGGCGGTTCGAAGCACCTTTGCGATTAAATTATCCGAATACAGCGCTGAAAGGCGAAAACTCCATGATCTCTGTTCGAAACCATGTTCCTCGGCATCTAGCGAACCATTATATGGGAGACTTCGCTCAATGGGGCTGGTGCTTTTCATATTGGAACTATGGTGATAACGAAAGTGGCGGATGAGCGAGTATTCGTCAAGAGCGAATAGTTGATAGTCATGTAAAAGGGTGCTTCTAACCGGGAATTTATCGGTGCATGCTCCTTTCTACAATATTTTGCCAAGCACCTGCGCTCGGTACCAATTTGCTTCGGTCGGACACGGGGGGATTATCTTGGCGACCCCGGGGAGAACTGCTCCGATCCGAATATTATATTCTCCACATACTGTAAGCTCTTAACAATTGTGGAGAAGTCTAATGTTCGAGACTATGCCAGCGAGTTGTAATATTGAATTGCCATTTATTGTGCTAAGATGCTGGTGATAACATTTTACTGCTCTGCTTTGTTGTGCGAGCCAGACCCTTTTAACAATCGCATGGAGTAGTAATAAAGTGAACGTGGATAGCAAGGAGGCAACTTTACATTGGCAGAGCCTGCAATAATGAGTGCCCCTTACGGATAGGAAGTTTCATCTCGTTTTATATAGGGGATTCTTCATTACACCCTCAGTATTTCCTTTAGACCAATATAACGTACCCTCCGGTAATCTAAGTTACGATCGAATTTTGATCAAGAATCTACTTGATGTTTGAACAAATCCAACTAGAGCCGACTTCCAGCTTAGACCCCATTGTATGTCGAACCTATATCCCCCCATTTGATCTTGCTGAAAGTCACTGCTGTGTCTGGCTGGGTCTGTCGAATCGAAGCTGGAGACCCTTCCGCAGCGCTGCACGGCCCAGACCCTGGTCCATCCAGCCAGCTCATATTTCCTCCGCTCTCATCCCACCAAACGCTCATACACAGCACCATACCGCGATCTATTGCTTGTCCCATGCCAGTTGTGCCGCCGAGAGTCTTGAAGACGTTTGCGCCCATGGCTGCACAGAACTCGTCGTCTATGTAGTTCATCTTAGGGAGGCTTGACTTGTTGGTCGATGGGTTCTCGATCATCTTTCCGTCCTGAACGTAGAACCTATGTATAGCTTGGAGTTCTCCGGCGCTGTCGGTGGGGAACTGAGTGACCACTTTGAACGGACGAGTCGTATCGACAATCATGCCGAGCCCATAGTAGTTATTGGCACCTACATTGGTGGGGTTAAAATGACAGCCCGACTTGTCACATACACCGGACTTGCCGCACTCAGCACCTTGACAGGCATAGAGGCTAGTTATATTGCAAGTATGTGGCGCGAGATGAGTGGCTCTGGAGTTGGCTTCCCAGATGTCGAGCTCATTACAGCATGCTCCAGACCCTTTAATATTTGGCTATTGTCTGTGTTAATATACCATATGATACCCGGACAACTCTTTGTGGGGTGGTGATCAAGATAACTTACCTCGCCATTGATAAATGGTGGAATGTAGCATTGAGCGTCACAATACCCAGTGCCAAATGCCGGTCCGGCCTGGTTTATCTCACTTCGGCCTCCATCTTCCTCCATTTCCGAGAGGTAAAATGCGCCGTTCATTCCACAGGGTAGTTTGGATACATCTACATCGAAGCTGATTTCTTGCCCCAGAAGATGTAACATTTCATAGTTCTCTTCGTGCTCGTCGAGGAGATATACACGTGGACTGATCTTGGCCAGCGTGTCATCGCTGAGCATGTCAAGATATAGACGGTCACCATCAGCTTTCACACCCACTACAGAGTAGTTTGAGATGCTCTCCATAACACAGTTTGCTTGGCACGTGTCCACGTCAGGGCAGACAGTCTTGTTTGGGGGGCTTCCATTTGTACCGCAACCCAGATTGGGCGCATCGACCTGGTACAGAGGGCGCTTGAGCGAATCGAGGACTATCGCTGTCTTCTGCGGGTTGCATCCACCGTCTTTGGTGCATTTCCAGGTTGTAAGCTTCGGGTGGCGCTCACAAGAAGGGTTCTTGACGTGTTGGGAGTAGGCAACATGAGCTGCAATGAGGCTCAGAATCAACAGAGAGCGCATTGTAAATGAAACTGGGTGTGATCCGATCTAACCGCCCGTTGAGTTGTGACGAGATGTAAAATGAAAGAGCATCCAAGAGTAAGCAATCATCATATTCTCACCTGTACTGTTTATACAAATGACCTACAGCTAATAGACATTTTGCATCAACAACCCCAGACTTCACTATACCTTACCTTACCCCACAATCATCGCCACAGTCTGGGGTTTAGCTTACACGTGGGCCTTTTCGCTATTTGTTGCAATCGGGCCGATTACGCTGATCTCGGAGCAGATTTTCTCGGCTTCGGGCGAATGATGATTTTGCGGCAGCTCGTTGTTCAAGCTCGCTCCACTATGACTCGTAGCCTCGAATCCTGCCCAGGTTAAAGCTGCTAATAAACCTCAATAGTCTAAAGCAGCACAGAACGTATGGCAAGAGGGTCAGAAATTGTCTTGCTGTCAGTTTTCGAGCCGTTCACTTTGTCAATTCCGATCCAAACATCGACGCGAGCATGCCTCCATTACCAGGCTTTACAGGCAACCCTCTCAAGACTCGCGCCGATGTAGTGTATGCGGCCAAGGCAATTATCAGTCCTCTGGTCCAATACACCTCCCCAGGCTGTGCTTACGTCCGGTTGCCTGTAACATCTGGTACACTCTATGATGATAGAGCTGCCAGGCTCGAGGGCTTTGCACGCCCACTATGGGTGACGGGGTCTCTGCTGGCAAGTGGCGATTGCTGTGAAGAGCTGTTGGCAAGGGTTATTGCTGGATTAAGCAACGGCACAGACCCTAAGCACGCTGAGTACTGGGGTGATATTGGAGACAACGATCAGCGCATGGTCGAGACTGAACCAATTGCTTTTACACTCCTCTCGAGCCCACGGCATTTGCTCTGGGATAGACTAGAGGACTCTGTCCGCTCCAATGTTGCTCGGTGGTTTCTTCAACTAAACGGAAAGCAGATTCCCCGGGTGAACTGGCTGTGGTTCCGCGTCTTTACCAACCTTGTGTTGCTAAAGCTTTGCGAAGTCGATGACCTGAGCGTATGCCCACAAATGGACTTGGACTTGGAAGAATTAGATTCATTCTATTTGCAAGATGGCTGGTCTAGCGACGGCTTGTGGAGAAGTCCCAAGGATGACGATGATGAATGGCTGCTATTCCAACAAACAGGTCGTGTTCACAGTATCAAGCCAGATCGGTGCGTAGACTACTACTCGGGCAGCTTTGCAATACAATTCAGTCAACTCCTCTACATACGCCTAGTGGGAGAAAATGACCCACTGAGGACCTTGCGCTATCAAAAACAAGCCAGAGAATTTGGCTCTCAGATTTGGAGATACTTTGATGAACAAGGCAAGATATCAAGTTCAAATCACTTCGTATAAAATTGCTTACGTTAACTCTAGGTGCATCTATTCCTTTCGGGCGGTCCATGATATATCGTTTTTGTTGTGGAGCGTTCTTTGCAAGCCTCGCCATAGCTGGAGTTTCGGAGATGCCAACACCGTTGCTAAAACCTGGTGATGCCAAGGGATTCTTGCTTCGTCATTTACGATGGTGGGCTCGCAACTCATCAGACATCTTTCATCCAGATGGAATCCTAAATTTAGGTTGGCTTTATCCGTATGTACTACTTTTGTTGTTAAACACGATCATGTACTGACATAAACAAAGTAACATGTATCTGACAGAAGACTACAACTCACCCCAGTCTGTATACTGGGCACTGAAGTCTTTTGTGGCTATTATGCTACCGTCTAGTGAGCCATTTTGGGCTGAGGATGAGCAACCATACCCCCAACTTGATCCGGCTCAAACCGTGGCTTTTTTACATGCCCCGCGGCAACTACTTTGCAATGCTTCCAAAGGACATCACTTCCTCCTCTCCTCGGCCCAATTCACCTCACTGTACTGGAAAGGTGCCGCAGCAAAGTACAGTAAATTCGCTTACTCTTCTGCGTTTGGATTCTCTGTTCCAACTGGCCAGGCAACACTCCAACAACTGGCACCCGACAATATGCTTGCTCTGAGCAGAGACGGTACACAAACCTGGGCCACAAAGTGGAAATGTCACGAGCCTACATTCCGAGTGTGCAAAGTCCACTCGAGTGTAAGCCACATGGCGGAGGAACTCCAAGCAATGCAAGTTCTTTGGTATCCTTGGGATGATCGCAGCGTCTCCGTCACGACGACGTTGATACCACCTTCGAGAAGATGGCCAGACTGGCATATTCGCGTGCATCGTATCCGAGTCGAAAAGAACGGTCCTGGAGCCCTTTATACTGCCGAGGGTGGGTTTGCGATCAACGGCGAGCTGAAAAATTCCGGGCAATGGCTGCAGACAATCAACCCCAATATTTTAGATCATATTGATCACGGACATGACTTGCAGGGATATGTATCGGATACCGACTCTGCTGTCGTCTTCTCCGATACTAGAGTTTCAGGCATCACGGGTTTGGTTTTGGAAAGTCCAAGTACTGCTGGTGTCAGACAGACAGCAGCGGTATTACGACCTGAGGCGAACACTAACATTATGTCGGCTCGGTCACTTCTTCCATTAGTGGAACATGAAGTGACTAGTTTGAAACAGGGTGACGAACTTTTATTGTGTACACGAGTTTTTGCCATTGTTGACGACTCAGTTCTGCCGCACAGACCTAATGGGCATCGGTGGGATGCCTGGCAAGATCGCCCAGGCATCGGGACAAGCCTAGATAACTTGGAGGACGTTATTGATTTGCCGTGAAATATCCACATCAAGAATCTTTTACTTATATTATATAATTTTGATGCTATGGATCTGATTTAGGTTACTATATTGGGATAACTATCATAAAGCAGGTGTGCTGGCGACTTTACGATCTTCTCGTCGTAGTTCCTGGAGAACATCCTGAGTATTTTAAAGGCCTTGCGTGAGAGCACCATCAATGAACCCACGCTATCCATTTGTGCCCAATCTGCTGAAGAGAAGAAAACTTTACTATGATGGCTCTGCAGCTCATCCTGATGCTTGGTTATGAAACCACGTCGCCAGAAATCTGGACCTGCCTGTGAGTAAGGGTCGTTGTTGCAGTTATGGAAGACCTGGACATGTTAATACTAAGTTTAAGGGTCAAGTGCACCTAATAATTTAGAGGCTTACCAGCTTCTTGACATCTATCAGATAAAGGTTATAAAAAGCCTGAACGATTTTGTGAGTATATTGTTTGGGAATGAAGTAATCTCTCTTATCGGTACAAAAAGTTATGAGGTGGGCATCACTGTTAGGTAGAACCCTGTCGCCGTATGAGTAGAGAAGAACGTTACAATAGTATGCGCTATTCCAGGAAGCTATACCAGGTCCTTCCATAATTGCGTGAACTTTGCTCATGTAATTGATATAACCCGCCGTAACAGCTTCTTGTTGAAGAGATGATCACCCATCCATCATGAGGAGCACATATGCTGGAAGATGGGGCCAAAACAGCCTGGAACGACGGCCTGCTATTTCGAATATTAGGCCCGGGTATCCTTGATTGCGTTACAAATGCGAGCATGCTACAAAGGTCAATACGCCCGTGTCAAGGCTTCGCATCTTAAACGGACGGATCGACACACATCGCTCACTGGCAACCAGCGGGATGGTCCATGTTATTCCTCCACAACACACGTATCCAGCATCGGCGCAAACTCAATGAACTTTAAGACTTATCTAAGCCTGAGCCAAATTACACAATCTTTGTAGATGGGCTCCGAGAAACACCAAAGGGGTGTATTGGGTAAAATGAGGGCATCTGCAAATACATGGTGATGTTGAAAACCTCCGCCCGAAGTCCTCGTTCTCTGCTTTTATTTCACCAGTAGATATAGATAGCATTTTCACATCCGGAAAATCTTACAACTTGAAGCTATTGATCTTAATTTCCAGCTAACGAGATGAAGCGATTGATTTTGATTCCCAACTACAATTTCTTTCGCACGTAGGTGGTTCAAGTTACCTACAACAATAATACCCTCTTCCTATCTCGTACAGATCCCCGTAGATGCCGGGTAGCAGTGGCTTGAACATTCAAGTTGGGGTGCAAAAAGGACTTCGTCCGTTCCTTAGATCCGGCAGACTTGCATTGGAGATCTTAAAGCTCCCGTCACAACAAGTGCAGACCCACGCCCAATCAATCAAAGTTCTCCTTGCCCACGACCATTAATCTGCTCGGCCACAGCGTCAAGCCAAGCTGCCATACGATAACCAGCCCGAGCGACTTGTCTCTCGATAACTGGCCAGGCTTGATCATAGTAATTTTCGCTAAGCTCTTTTCCTCTGATTTGGTCGGGACCGAAACCACGCGGGAAAACTGAGAACATGTAAATGAGGAGTAATTCAAGAGAGTAAAACAACATATAACGGCGATTCTCACCATTGCTGCACACCAGCTTGTTTGTTTCTTGAGACCAAATCATCGCGGTCCCGTTTGGGTTCCTCACGTCCAAATATTTCAGCCACTCGCGCCTCTGATCCGCGAACTCTCCATCTGTGATTTTTCTTGCAAGCTGGTCCGCCCATCTGGAAGCACGGTCTGCGGGCCTACCTCCAAGCTCCTCGGTGAGTTTCTCGGCAATCTGAGTATCCCACACCTTATGCAATGTCCTGTCCGAGGATTCCCAACGAACGTGAAACTGGGTTCCCCCTTGGGCAACGTCTTCGTTGTGTAGTGGCTGATGCAAGTCCCCTATGAAGTGCACAAGCAACTTCACAGCTTGGTTGATGCCCCCATTGCCCGTCGCAGGAGCCAAAGCCTGCTCAGTGTATTCAGCAAGGGCACTTATCACGCATCCTTCTTGCTTGCAATCCCGCGCATAGTTGACATTGCAGTTCCCGTTTGCTAGATCGTCGTGAGCATCGATGAAATGGTCAGTGCGGCGGCTGTTTCCAGGTCTGTCCGCCCATGTTGCAATACTAGCCAAGTAATCCTCGTCGTGGTTGTGAAGGAGATCTTTCAAATACTCTGCAGTCGCTTCAGAGACAAAGTGACTGGCGACCCACGCTGTGGTGTCATGACCAAGGACTATTGCTTTTAGTTACTGCCTACCTAGTTCATTGAAAGAACGACGGTGTTTGACTTACCTCCCCAAGCGGTGACACCAGGCAGATACAAAAGGCTGAATAATACGTAAATAGGTGAAAACATCATTGTGGGAGTCGTAGTGTGTGATGACACAAGGAAGGGCCATTCCCCCCTCTCCGAGAACCTTCCAAGCATTATAAGCATCCAACCTTTATAGCTGTATAGAGCACAGCATGTGATAATTTGAGGGGAACTTCGAAATTGACACACTATCCTCGTTCTGGAATCCAACTGCGGACTAATTGCTCAGCTGAAATGGTGGCGTTCCCAATATTCGCCATGGTGTGAATAGTAATTCTAGCTCACATCCTTATTCGACTTTGTGGCTAGAATTTCTCAGCTCCCGTGGTACAAGCGTCACAGCGTTGGCGTATATTAATGTTTTGAGCAGGTCTAGACCGCATAGGAGGAATGAAGGCGTTTGGTCGGCTGGATGTATCGCGCCTGTGTCTAACCTCCATTGTCGTGTTCCATTGAGCCATATAGAATACTAGCAATATATATTCAGCCCTTGGTCTATACCCAGCTGGAGCGTGTATACCTTGAGGAAGAGTGCTGGACCTAAAGTATTCACTGGTCTTATTTTATTCCTTTCTTTTAATAGCCGTCTCATGTCAATCTAGTGGCATTCAAACAATGCTTTCCGGGTCCAAGAAGCACTCGCGGATTGTCGGAGATGTCAAATAGGATTGGCTTGGAATGGGACGTGTGCAATTCTAGCTAGGCCTATTAACCCCATTCTCGAGAATGCGTCAACCTCCGGATGCCCACGGGGAACTGGAAGAGGACCCGATTGGCTTGGCTTCTCGCACTAAAAGTACCTAAAGTTAGGATGCTCGCTTTCGCAGGAGAAGGTTCAAAGAGTTTATGGTTTTCATTTGCCATTAAACCTTATTTAAGAGTGTAATATCTTAAGTGCCAACAGATGGTTCAACGGGCCCTTGGCCATCCACGTTGTCCAGGTTGTCCCAGACGTTTACCCATTACATCACACGCTGACAGAAGAATAGATACTGACCAAGCCTGCGGCTGTTGGGAATGAAGCACTAGAACTCGGTGATATTGGCCAAAATAACATACCTATAATATCATCCCCAGGAAGCTCTTGGTCAAGAGCCGGCTCTTCGTAGTCCATGATTGTAAGTTCTATTGCTCACCGTCAATGTTGTATCGGGGGGATGAAGGACGGCCCGAAGTTCCACAGACAATGGCGATCCGATGACCCGTCAGCACTGCCAACGGCTCTGAAATCGGTGGCTTTGCAGTAAGACATCTACTGCAGATGGCAAATGCAACGTCGGGTGTCTACTAGGGTTTTTAATTGCATGCAAAGCACAGCTCGGGTCCCGACGACACCCGAGCTGAAGCCGACGCTGCACGTAATGCGTGAGATGTACGTCGGGACCCGAAATCTTCTCAAACCAACAGTTCATAGCTCAGTGGACCATAATCTAGATACACGAGACGCCAATGAGAGCTTTCTATTCCTAGCTGCACAAAATACTTGATGATTGGGCCAGGCACCCGTGTTTTATGCGAAGGCTTATTTGGGAATACGACGTTGCCTCGTTGAATGCCTCGCTGGTGGAGAGAGAAGGGCATGAAATTTACTTTCCCAAGCCATCTCTGCAGAGAGTTCACTGGCAATCAAGTTTTTCACCGATGACTAGCTCCTTTTCCATGGTGGAATGGTCATTTTGGGTGCAAAGGATGCAAGGACTCTCGCGCAGTAACATACCGTATTAATTAATCGACAAACAAATGCAACTCCCAAATCCCAACTCATCCTGACTACGCTTATGAATTCGGGTGGCAACCTCACGCTATTCATTTGCTAGAATCCTTTGCAGGGACTTCTGCCGCAAGGTGAGCCTGTCCAATGCGTACCAAATCCTCATTTAGCAGGGTATCTTTTGTGAACCCCTTGATCGTCTGGTCCAGAAGTGCAGCGGCGGCATCTTCCACATTGACCTTGGGTAGCCCGACGAGGGAACGCAAGAAGGCTCTTCCTACCTTGGCTACTGGATTGATTTTATTTGGGTCCTCAACGATACCGGTCTTGGTCACTTGTGCCTCGACAATGCCGTTGGATTCTTTGGCGTAGGTTAGGATTTTGGTCTCAGCGTCACCCTGAAAATAAGGGTGAGATTCTACTTCATCAGAACGTGGGGGGACAATACAGGATTCGCATTGCAGAAATGAACGAGGGCATTACGCACCCGCATAAGAAGATAATCTCCCATCAAGAGTGGCTTTTTTGCCTGGTTGCGCTCCGCATTCGACCCGCTCATGTATATAAATCGGAGAGGCTGGGTCTTGCCTTCGCGTGGCAAGTGTGTGATTGTCTCGATGCCCTTGACTGCGTAATCGCGCGAAATGGTACACGTCTCTTCCCATGTAACTGTCTTGAGCTTTGACGGGGAAATTGCTATGGTCCTAGGCAAGTCTGTCAGTAGACGAAGGCAAGATTCACGTTTCGAGTAAAGGCCATAGCTACCAGATGACGGCATCTGCGCCTTCGAGCTCCTTCTTCACATTATCTGGATAGTTCAAGAAGTTTTCCAGCACCACAGACTGAAGCTTCGACTCGTTGGAGTGGACTCCTAGGCCTGCGGGCGCGATTATTTCACGGCGGCCGAGAGCAACAATCTTGGTGATGTCGGGGATCGATAGCGCCTGGCGAATGACCTCGGTGGCCACGAAGCCCGTTGAACCGGCAACGACAATCTTCATGTTTGATGATTCCTGTAGATGTTGAGCTGTGCTGTGGACACGTAGCCGCGTATCAAGGACAAAGGAGGGGGGAGATCGCGTCTTCTTTGTCTCGTGGTGCGGGAAGACGGAATTAATCATTCCACATAAACACAAGCTGGCAGTGCCCGCATCAAAAACGCCACATGAGACATGCATCTCACGATTGGATCGGGTACCTGTCGTCGGTAGGGCCGCAGCAGAGTAACTAACCAACTCCCGGATTACAGGCTTCCGTTCGGAACGGCTACGTTACACCAAGAGCGAATGATAAGGTCCATGCGATGGCAATGTTTGTTATTCATCTTGTAAAGGGATTATACAGGCCGGAAATACCACTGTTTCCCGCTACCAATTCACAGCTTGAGGGGCCAACGGGAAGGGTCACGGTTCACAAACCCTAAAGGTGGCATCAGGGCAGCAAGTGCATGCTGGATTCAATTACAGCGTAATGCGTAGGACCTGGCCGCCAGAACCATCTCCACCAGTTCCGACGTACACAGACTTGCCGTCTCTAGCCAGAGAGACCGATGTTGGGTCTTTGACCAGAGTGCCGTTGAACCCGCCAGCTAGAGTCGTCTGGACGCCTTTTCTCGTAACGCGGTTAACCGACGAACCATGGACCGAGAGGTACGCGTTCCCCTTGCAGTCGATGTCAAAGTCATCATACAAGTTACCTGCCATGCTCACATCATCCAAGGATGCAATCTCTTCAATGCTGCCTATATTGTTGCCCAACGAGTCGATGGGAATCCGCGCGAATATGCCTGTCGCCGAGTTGGTGAAGTAGAGATGACTGCCCCTTATCTTCAGGCCGTTGGCTCCAAGTGGGATACCGTTACCTGAAGGTCCGAGTGCGTCGCTAGTGAAGGCAACATTGACCTCTTTCGTGCTTGTGTTGATGCGAAACATGCGACCTTGGATTGAGTCAACGCTCAGGACAATGCTTGGGTTGGCGGGTATCGAGTCCATGCCATTCAACATTTGCGTGTCGGGCACTGGGATAGTATCCAATAAAACTCCCGTCTCCTTCTCCGCGTCTACTTTAATAACGTATACAGCCATGGTGCCATTCTCAAACATGAATGGCATGTGTATGCCGCCCGTGGCCGCATATACATCCCCGCGAAGATGAGCAATGCCAGTCAGCCCGTTACTTCCTGGTAAAGAGACTAGGCTCTTGAATGAAGGAATTGTCTCATTAGGGTCGAGGATCAAAAGGTCCCCTGAGAAAGGTGCGTCCATGGTGGAAAGGAGGATCTTGCCAGAGGGAAGGACATGGAGGTTCTCGACAAATGTGGTCGCATCGTTGAAATTGAAGATCTCGGTAATGGATTCTTCGGTCTGGGCCAGCTCGGCTCTCATTAACATCAACAGAAATAAAAGGTAGGAAAGCATGACTGCTGGTGGAAAGATGCGGTGGAAAGACGAGGTGGAATGTGTCGAGACGAGGAAAAAGGGCTGTGGAGGGATGATGTGTGACGAAGAGAGAGTGGCAGCCTCGGGAAGGAGGGCGCATGAGCCAGTTTATCAAGTGAGTAAGATGCCAGTTGAGCATGGTCCAAAGGGCAATTTCAAACAATAAAAACACGAGGTGAAATATGAAATGGCTTGGGTTCTTTAGCTAGACCTTTGCCGTCACATCCCCACCCTGACTTTGGCCCGTAATGAGCAGGAGAATGAAATAGACAAGAGACAAGATCACGTACCATCTTATATTCTCTGGCGTGAAGAGCCGCTCCGTCAGAGTGTGGTGAAGTAAGATAGATTTGATCAAGGTCGATGGGATCAACTGATGAGTTCGTTTGCGTGCTTCTGCCAGGGATCACACATGCGCCACTCGTTCAGATCTATGATCAGCTCTACTAGAGAAACTATGTTGTGTTCAGTGCATCAGGTGGTGGGTCGCATCGTAGGAACAGAAGAGGGGGGGAAAGGGCGCAATAATCTGGGCGGTTTTCACCGGATAGCTGAGCGCTACCCCGCTTGTAAAGGAAATCCAATGTTTACGTAGGGACGGAGCTGACCAACCAACTGCCTGTGTTACGCCGCCAGTCATGTAGAACAATAACACGAATGCTGATGGGGAAGTGGTCTGGGTAGTAGTGACCGCCCAAACCAGCCTACCCTATAGCTGCTGTTTTTTATCTTTTTTCATATACTACTATGTAAACCTTCTCTTCTCCTCTTTAATACTTAAGCATGAGAGTTAATGTATAATTATAGTTACTAGTTTATTATTAATAGAATTTCTTTATAAAATTTATATTTTTTTTTTCTATATTTATATATTAACTCAACTAAAGTAAAAGTAAATACACTCACAATCAACGTATTCAGAATCTTTACTCTCACTTTTAGATTTTTGTGTATTTAATAGAATCAATTATAATATAGGGCTTTTGGTATAAGGTTGGTCCATTCCTACCTCCGACCACCCCCCACTCACCCTCTAAATTTGTCGGGGACCAACTTGTATGCGTCGGGGATCGGGTGTCTGTCTCTAATGCATGCCTATTCAGCCTGGGAGCCTTCGTGTGCTCCACATGTCGGCCATGAAGATGCCAATCCGATAGCGCAAACTCATTGGTTTCTAGGAAATGCAGAGTATTTAGGGTTGCGCAAGCGTGAAGAAACGCCAGGTCAGAGTATTCCTTGGCCAGTTGAAGAAGCCGGCCGCGTCTTTCCCTGTTGGCCCGTATTACCTGGTCACCAACAAGATCCATACTCGCAGAGAGCCCGTCGACATCCTACCAGGATGGAGTGGGTATCTTTCCCCTCCAGTCTATGCAACGCAACCACCTTTACGTTTCCCACCATTGCTGGTGTTGAGTTCCTCAGCATCGAGGCATCCTTGGTGCAGAACCTTTCGCGATATGTCTCAGACTAAGACTACTTCAATAACCCAGAAACTTTTGTCGAGGACGCCACTTTCTGCAACCTCACCCCATCCTACACACACCATGGTCAAGACGACGTCTTGTTCATGGAGTCGTGGCTGTATATTCCCTGGAATAGCCGTCTACAGGCCGTCGGCGGCGGCGGATGGACAGGCAGCCGGACTGAGTTGGCCATCTCCAAAATGGAGGGAGCCATTGGAAATGCGTGATATGTACACTCTATTCACACCTACCGACAACAAAGTGCAGGAACTTCATTGGATGTTCTCGGGGCGGACGCCAGGGACTAGAACTGGCACAAAGATATCCAGACGCATACGATGGACTTGCGGCTGCGACTCCGGCCGTGTACTAGTCACAGTTCTTCCAGGCAATGCTCTGGGCTCAAATGGTCATGAAGGAGATAGAAGAGTACACACCCGACTGCGGGCTTGACTACCTTCAGAAAGCCCTCATCAAAAAGTGCGATGCAGACGACGGCATCGAGGACGGCATCATGTTGGACCCTCCTAAAGGCCAGTTTGAACCGTTTTCTGTCGTCGGGACAAGGTTCTCCTGCAGCGACACTGGAACAGATATAAAGGTCAGCAGCGGAGCGGCAACGATTTTCGAAGCGTACCACGCAGGGGCCAAAGATCCGGACAGGAACTCTCTCTAGCACGGCCCCCAATACGGCTCCAATCTTACCAGGACAATTTTCGGGTCACCTGGATTGGCTGCTACGACATGCACTGAAGAGGCATGCGTTGGGCGTCCCTTTGAGTTTGGACTCTTCTGGACCGGCCTATTTGGAATGAAGGATCCTACGTGGGAATTTACTGATATAACAATGGACTAGTTCAACCCCTCTCAAGGCACAGAGCAATATTATAATGAATTCTGGAAGAGAGACGAGAATATTCATGACTTCTACAAATTAGGTACTATGAGGTTCCAGGCCTCGGCCACTGCTACGGCGGCAACGGCGGCCAGCGAACGGGGATATTCGAGGCGCTGCGTGCCTGGGTGGAAACAGACAAAGTCCCAGAGAGCTTGGTTATTGATGTGCCACGACAAACAGCGACAGAGAAGCGTGTAATATGCCCGTACCCGCCCTAAGCACGTTTCAGACATGGGAATGGCAAAGAAGAACTAATTATGTTTTACTGTTCAGAATGAACACTTGCAGGTATCAAACAAAGTATAGGATTTGGTCTATAAGGGGCAGTTCAAGAAGGAAGAACACCATCTTTCTCTAAACGATTCGGATTCTATATCATACTTATGCATTCCGTTGTGGCTTTAACACTACATTTGGCAAAATTCTCCTATTTCAGCAATTAACTCATCGATAGAATTAGCAAGAAGCTGGCGAAGAACCTCTTGGTATGATGTCGCGGTGGCGGAGTTCACAGACCGGCCTTGAGCACTCGCATCTGCGCAGCTTTCCGCGGATCCGGGCCTATGTCTCGGGTTCCCCAGCGCCTTTACCAGTCTCTTGAGAGTTTCCAGCTCATACTTCAGAAGCTGTGAGTTGAGGCGCCGTGCTGTGAGCATGTCCACCCTGAATTCGTTGAACTGCACAGGACTGAAATAGAGACCACCAGGGTTAGAATGGGGCAAGTATGGTGGTTCCAGCCCATTTTGGCGACGATCTGTGCTCATGTGGTTTTTTTCCGCGATGCATTCAAAGATCGACCGGTAGATGTTGAGCATACGGTGACATGTTGTGTTGAGAAGTAGATTCAGATCAGCATCAGCCGCGCAGTTATTGCAATTCCTGGATCCAATTTGATTCAACGTCTGCAAAGCGCCGCGGTTGACCTTCAAGGCCTGGTCGGTCGACACGCTTTCGACGGGTAAGCCCAGTCCCCTACTCAGGTCGTCTCCCTCTGCCCGTGTCTGGGACGGGTTAACCCTGAAAAGACACGAGCCCAGTGGTATACTGCGTAAGCTAGATAAGGTATCCAGTACCATTTCATAACAAGAGCGAACAATAGCCGAGGCCATGCTAGGGGTTGCGAGGGAGTGGATGCCAGAGTCGGATTCGTGCCCCCATCCGGCAGTCCTCGTAGTCGCTTCAACCAGATAAGATGGCTGAATAACATTCTCTACTCTAGTTGGCGAGTACAAGGAGCTTGGTTCAGTCTGGCTGACGGGCATGAGGGCATGTGGGTATGTGTCTCTGGCCGGAAAATCAAGATTGAAAAGGCCAAGGTCAAGGCTATTTTCAAAGGAGAACTCGGTAGTTGGAGGAGATTCACCTCGATCGACACCCGGAGACGAAAGCTCCATGTAT
Organism: Clonostachys solani; assembly: GCA_902141235.2. NCBI lineage: Eukaryota > Fungi > Ascomycota > Sordariomycetes > Hypocreales > Bionectriaceae > Clonostachys > Clonostachys solani. The sequence goes on from CABFOC020000043.1 coordinate 750,929, forward strand.
TGGGGGTAACTGTGCTGGGTGCCCGGTTGTGGCTGCGTCGAACCACCCCGCGACACTGGCGAGCTGCTGGGCTCTTCCTCCGCGACCGGTGTCGGCTGAGACGCTGGCTCAGCCGGAGCCTCTTGTCCTTCTGGCCGCCTTGATTTGTTGCTTGAGGGCCTCCCTTTCCAGCGGTAGGGGCTGTAGACGCATGTGAGGCCGGGCGTTCTGCACCTCCCACAGGTCGGTGTCTGCTTGTCGCAGCGGATCTTGAGCGCCGTGCAGCGGTCACAACTAGACCTCAGCTTCTCGGTTCCGGATCTCTGAGCCATAGCCATCACCCCACGTCCAGAACCTTGAGCGCTGATATCTGAGTCTGGGGTTTGTGATGTTGGTGTGAAGCTGGATACTGAGCAATTGGCATATTTACTTGGCGTAGCCTGAACTGAGGTGTGCTCCCAAGAGCGCAACGGTCAAATTACAAGGCCCATCCGATCAGTTCGTATTTTGGCCAGTTTATCGGTGAGGTTCAGGCAAGAGATGTTGGACATTAGTGCTGCTAGGGCCCTGATTTGATCTGACCTGACCTGACCTGACCTGAAGCTATGAGGGGGAAATTGAGGGGATCGGCTGCGGCTCGGCCTAATAAAGTGTATTACTACTACAAAAGTGCAAAATGTGCGCCGGAGCCATGTCATGTTGGTCGCCTTGCACGACAATGCAGCTGCAGCCATTCTATCCTGTTGGCAGTCATTAGTCAGGGTTTCATGTATCAGCCTATTCGCAATATGCCAAATGCGGAAAGACACTCCGAATATTCCATTTATCGAACAGTATAGATATTCTTTTGGTCTTGTTACTTGGTTGTCACACCATTGAACAGTCAACGGCTAGCCCAGTATTCCGTTGAAGAAGTTGAACAGGCCCTTGGGATCCCAGCGCTTCTTCAGTGTCGACAGCCTTTCCATATTGCCCTTCGTATACCAAGCGTGTTGTCCTTCATCCCCATGGGCGTAGTTGACGTACGTCTCCAATCCCGGGTTGTTGCTGCCTCCTGCCAGCTTTTCTCGAGCGGCCAACGCATAGCTGTTGGCCAGGGACTCCAGCCCGTCGCCCAAGAGAGTGAATGACTGGAATCTGTTCCATGAACGTTAGATTACATCCCTCCCATCAGTTTGCCGGATAACGAATGGGTGTTTTTTTCTCTCTATTTTTTTTCTTGGATCGCGACTCACGAGTATGCGGTTGCATGCCGATAAGGGAAAAGCAGTTGCAGCGTTAGGTATCCCCGTCACCACACGCTTTCGATTAAATTCGGTAGCAAACATTCCCAGACGCATATCCGGCTCCTGCTGGTACATGTTGGAAGAAAATTCGAAGAGATCCGTGACTGTGCGTACATCATACGCGTACATATTCAATCCGTACATGGCCTGCTTGTTGTCCTTGACGCCGCCAAAGGCATCGGCACCAAATCTGTTTTCTTTGATGATGCGATTCCAAGGGACAACTCTGGCATCCTGGACCTGTGGCTCAAGGTCCAGGAAAGGCTGGTTGGTTGCTCTACCGACCTGATCATGATGACAGGCTACAGAAGCTTGTCAGCGGGCTGCGGGCGTTTCAACTGGACACGTGCGAGTTCCGCTTACCGCTTCATAATCCGCCGACCATTGAAACACCTTGATAAATGAAAATTCATCTGGTTGAGCTTGTAAAAGCGATGAGATTGTCTCAATCAACCTGACATTTTGCGATGCCTTGAACAAGTAATCAGCAACCAAGGCCTGGCCATCATTACTGTAGTCAGGTCATGGATTTTGTAGGTTGCCGATGTGACGATTCCGAAATTAGCACCTGCTCCCCGAACAGCCCAGAACAGATCCTGATTCTGAGTTGCAGAAGCTTCAACGACCTCACCACTTCCAGTGACAATATTCACTGACATCAAAGCGTCGATTAACAGCCCGTGGAGGCCTTGAAAAGTCTCTACGCCAGCTCCTAGGGTTGCTCCCACCGCGCCAACGCAGGAGCAGAATCCCGTCTCTATCATTCGTCAGCTTTGTTTCGCCTCATGATTTGGCTAAGGGATCACGAACGAATCTCTTTACCGGCCTTGTAAAGTGGATCGAGAACTTGTGCAAATGTCACCGCTCCTCCGATCGTCAGCGTGCTCTATGAGGCGTCCACAGTGACTGAGTTGAACAGGCCTAGGTCAATGTCTATTCCAGACGTCGTGGTAGTATACCCGTGACCGCCGCCGGTCCCCATAACTGAAATGCTTTGATTTGACGCATATTCGATCTGTTGCGCCCCTCGTGTCCCGTGCATTAGCCAAGACGTTTAAGAATACAAGAGAAAAGAGTACTGGGTGGGAAAGGATCATCCATACGACTTGTAGCACATCGACAGCCGTGGCCGGCTTCACAGTGACCACGTATGTTGGAGGCCCAAGGCTGTTCCATCTTGGGGTGATCTTCTCTGCATATCCGCTATCCTCCGGCAGGTAAGCCTCGGAGCCATTAGATAAATTCTCTTCAAAATACAGCTTCATGTCTGTCGGGGATACTCTTTTCACTAAACGATGAATTAGCTTCGGGGTGTCCCAACACATGATGAGTTTGTTTCATATCAGGCTAGTTACCAGGCTCTGCATAGGCGCCTAGGGCGAGTGAGACGAGAGCACAGATGAGCAACTCCATTTTTCTAGTCTCGTGCGAAGCAATTACGATCTTCACCTGGAAGAGCGTGAATTTGCAGCTACAATGGTTGTACTTAATGTTATCAAACTGTGCTCTGGCTGGCCCCCGCTGGAGGCATGCAAGGGCCCGCATACATGGTATGAGCAGTACGACAGGTCTCATAGAACAAGTAGACTTCTTCAAGTGTCTTTGCCGTCCAAAGTCGGCTCCCGAGCACTGACACAGCGTGCACATGGCTGTAGTCCGCGATCTCAGATTCAGCTAGGTATAATGGGGGCTTCAAGCCCATCCCAAGCACATAGCCTCAGCTTTCTTATTGCTAGCTAGGACGTAGAAAGCTTACAATTGAAAATGAGTTACATTGACGTACATCACCATGTTATAACACCGGAATATGCCGCTGGTAAGACGCCGCCTATTGGACCAATGTGCTTTTAGGCGCTCACTAATCTCACGCTGTAGCATGGAAGGCCTCTGGCAAGATCCCTCCCAACCTAACATTACCCTCATGGTCCGTTGAGCTAGATCTTGCCTTCTTAGACCGCACCGGCATCAATGTGGCGATGCTCTCGGTCAGCGCGCCGGGGGTGGAGATTGCGTCGACTCCGGAAATGGCAAAATCAATGGCCCGCCAATTAAATGAGCAGGCAGCCGGGATTCGAGACTTGCATCCAGATAGGTTCGGCGTCTTCGCGACGCTGCCCCTTCCAGATGTAGCAGGCGCCGTCGAGGAAGTGCAGCATGCCCTCGATGTATTGCGGGTGGATGGTGTGATCCTCTTGACAAGCTACGAAGGCAAGTATCTTGGCCACGAGAGCTTCCAGCTGCTGTGGGAGGAACTCGATCGGCGTGAAGCCGTCGTCCTCATACACCCAACGACAGCCAAAAACTCAGGAGAAGGTCACGACCCCCTAATGCCTCGGCCCATCATTGACTTCCCACACGAAACGACGCGAACGGCCGTGCACCTCATCACAACCAAGACGGTCCGCAAGTATCGCCATTGCAAAATCATTCTTTCCCACGGGGGTGGCACGCTGCCATATGTGGCCTCAAGAATCGCCCACCAGGCAGCCGATGTGGGGCTCTTGGACATGACAGCGGCGGAATTCCTTGAGGACGCCAGATCCTTCTACTTTGACTTGGCGATTACGAACTACGAGGGCCCTGTCTCCTTTGCCGCCAAAGATCACATACATATTGTGGGAGCTTCAAAGATCTTCCCTCGCTTTTATGTACAAAGACTCCACTTAGCTGAGGTTGATCAATAGATCACAATACATAAGGTAGTAACAATAAGACCTCGCCGTCTATTCACACCCCTCTACGTTCAGGTTGCCATCCAAAATGAAGAGTCGGGACCTCGGGTGATCTAGGCAGACCTTCAAAAAGCTTGTATCTTGCGTAGAAAGATGGCTAGACTGGGTTTAGAAATATGTTGCTCAGCTACCCGCATCAGGACTCCAAATCTCCTGCAGTCTCCGAGGGTCCTTCAAAAATGGGACATGAGGAAGGATCCCAGAGACATGTAATGACTGCCCGTCCTGCAGTGAGTGCACCCTTCATGTTCAAATGCTTCTCGGGTCACGACATGAGGCATTTCCATGTACATGAATTTCCGTAGTCTAGTGCTTTCTCACAGACCTCCGTGGTAGCCTAATTGGATTCCCGCTCCTACAGGTGGGTTAGCATCCCATCTTCACCACGTCAAGTTCCAGCCATCCATTTAACTAGGGTGCACCCAAAGATGAATCTAGCTCAGGATAATGATACGTCCTAGCTATATATTTCAAGTACAATGATAGGGCGGCTTCGTCGCCTATATAAGACTTTTCATGGCTTTGTTAATGAAGACTGTTATGGTCTTGGCTAACAGGAGGGATCGAGAGACCTATGAATGCTGCATAATAACTTAACCGCGTCCTAACCACGTTATAATTTTCTATATACTAAGAAGCTTTAAATACTTCCCTTGTCTCTCTTGTACGCAACTTAGAGCTATATAGCAGAAGTTCTTCCCAAAACTAAAGTGAGACCTTCGGAGGACAACGCGAGCTCTACCCAACGTATGTTCTGTGGGATAATTCCGGTCGTCGTTCAGTCTCACCCAAAGAGCTAGATGCTGTTGATACAAAGTTTCAAATGAACCTGGCAAGGTGTCAATTTAGTCATATTCGATAAATTCCACAAACTGAAACACCTTTTATTCTTCCTATCCCGCCTGGTTTGGTTATTTTGTACAAATGATTCGCACCCCAGCCACTAGAAGCGCAAGAATTCCTACCGTAAGATGGACAACGGCAGCTGATTTTTTACATCCTGCAACCCATATTGATCCTTCAAAATATGGATACCGTATCGAACTGTCACTGGCATGTTCCTCCATTGTCTCAATCTCGGCACCAAATGGGAACTCGTTTTCTTCTAGAAGACGAATCTGCTTTCCCGACGGGTTCCACCCTGTCATGGTCGCTCGTACGAGTAAACTGGTGCTGGCTAGCAGGCTACGACGGGGACTCGACATGTAGGAATCGATGAGAGCTCTAGTAAGCGGATGTGAGGCATCTGTTTCTTCAATGGTAATAAGGCTGTCCTCCCTTGATCGTATCTTGATGAGAACCTGGTGGAGGGAATGCCAATCGTCGGGTATCCTGGTGTATTGGTGGGAACACTTCCAAGGCAATTCTTCAGATGGATGGCTGATCTTGCGAGGTCCGTCAATATACCGTTTCACCTCAGCTACAGCGTAATGCATATCATACGTTATTCGCTGGATTACTGGCTCTGATGGATCAGCACTGTCGTTGGTGAGCCATTCTCCGTGTTTGGCCCACTGAATTTGAAGTGTTCCGGGATCCCCAACACGGTACTCAATGACAACCCGAGGCCTCAGTTCACCAATTAAGATATTTATCCCCGAATCTATACGATTCCAACCATCGGCAACTCTTCTCATCCGGAAGTCGCCCTCGTCTATGGTCATGTTGGCCACCATAACAGTTTGGCGACTGGTCAGAGTGCCAACCACGAATTCGAACGGCACACAAACAGTCAAGGTACTGGCCATGATAACAGCCGCAGGTGGGCTGTGTAAATATTCTGGCCAATAATGCATGGCCCCATAACCTGTTGCGAGGCCTTCATACCCGGTCATCTCGTCCCCGAAAGGGCTTTGGTGCATGAATACCGAATTCTCTTCGCCCCCCGGCTTATCCCTCAGCCATGCTTCAGGAAGCCTATGAGATTGTTTCATGTAAGTCTGGGTTGAGTCGGAGGCTCCGATATCCGATGGCGTCGAGATATCAATGGGGTGCATATCAATTCTCTCCCTAGGGATATTTCTGATCACGCGAATGCCGACCTTGGTAGCACCAAAGTGAAACCCAAAGCCAGCTACACAGAGAAGAATCGCAATGGTGTATTGCAGGGTCCGGTAGCGCGGGATATGTTGCACCATTAAAGATTCGACCGCCTCCCGAAGCGAATGGAAATTAACCCCGTGATTACCGCCGGCTGCCTGGCGTGCTTCATGGCTGGCCTTCCAGTCTCGAAGGAACCCGTGCACAAAGGCAAGTCCCTTCCAAATCATGCAATAACCAGTGGAAATAATAATGACCCATGTCTGAAGCTCGAGGTCGCGACCAATGGCGAAATAGTCACTCCGTCGATCCCAGTATTGGAGTACCTCATCAGTGTTGACAAAATTATGCGGGATGAGAAAAAAGTTGATTCCGACAAAGGTGAGAATGGCTCCACCACTGATCAGGCATGCCGCGGAGTGGATTACAGTCAGTACGAGCCCAACACAGATGGGAGCCAAAAACCAGGATGTCTTGGCATAGGACTGGATGACCCATAGCCAATAATAAAAGCCTGCCATGGCTTCTGACGATCCAGGGAGCTTGAGAGGAAGAGTAGAGGAAGATCTTGATTTTCCCTTATACCTCTGGGAAATGACCTACATTTTTGATAACGATAGCTCATATATGAAACTGATATGCCCCACATCCAAGTCTGGGCATTGGGTAGGCAACCAATACTTGGAGCCGGTTGGAGGGATTTCTTACCTATCTCCACTACACCCTTGCTGTTCGCACGTATACATACGAGCAGTACCTCTGCTAGGTGATATTTCCAAGAGCTCACCTGACTTGGGCCTCCCCGCGCATGCACCCATCAAGAAAACACACCGAAATAAATTGTCCCCCCCGCCGGACTGCTGAAAAAGAACAGGTCCGCTACAGCCGAATAGCACATACATATTAAATCTCCCTGTCTCGCTTTCCCTGAGACCATGCCGATACGCCCGTATGAGCCGGAGGAACATTTTTACGAGTGTATTAAAGAATCTACCCAAAAATTGTCTGATAAAAATAATCCTCTTGGTTTGGGGCACGCATGGGGGAAGTGTCAACTTGGTGGTTATATCGTAGGATGTTTTTGAAACTGTGCCCATAGACCTGAAGGATCTTACGTGATTGAACTAGTCTTGGATCTTTTGTGGAGCGGTGTGGTCTGATTCTGCCGTGAGCATTATGTCACAAAAATAAATGAAATGTTGGAAAACTGTTCAGCTGGAATAGGGTATCCTAGATAATCAATGATCATCACGGTCCAACGTCAAGCCCTACAAACACTCGCGAGAATATCTAGCGGCGAGTGTGCATCATCTAAATGACCTATCGACTTAGGTGGCTTGAATTCCGAGCTTTGGCTTGTTGCGGTTTTTTTGACTCCGTTAAACCATTAACTACATCAACGATTATTCTACGAGTAAGGAATACCAAGCCTTGAAATTTGAACATGGCAGCCCTGTGTCCAGATGCTGAACAACAAACTGCAGTATCGGTCCCCCCAAGGGCCTTGAAAGATCTAAAATCCCCGATATGGGTTCTGCAACTTTGACTGACTTGACTGACAATAAGATAAGCACAACATATTTATCGCTAATCGCCCAGTCAGGTACCCACGATGGCCTCGATGACTCGGGCGGCGGGTATGAATTAAAGCGAAGGATATAATATGTAGAGACTTGCAGTGCGTAATAAAGGACTTATTGAAACGACAGCATGCCTCCTGGCTGCTGCAGGAGTAATCGACGTCCAGAAGGAAGCTATCATTTGAAAGAGCCGTCAGGCCATATAGCTGATCCCGCTCTATAGTAGCATCCTTAGAGCAAAATTCGCCAGCCAACGCTAAGAGAGACAAAGTGGGATTGATAGTTGTATTTGATACAGCCGTGAATAGCTCCTTTACTATTTTGTGATTGAAGCCATAGCGGAAGCCGGGGGTTTCTTTAGTAAGGGCCAAAGTGCACTTGTCCTCAGCCCATAGAGCAATGCACATGGCATTCCCGTAGATGGCTCTCACTCCACAACAGGAAGAGCCCCTTGGGGTTAGCACAAATTCCTGTATGGTCCAGATCCTAGACCGCTATCCCCAGGCAAGAATACCTAATGGTCAGAGCAGTCCATTATTCCTGGTGCAGGTCTCTCTCTAGCATCATGCGTACCTCAGCAGCGGTGCGTCTCTCGCATCCGATCTTATCGAGAAGTTCAATAAATTCAAAAGCGACGTCGCTGTCTACTGATTGTTCGCCAAGGCAGACAATCACTTGGTCAGCCTGTCGATATATCCACTGCAGGAGGTGAAGCTGCTGGGCTCCCTTCTTCCAAATTGTCAAGGGCAAAAGGGATTAGCCAATGAGAGCACGTGGAAAAATGGATCTAGTATATTAGACTATAATAATAAAAGCTATATTATAATATAAGGGATCTTAAGAGGGCTAAGAGCTAACTTATTTATTAGAGAGATATTAATTATTATATAGTTATTTAATCATAAGCTTATAGTAACTTAATATCTTCTTGACTTACCCTAGACCACCGTCTAGTGTAAGTCGCCCAACCGTCACGTAGACTGAGCGTAACACCTTTGCTAGATAATCTAAAGGGTCTTTTATCTGTAGCTAGTCATATAACCTTCCAGCCTAGGAAATGTAGCGCTTTTGACCTTTTCGAGCCTAATTACATTGAATTACATAATGCCACGGTCCAACAACATCGATCACCTCTCCAAGACACCTCTGTGTTCTCGGAGAGGGATAATGTTACTATAAAACCACAACTCTTGATGCCAGTGTGGTGCCTCGGTCCGCTTCTTGGGTAGATTTAGCCACCTGTCCGTACTGTGAGCCTCCTTTGAGAATTGATTGCCGTTTGTGCTGTCATACCCCGAACCCATGACGTGCTTTTCCCAAACAGGTTCCAGGCTGCAGAAAGCCCCCAGCGTGAGATGGAAATCTGACAGATTCGGCAGCCGGGCTTTGACCCCCAGTACCAAGGTGCGATACCCAGTGTAGAGATTGCGCAGCATTGGTTCGTTGTACGTGGGGTCGGTGCATTCCTCGTAGTCGTTGCTGTCAGCCATGATGACAAGACTCAGACGAGAGGTATCGAAGAATTTGCCGATGAATGCTACAAGAAGACCCCAAGTATGTGCGAGGTCCATCCACCGGACAGTCTGCCTCGTCTCGAGTTGGAAGCGGATGCGTCGAAAGCGCCGCAAAGTGTCTGGACGAAGCGACTGGAGCATGTGCAGGCTGTCAAGAAAGGGGCCGGTAAAGGTAAAGGTGTTTGTGGAATAGAGCACCGTGGCCGCGTCTGTGCTTGTCTGTCGATTGACAAGGAGCAGCTCAAGGGGCAGGTCTCTGCAGCGACAGGCAGGAGAGTAGGACGCGCTTCTCAAGGGACAACAGCAGTCTAGCCTGGTGAATGAGCAGCTCAGGCAGCATTCCCTCTCAATGGCCAGACTACTGCGGATCGCTTGATTGAATCTCCCATTTTTGACGGCTATATCGCTCCACTCTGGCCTGAAAGAGCCGTTCGGTCCAAGATTGGTGAAGTCGAGGACCCGAAGTCGGAGTTCTGGAGGCAAGCTTTGAAAGGGGAAGAACAACGACGCTGCTGCAGAGCTTGGAGGGCGCAGATCCTCGGTGAGCCTGGTTGCAGCGGAGCGGGCTAGTGACCGAAGGGCAGCGTCTTGGTTACGGCCGAGCCTTATGGTGCACTGGTTTAGTCTGGGCAATGTGCCCAGTGGCCTCAAGACTCGTTCTGCAGTCGCCTTGTCCGTCACATCGCAGATGAATTCAACGCTCAAGCGGCCGGGGATAACGTGTGAGGACAAGCGTGAACAGGCCCTCGACAACTGCTCGATGATTGCCTCGGACTCGGCATTGTCTGCCCCGAGCTCTGCATCACTTGCAGAGACAGGTGCGCGACACTCGAGACACACGCCATGTTTGAAGTTGGCGCGGGAATGCCCACGATAGCAAGGCCAGCTGTTGAGCCGGACCAAGAGATGTCGCAGCTGGCTGAGAGCACCAACGGAGAGCTTGTCAAACAAGCCGAGGTACTCTGCACGATGTGCGCGGATAACGAATTTATTTTCGCCGTAGAGGAGGGCCTCGGCCTCCGCGTGCAGAGCCTTGCTCAAGAGAAGCAGCTGTTTGGGGATTTCAGGACAGCGGCATTCTCGAGACTCATGGACAATTCTATGACGGCCGAGCTGCTTCCGTTGCTGGAATTGGCAGCACCAGCCCCATCCCTCTTTTTCTGTGCGGCGAGGGGCGTCGTCGTGGCGAATAATGACATTTGCAGGTGCTGTGATGATAACCGGGCACTCTCGGACGAGGTGGGCAAAGAAGTAGATCTGCCTGCGGAGTTGCCAAGGTAGAGAAAGAAAGGGAAATGGTGTTGGGTCCATTTTGCGAATGCAGTGCGAGGTGATGTTGATGTTTGTATGGTTCAGGACTTCGGATTGCGCAGAGTTGCATGGATAGAAAATTTTCAGGCTTGTCCATGCAGACACAAGTTGCGAAGAAGTAAATGCCCTATGACTAATCGCAGTGTAGCTAGGTGTACATGGTTACCAAACAGGACATTTGTTTCAATGCCACTTGCTCATCCAACCAACAGACATAAGATATTGCAATGGTACTTGGATCTCTATTCTACTAAGCCCCTTACCTTTATGGCTGCAATATCTTATGCCTGAGCTTACCATAAGCAACCTGAGCAGGTATGCATAACTAGTAATTATGAAAAGTTCATAACTATTATAATATAAGCAAGTGGCACTAGACTAGGTTTAGACCCCAAGAAGTCCCTTCCATTCTCAGTAGGCAGGTTAATAATCTTTGAGATTATGGTCATTCAGCAGGCTTGCCTACGCCTGCTTCCTTTTGCCAAGTGCGAATGGCGAGGGCACTTCCTGCTGTTCATGATCACATAGGCCCCTGCACACAGGGATGCACCTGGCGTTGTCTTGATTAACATGATTTCTCTTAGCATGGCCTTTGGAGCATATCCTGCGCCTCACCCTCTTCCTTGGATACAGAGCAATCCAAGAGAGGGGATCGTTATGTGAATGTAGCAGGTTATTGCAGAACAAGTTACATAATGGCGCATTTGCTGCGGCTGGTTGCTCGGTCGAGATCTTGCTCGCCTGTCTCCTTGTTCGACTGGCCACCTGTGCCGTTTACATTGCTAGCGTCGCTAGTGCTGTCACGGTTATATTCTCTAATCTCCCTGACAATGTCGTAAAATGCATTCTCGACATTGGCTCCTGACTTGGCCGAGGTCTCGATAAAGCGGCAGCCGAATTGGCGCGCGAGCTGCTCGCCCTCTGTGTCCTATGTCAGCGTTGTTTTCATGCTGTAACGGGCTTCGTGTAGATGATACGCACCTTCGGTTAATACCGCGCGCTCGCCCTCAAGATCGCACTTGTTGCCGACGACGATGATGGGGAAAGAGTCCTTTTCCTTCACCCTCAGGATCCGCTGCTGGAAGAACTTGATTTCCTCGAACGAGTGCTTTGAGGTGATGCTATAGACAAACAGGAAGCCCTCGCCTGGGCGTATGAAATCCTCCCGCATGGCCATGTACTCTTCTTGGCCTGCAGTGTCGAAGACATCGAGCAGAACGACCTTATCATCGATGACGCATTGCTTACGGAAGGAGTCTTTTTGCTACAGATCAGTTGGGCGTTCTTTAGTTTGGGATTTGTTATGCAGGCGTACCTTCGATTGTGGGGTCATAGCTGTCGACAAAGGCGCCTTGGATGAACTGAAGGGTCAGGCATGATTTACCGACAGCACCGCCGCCGACGACCACCACTTTGTACTCCTGGGAGGACTTTTTTGCCATTGTACTCCGACAGTGCTTCTCTAATCGCGATTCTACGTGTGTGCGTGCGCGCACGTGTGTGTTGAAAAGGCTGATAGAGAGTTGTAGTCCGTTCGCAGGCTAGAAATCGTGAACAGGTGCGACTCTTGCGCGGCTGTCATTAGGGCAGATACAGAGTCGAGGCTAGTGGGTTGAATCAAGAAGGTGCGGTGCTAGTAAACAGGTGGTCAATAGGAAGCGGTCACAGGCATGAGACAGGAACAAGCGATGATGGAGCGACATGGATGTAGTCCAAGTCAAATAGTCACATGTCCAGGTCATATCTAATGTAGGGAAAGCCGGCTTAGCCTTTTGGCGGAGAAGGCTGGCAGCTTACGCTACTTGGGGGGCTTAAATTAGCCGGCCTCCTACCTACAGTAGGGGGTCAGCAACCAGTGACTCAAATTTCAATTACCTCACTATCCTGTCGAATCCATCGCCGTCTCTCTATCTCTGAAAGTAAGCGAACACAACAGACCGCATCCAACATTCTGGTCCTCATCTTGAAACTCCATCCATCATGAGTTCTCCTTCATACCTTACGAACCTCGCCCCAGAGATCCTGCAGCTTATCATCGAGCACACGCACGCCTCAGCCCACTGGCCCCTCGCGCAGACATGTAAGTTCATCCATCGCAACTCCAAGCCGATCCTTGAGCGCCATCGCGAGGCACACCAAACGTATAGAATCACGTCTGATCTTGATCCATCGACCATCACTGGTCTCCTATGGAGCGTTTTCAGCCACGGCGTAGACCCGATCGAGGCATGGCACGTCAGGGAATTCGAGGTCTGGGCCGACAGAGACGACCAGGACCCCCAAGGGAACAACTTCAAAGCCTGGGAGGTGGATGCAGAGAGCGGAGACTTCAACATCAAAGAGGAAATAATGCCGTGCGTCCTCTCTGCCGACGAGATGGATCACTTTTGCCACCAGATGATGAAGATTCCGAATTTCTACGACAAGAGCCCGGACTTTGCTGGCTGGGTCCGGGAATCGCTCGACAAGGGCCGCGATACCTTCACCAAGCCCTTGCTGCTTGCCTATCTGCCGCGCCTCCGGGCTCTCCGGTACGCCCAACGGAGCGACGAGACCAACAACCTCACCCTTTGGAAGCTGTGTGAATTCATCGACAAGTGCCAATCTGAAGGGGCCTGGCTCCCCGGCCTGGAATCACTCAGGGAGGTTTTCTTTACCATCGAGCTGTACCCAACGAGTGAAGGGGTCGAGGATCGTCCAGCTCTGTGCAGGAACACCGACTACTTCTGCGCTCTTCTGAACCTGCCAAACCTGAAAGAGGTGTACTTCTCTCACATGGATGGGAGACGCCCGTCGAGGGAGACATCGGAGAGATTCCCCAAGGACATCGGCCCCTCGCTGGCCAACACATCAAACGTGCGGACAATCGTTCTCGATATGCTCCAATACGATCTGGATGATGCACTCATCGATTTCATCGCTCTCGTCCCACGCGGCCTTGAGAACTTGGCCATCCGTCTTCACGCCAACAACAGGGTTAAACAACAAAACATCGACCGGCTGATCGCAGCGCTTGTCAAGCACCAGGGCTCGTCTTTGCGGCGGCTCTGCATCCACGAGGACGAAACGATTGATGGTCGATCGTACCTGAGCTGGAGGAAGCCGGAAGAACTGGCCAAGTTCAAGAAGCTCCGCGTGGCCAACGTGAGCTGGTGCGACATAGAACATGGCCTGGGACGGTACAAAGACACCGAATCGCGGTCCGAGCTTATGGACCGGCTCTTGAAGGTGTTTCGAGATGATCTACCAGCGACGATGAGGATCGCAGCCATCGGCCGCGTCGGAGGAGCCAACGTCCTCATTCCTCAGAAAGAAAGGGAAGAGTATGACCATGCAGACTCTGCTTTCTTCGACGATGCCGTCGAGGCAATGATCAGATCAGACCGGTACAAGGACCTCCAGGCCGTTGATGTGGACTACATCCAGATGGAAGTGTACAGGATGACCGGCATCTGGCCTTTGTTCCCTCTCTCCATCAAGGCGGCCAAGGAGCGGGGGATCCACGACTGTATTGGGGAGTACGACGTATCTTCCTCGATGAGCATGAATGGGGAGTTTATACCCTATCCGAGGAGGGACTGCATGGTGACGGGCGGGTTCGCGAGGGAGGACAGGCGGCGACTCTGCCGCACGAGAGACCCGCACAACTTCTCTATCGAAGGGGGAGAAGGATTCCTCAGGATTGAAGATCCCTCTTCGGATGATGAATAGAGAGGCTTGAGGGCCACTGTGTGATGAGACCCCCTATTCGCTGAAACCCCATCTTGGTGATTGAGTGTTCTTGCAGGGTAGAGAATCAGCATTGTATTTTGGGTCGGTTTATGTTTCGGTCAGACGTTGATTTTAGCAGCAATACTCTACGCGTACAAGTAAGAGGGCATCCCTCATCATTTCAAAGATCACGTCGCGTCTTCAAATCTCGGATTTCAGTGGCATATTGAATCTCCAAGCACGCAATCAATGACACGCCGCCATTGACACATCGCAACCTGAAGGCTTATGCGAGCGTATCCATGATTGCCACTGCAATCTCTCCTGACTGTTTCTGCCTCCTGATCTTGATATTAATATCTAAGGGGGTGTAGGTATTATATAGTATACCTACCTTTTTCTATTAATAAATAATAAATTACTTTAGATTATTAATAAGCTTTTATAATTCTAAGATAAACTTACTTTAGATTATTAATAAGCTCTTATATTATAAATAAAGGCCTCTATTAAGCTATAGGAAGTTATATATAAAGTAGATTAGTAAGCTTTACTTTAGGGACTAATAAAATTAATCTATTACTCTAGTAAAGTAATAGCTTAATAATAAGATAGTAATAACCTTACTATATATATATATTTATTTCCTAAATAGAAATACTCTCTTAAATAGTTATTAATATAATTACTATTACCTTTATTAAAACTAGCTTTTTAGTACTTATATATTAATAATAACTTATATAGTATTAAGATAACTTAATTACCCTCTTAGAATAATACTTTAATTAGTTATATCTCTAACCTACCTTAGACCCCTATTTAGTATAAGTTTACTAATTATTATATATTAATAACTCTTATTTAAATAATTACCTTATTTTAATTATTATATAATAAATAAAAGATATTATAGCTATTATAGTTCCTCCTACTTATTAAAATAATATACTTATTATTATTATTAATTAAGCTATTATTATAAATACTATAAATAAAGATAGTAATAATAATAATAATAATAAAGAGGATAATAATATTAATTTAAAAGTTTAACTTCTTTATAAATAGATTATTTAACTTTAAGCTTATTTTATTAAACTTTAAGGAAATCTAATTATTATAATAAACCTAATAAGATAATAAGCTATTATAAATATTAATCTTTAAGTTTAAGCTATTACTATTATCTAAGGAAGAGAGCTAGGATAACTACTTAAGCTATTAATACTTAAGCTATTTAATAGAACTTAAGCTAAATTATAAAGGTTTATTACTTAGCTTAAGGTATATTTTAATTATTTCCTTATTATACTTAATAATAATATAAGAAAGGTTATTTATATATACTTATACCTTATAGGAATTATATTTAATTAATTTAAACTTATTATAAGGGAATACCTTAGTAGAAGTAGTACTTAATAAACTATAAATATTATAATAAGCTTTAAATACTTTATAGAAACTCTTTAATAAACCTTTAGAATTTAAGATAAAAAGTAAAAGTTAAAATATAATATTAATTAATTTATATAGATTAAATTAGCTTTAACCTTTAGTATTAAATACCTATAGTTATTAGTAAAGACTAAATAGGATTAAGAGTATACTATATCTTATTACTTTAATAGACTTAAGAAAGAAGTTTAAGAAGAACTTTATAAAGAAGATAAGCTAGTAAGTATCTATAAATATATAATTATAGCTATAAGAATTAATAATTAATAATATTAATAGTAAACTTATAAATAATAACTAATAGTTTATACTAATACTAAAAGATCTTAATAAAGATATAAATTAAGAATTATAGTCTTTAAGATATATATTAATCCTATAGAGCTAAAAGCTATAGAAAAATATAAGTATTTTAATTATATTATAAATAAAGGCCTTTATTAAGCTATAGAAAGTTATATATAAGGTAGACTAATAGCTTTACCCTAGGGATTAATAATATTAGCTTATTACTCTAGTAGAGTAATAGCTTAGTAATAAGATAGTAATAACCTTACTATATATATATATTTATTTCTTAAATAGAAATACTCTCTTAAATAATTATTAATATTATTACTATTACTTTTATTAAAATTAGCTCCTTAATATTTATATATTAATAATAACTTATATAATATTAAGATAACTTAGTTATATTACTTAGAATAATACTTTAATTAGTTTAACTTTAACTTACTTTAAACCTCTATCTAATATAAATTACCTAACTATTATATATTAATAACTCTTATTTAACTAATTACTTTATCTTAATTATTATATAATAATAAAAGATAATATAATTACCTTAGAAACTCTAGCTTAATAAAATAATACTATAAGAATACTAATTACTTAATAAATAATAAAGTAGCTCTTAATATATATTAAAGGACTTAAAAAGAAATAAGTAAAAGATTAAGAGGAGATAATATAATTAACTCTATTAGGACTATTTACTAAAGATATTTAAGAACTAAATAAATTTAAAATCTAACTTTAAGCTTACTTTAAGTTCTTTTTAATAAAGCTTAAAAAAGATAAGGATAAAGTTAGGTTTATAGGAACTTACTTTATTAATACTATAGGATAATAATTCTAAGTATTCCTCTATAACTAATATAATAATAAAGCTAAACTAAATAGCTAAGATTAAAATATAGTTAATATCCTTACTAACTATAAAAACTTTATTATTATACTTATAGGAGCCTTTAGTAAGGTTAATTATAAATAATAAGCTATAAAGGAACTTAAAGACTTATAATAAACTAATATTACTTTAGGATATATTATAAAGTTTAAGGAAATTATATCTTAATTAAATTAAGATAATAAACTATTTAAGTTTATATTTATAATAAGCTTAAGGATAAGGTTAAGAACTAACTCTTTAAAATAAATAAGCTAGAAGACTTAATTAAATATATAGCTATAGTAATATAAATTAATAATTACCTTTATAAGAGAAAGTAATAAAGAGGAAAAAGATAAAGTAGTTAAAACTATATTAAGATAGGAAATAAACTTAACTAAAGAGTATAATAAATCTTATTATTATTTATAGAGTTTAAGATATATTTAGGTCCTATAGAGCTAAGGATTATAAAAAAAAGGAAATATTATAATTATAAAGAAATAGGGTATATATCCCCTTAATATCTAAAATCTAAGAAGTAATATAATTAAAGGCTTACTAAAGAAGGTAAGAAATAGTTAGGAATAATTAGGAAAATTAAGAATTAGACCTTAAGAATAATTTAATAAATAGCTTAAGAAGGAATACTTATAAATATTATAGTTCTTAAATTTTCTATAATACTTATATTTATCTTTACTAAAATATTAAAAGAATAAGAATAATAGGAAAATAATATAATAAAAGAAAATTAATAATAAATTAAGGAAATCTTTTAAGATATAAAGAAAAAATATAAAGAAGGTAATATTAACCTAGAGTATAGCCCCTTAACTAAATATAAATTAGTATTTTAATACTATAATAAGTTTATTAAATATATACTAAAAGAAAGGAAATATTACTTATAGATAAGAAATATAATATAAGTAGAATATAAAGAAGTTTATATATATTATTAACTAAAAATTAAGTAATAAGACTTATTTACTATAATAATATTTATAATCTATAGATAAAAGATAGTAAATATTATTTAATATCTAAATAGCTTCTTTAAGCTATTAAGTTATTAAAAAAGTACCCCTAAAATTAATTACTATATAGAATTATA
Organism: Clonostachys solani; assembly: GCA_902141235.2. Taxonomy (NCBI): domain Eukaryota; kingdom Fungi; phylum Ascomycota; class Sordariomycetes; order Hypocreales; family Bionectriaceae; genus Clonostachys; species Clonostachys solani. The sequence continues at coordinate 768,837 of CABFOC020000043.1, forward strand.
AATAATATATTATAATATCTTCTATATAATTTATTAATAATAGAAAATAAAGAATAATACTTTTCCTTAGCTTAATAAAAAGATACCCCTTAGGTATATTAGTAAATAAATACTTTACTTTATAAATAAGCTACTTAATATTAATTAATATTCTATTTTTAAGGAAGACTTAGAGAAATACCTTAGAGAATATAAATTTAAGGAACTATTAATTAAGTTATACTAAGAATAATAGTATAAGATTTATAAAAAAGATAAAATTAAATTATAATATAAATAGAAAGCTTAAGAAGATTAAGTAGTTTATAATTATAAAGGATATATTAAATAATATATAAATTAGAAGTACTTAAATTATTAATATATAAAATAGTTAGTATTTAACTTAGTAAGAGAGAGAGATAATAATAAAAACTATATAAAGAAATCCCTTAAAGAATAATAAAATTAAAAAGAGGATAAATATTAATATTAAGGATAAGCTATTATAGTATTATTAATTAAAGATAAAGAAATTAATAAGGAATAAGGAATTACCTTTATAAATAAAAAGGAATAAATTATAAGTTACTCTTAAGAAGAGAAGATACCTTTAGAGGAATAAGATAAAATTAGCTAATAGCTAAAGAAGTTCTAGAAGTATATCCTAAGATATATAGATATACTTAAGATATTTAAGGAACTCTTAAAATAAGTACTTAAGTATAATAATAAGTATAATAAACTTAAAGAATAAGTTAATTAAGTAAAAAATAATAATTACTATTTATAATAAAGCTATAAAATAGTAAAATATTAAATTAAAGGACTTTAAAGGTAATAGAAATTAGAAGCTTTATTAATATTATAATTAATATTAAGATTATAGGAAGAATACTTATTACTTTAATAGACTATAGAGTATAAGGAGATTATATCTCATTAATAATAATTAACTAACTCTACTTACTATAAGGAAAAAAGGAGAAATTTTATATAGTATTTAATATTAAAGGAATATAGTTTAAGTATAATAAAGGGATTATTAACTTAAAGACTAATTACTTTATAATAAAGATCTAAAGAAAGAAATTTAGTATTACTTATAATATAGTATTATTAAATACCTATAATATTATATTAAGATTACTTTAGTTAAGAGATATAAACTTATTAATTAATTAACTTATTAACTATATAAAATAGAGGGATACTCTTATAAGTTAATATTAAGATTAATAGAAATTAAAATTTTATTAAATATTAAAAGAACTTAATAAAACTTTAATAATTAAAAGTATTACTATAAAAAATAAGAATAATAACTTATAATAATAAGTAAATATAGTAGATTTAGCTTTAATAATATTATAACTTAATATAAAATAAAGTATATCTTAATAGGAATTATAAAGAATAATAAGAATATTAGCTTAAATATAAAAAATTAAGAAACTATTAGATATTAATTTTATTAATTAAATATAAATAATACCTTAATAAAAAAATAAATATAACTTTAAGTTTATCCTCTAAAATAGAGAAGCTAAAAGAAGAAAGAAATAAGAGGATAAACTAGAAAAACTAAAGAAGGACTAAATAGAATATATCCCTAAGGAATACTAAGTCTATAAGAAGTTATTTAAGGAAACTCTTAAAACTAAATTACTATAATATAGTTAATAAGATTATAAAATCTTTATTATTAAAGGAGGAGAATTAGCTTTTTATAAACTATATAATCTTATAGAATTTTAATTATAAATACTTTATAAATATATTAATAATATAATAATAAAAGGCTATATATAGTTATTAACCTTATTTATAGAATACTTTATAATATTTATATTAAAGAAGAATAAGAAACTATAATTAATTATAGATTATTACTAGCTTAATAAGATTATTTATAAAGATAGAATACCTTTATTATTAATTATAGAATTAAGGGATTAACTATAAGGTAAATAGTAATTTACTATATTAGATCTTAAAGGAGCTTATAACTTAATATAAATTAAAGAAGAAGATAAATAGAAAATAGTATTTAAAATAAAGTTTAGCTTTTATAAATATCTTATTATACCTTTTAAATTAATAAATATATTTATAATATTTTAATAAATAATTAATTAAGTACTTTAAGAGTATTTTAATATCTTTATAGTTATTTACCTTAATAATATCTTAATCTTCTTAAATAATTATAAAATATATTAGGAATATATATATAAAGTCTTAAAGAAGTTAGAAGATATTAACCTTTTAGTAAAACTAAAGAAAAGCTAGTTCTTTATTATAAAAGTTAACTTCCTAAAATATACTATTTAACTTAATAAAATATAAATAGAAAAAGGGAAAATTATATAATTACTAAATAGGAAGAATTAATAAATATTAAGGAAGTATAAGCCTTCCTTAGGTTTACTAATTATTATTAATAATTTATTAAAGACTATAGAAAAATTACTTTATCTTTATATAATCTTATAAAAAAGATAGTATATTTAAATAAATTACTAAATAGTAAAATATATTTATTAATATTAAAAATAATATAACCTTTAAATTTATATTATAGATATTTAACCCTATAAGGGAGATAGAACTTAAAATTAATACTTTAGACTTTATAATTAGTATATAAATTAGTTAAAAAGATAATAATAAAGTCTTATACCTTATAGCCTTTTACTTAAAAAAACTATATAGTATAAAGCTTAAATACCCTATTTATAATAAAGAATTTATAGCTATTATATATATATTTAAAGAATTTAAATATTATTACTTAAGAATAATATATAAGGTTAAGGTATATATAAACTATAAAAATATTTAGTATTTTACTATAACTTAATAACTAAATAGGAGATAAATATACTATATTAAATACTTATCTTAATTTAACTATAAGATTATATACTAAAAAGGATTAAAAAATAAAAAAGCTAATACCTTTAACTAAAAAATAAAATATAAGGAAGTAATACTAAAGACTAATAAATAGTTATTCTTAATAAATAATAAAGGATATTTAGTATAAAAATCCCTTAAAGCTATATTTAAAGAAATAGTATATACTAAAATATAAATAGAAATTATTCCTAGCTTAAAGAAATTATAATAGGAAGTAAGAATAATACTTATTAAAGAAGTCTATAAGTATTTACTCTTAGGATATTAAGGAGTTAAGAAGACCTTTAATAAAATTAAATAATATTATAATTACTTTAGCTTATAAAAAGAAGTATAAACTATAGTTTTAAAGTATAATACCTATATATAAATTAAGTTAATATAATATAAACTATATAGAGAACTTAAACTAATTTTAATACTAGAATAATTATAGTAATTAATATCCTTTAATTATATTATTAAATTATTACTATTTAAGGAACCTATAATTAAAGTAGAATATAATAATATCTTAATAATTATTAATAAACTTATAAAGTATAAATATTTTATATTATATAAAGAAGTAAGCTTTATAGAAGACCTTATATACTAAGTCCTATAATATATAATTATAGATTATAAATTACTTAATAAAATAATATTAAATAAAGGAATAATATTTACCTTTAAGTTTTA
>CABFOC020000046.1:600000-764896 GCA_902141235.2 Clonostachys solani
TACGTTTTCGGGCCTCTGACTCGGTGTACCTAATGTGTGGTGGCTTCTTGTACTATATGTAAGGGGGTGATAAGCTATGGATGCTTAGGATCTTTCTAGCCTCCCCTTCGCATAGCTAATTAGATGAAGAAAATCTAATAACTATAGTTATTTATTTTTAGATCTGATAGGCTAGAGCTATGCATAAGGGAAGAGGATGAGGAGCCTTATAAGAAGGGGAGAGAGGCTGTTTCTAGATGTTTAGCTGTAGAGGTGTCCTATAGCGCGCTAGTATGTACATACGTAGAGCTTATATGTAACTATATTACTTAACCGCCCCTAGTTTCATTTCCCTCTATTCCTTTTGGAGTTAATTTTAGCTCTATTAACCAAACAGAACGAATTCTCTGTGCAAAAACAATAGTAATATAGCTATATAATATAGTTATAAGTATAAATAGCTTCCGCTTTTATAATATCTTTCCAAGTATTAAACATAATCTATATAGTGTGATCTTTTACTCTTAGGCACTATATATACTGCCTACTAGCTTGGGTACGATAAAAAAAAATCGTGGCCGCGTAGGCCCCGCTATACCGCCTTCTATTTTGGGTGAATTAGAAAAGTTATTGAAGCGTCTAGAATACCCCGCTACAGGTGATCATAATGGCTCTGATGTGTTCGCAATTATCCTTTAATAATCAGGTGTGAGTTAGGAGAAGCACGCCCGCTTAGGATTATGTATGATTTTCACTACTAGTTTAAGCAATAGAGTCCGTATAGTCATCGGCAATCAAATAGTCCCCGAACACGTCCAGCGCCTTCGCGTTACCGCGCCTCCCTGAAAACCAGCCTTTTCCCTATACCTTCCCTTCTGACCCTCCTATGAGGAGATCACCTATAAGTAATACACACGATGGACTCAAGACTAGAAACTTATAGTGATCGTTTCGCCGGGATCTAAACGAGTCTTACGCGAGAGGTCTGGCAAGGGATGGATTTGATTAAAGTAAGGCTGGTTCTGGTATATACTGCTTTAGTACGAAATAAAGGGTTGACTTTCCCGATGATAGGAGCTTTTAGAGGAACTAGGTAATACTAAGAGCGTATTAAAGCAGACTAAGCTTGACCTAGATAATGAGTGTGAAGGGAGAAGACGTCTCTAGTAAGAAGTATAGGCGAGTAGGGAATAGAAGGAGCGGCAGGGAAGAAGGCCGTTTGTGGTAGCACTAATTAACGCGGACGCGGATGGCTATATGGTAAGCAGACCTATAACCAAAGGACTAGATAGTGCTTTTCTAACTCATATCGCTATAGTTTTATAATAACTTCATTATAAAAGGGGCGAAGGGCGGCGAAGATGCGGCTGACGCGCTTCTTGCTAGGGTATAATAATATATTTAAGAGTTGGTGGGACAGCCTAATAAGGTGGACATCCTAGTAAAGGCGTTTGCGAACGTGAGCGGGCTGGGTGCGGCACTTAAGCGTGGTGGGAAGTTAAAAGATGCTAATTAGCTTAGGGCATTTGCTACTAGTTTTAGTAGTCATCAGGCGTTTTTCGACTTTATTAATGTTAGGGCTGGAAAAGAATGGGTGGATTTTAAAGTTCGCAGTGAGTTATTGATTTCCTGCCTCTTTGTCTTTCTTATATATATCCGATTTCTCTATTCTAATTTCACTTATTATAATAGAGAGCACTAAGTTTTTCTTAGAAAGTTTCTAATATAAGTATCTCTTACTCGCATATAGACACGATTCTAGTTACGCTCTATTCCTAGGATAGTTCGTAGGAGATAAGCAGACCGCAGACCGCATTACGCTGTTAGAAGGAAGCCTATTTCCAACGAAGATTAGGGAGCTTAATCTAAAAAGGATACAGTTTAGCGAGATTTTCAACGAGCCCACCCATCAAGCGATGCCGGTAGGGGTATGGGTTTGAAGTGTAGCGCCTAGGACTCTTGCTGATCGTAGCAACAATATCGGACGGTCGATGGCAGAAAGGGCGTTAGTGTTTATCACGCTTACAGCACGACCGGCAGGGAATAATCCTCAGGTAAAGCCAGGTAGACTAGGTCCGGTACTAACAGAAAGTGGACGCCGGGTTGACAGGGAACTACAAGTGACTGAGGTTGTGGTGGAAAGGATCTAAAAAGGGTCTCTGTGTTTCTATTTCTACCTCTAGGGAGCCTGTTTATTGTAGACGTGTGAATGTAATTATATATATCGGCCCCTCACAGATGAGGAGTTTGATGCGTTGTGGTGTCTAGCTCGGAAAGGGCGGTGTCACAAGAACCGTAAAGCGGATCGAGATATAGCGAAGGACTGTTCAGATGTGATGTGTATTTATGGCCACGGGAGCAAGGATCTATAGGTTTTGTATTATGTTCACGGATATAAAGTGAAGGAAGAGTGCATAAAGTATGCATGTTAGCGAGTTATAGGCGCTGAGATAGATGGTGAGATAGTTAGTTTTAGCGAGATATTTTGAAGCCGCTGAGGACAGTCTATAGTATAGACTTATAGGAATCTATTGTAATATCTTCTATCTCTATAGCTATAACTTGTTGATATGTAAGTTGGTGATGATAGAAATAATGAAGAACGAAAGAGTAGAGCAGTACATGGCTTTAGATTAAATTTAAGACTGCTCTGAAGAGGGCGTATCCTGGTAGGCTATTGCCTCTTTCTTAAAATTTTATGCTAACTTTAAATATCCCTAAATGCTCTTAAACTATTAGCTACGCTTGTTTCCGCTGGTAGCACTCTAACTAGTATACCGTCTATAAATAGATAACGAATAAGACTAGGGTCTACTTGGAAAGTCCTCCTGATGATACTCCTAAGAACGTGGTGTGATGTAGCGAGGTGTAGAGCGGTTAGAATCCCTATCACCTGCTAATACCGATATCTGGTGTTAATTCACAAATAGACACAACGGAGAGTAAGGTATATTAGGCAGGGGTGGAAGAAAATGCGTTAAGCGGTGGGCTATGGTTCTGAGACCTAGATAGTGATGAAGCTAAGTAGGATGGAGTTTGTGTAGCTAATGAAACTTAGGATAGCTATATAAGTAGATAGCTTTAGTTTTAAGGATAACCCCCGGCCCTTCCTCCCCGGAGATAAGTATTACTCCCTATGTATCTCGCGCTATAAGTGCATCCTATGAAGGCACATAAGCTAACCCGCAGTCACTTATGATTTTATCCTAGTGTAGAGTGGAGAGAGGTGGAATGGATAACTTCTTTACTAATAACTATGATTTAAATGCGGTTCGCGTAGAAGGGGATGGTGTCGTTGAAAATGACTGGAGAAAGATGGAACCGCTCATTGCGGATGTTCTCTATAATAAAACTCACGTTATCGATGTCCACGGTCATCTGCGTGAGATTTGGGTGGTTCCATAAGTCGTAGAGTGTAATCCTATGAGAAGGTTGAATATACTTGGTCTATTGAAGCTGCACTTATCGCTATAATAGTATAATTAGTATCCCTACATCTTAAATCGGTAAAGCTAATAATGTTTTAATTAGGCACCTGTTATTATGCTATGCGCCTTATTACTCTAAGGGTTATTTTACGCGTCTGTAAGGTTCAAGTAACTACACTAACGGATACGTCCTTGTATTAAGTTAACCATTTTACGTTGGATCGTATAAGCTTTAGCTACTTGATGCACAAGTAAATCCCCTATTGTAGGGGTGATCTTAGGTCCGGGGCCAGTATAGTTTATAGGGATGGTTGATAGGGAATTACACCCTTATTGGTTTATCGCCCTAGCTCTAGCTTGCTGATGTACCTTATTGATTATTAGAAAGTATTGAAAGTCTCCACTGGCACTATGAGATTTAGGGGATTTAGCTTAATACCTAGGTATACCTGGAAGAATATTATCCTTGGCTATTATTAGCCTAAAGTATAATATGTTGCTAATGTACTGGACTAGGTAGGTAGACTAATATATACTTAGGTACCCTAATTACACTAAAGAATAAAAGAGAGAGTTTAGAGCGGAAGCTGATTTTGCTTATGACTATACTAAACAGGCGGGGTCTATTGCTAAATTAGGTGAGCGGTATATGCGGTGATACCTAAGGATAGCAAAGTACCTATATATAGCCCTAAGGCTTTCCTAAGGGCACTTTTCCTACCTTTAGGGGCCCACTCTGCTCTCAGAGAAACTCTAGAATATTATCTTACTGCTTATATATTATTATATATATATCTAGTACTTAAGGCAAATAGCTGTCAGTCTACTATCAATTAATCTAATAACTCTCGCAGCCTTTCCCCTCACCTACCTCCTTAAATAAACATCGCTACAGCTAGCCCATCGCAAAGCAATGCCATCAAATATGCCCCCCCACAGCTAGACCGAGGATTTAACCATCTACTATAATGACTCTATAGACTCTGATAACGCCACCGCGGCGCTCACGCTTCTTAAGGAGGTCGCTCAGCGTTGCCCGACTAAGCGTGTTATCTGGATTATAGAGCCGTGCTAGGTTGCTTAGGGGGTTAGTATGAGCGAGGAGGAGTTCGCTAAATGCAAGAAACTCCTAATCATGTATTTTCTAGATATATATAAAACAGACCGTGACGCTTCTAAGGCACTTCTAGGCTCCTGCCTTAAAGGGAAAAAGCTATTGGAGCGATAGGAAGAGCTGTGAAGGCAGGGCTAAGAAATCCCTACTGAGGATATAAATCTAGTAAGAGATCTCCCTATATATATTCTCGATTGTTTTACTGACGCGATCGCTCTCTAGATGAGAAAAGCTACCAAAACTATCAACCTACATAAAGAGTAATCCAAGAAGCATGCTGAACTTATAGTATAGGACCTTGCTAATTGCCTGACTTATTGGGGGTCCTAAGCATATTCTAGATCCTCACTAGCCCTAAAGGTTAAAGTCCTGGTGGATTATAATAGTCTCAAAGAGATTTAAAACCCAGTGAACCTATATTGTTATTACTATGAGGAGCTGTTGAACCGTACCTATAACGAAATTAAAAGGTACTATGCCGCCGTATAGCAGTATAGGGAGCCTTTAAATAGGTACAAGAAGGTCTTAGGAAAAGATAATACGAGTAACGCTGTGGAGAAATAGTATAACTATTGTATTACTAAAGAAGAGAAAAAATATAAGGCTTAGAATACCTTAGTTAGCTAACTTAATATTAAGTCGCTGTGTAAGGCAGTTAATGCCGCCAGGAACATCAGGTTTATAGGTGGGTCTTCTCTTAGAATCTTACGTTAATTTATTAAGAAGAAGGTAGCCTCCAAGGTTAACTACTACCTACAGGCGGTAAGCTATTTTATATGTCTTCTTTTTTATCTATAGCAAACCCTGACTTAATATTTATATAGGGAACCTAAGACTTCTCTACTAACCTATTCCTAAACTAATTCAATATCGGGCTAAATATAAAGGCTATAAGCTTTATCTTAAGAGAATATAAGTAATTCGCATCCTTTACTATTATCCTATTAGCTACCGCATAAAGCCTTAAGTACTCCTTGGTCGGGCTGCAGAGATTAGGGCACGACTGCCTTAGCAAGAAAATGCTTGGCTATAATGGCAAAGTAGAGCCTAAGGATATTACAGCAGGGAACCATACAATCAAGAAAGACTTCCCTACGTAGACGGCAAATATACCTAACCTGACCACATTTCTCTGCGTTCTTAAAGGTGAGGAGCTTAGTGTAGTTAGGTTATGTGTAGAGGTGGTTTATAGCATTGAGGAGGAAGTAGATTCCATAGTTAATAATTCCAAAAAGAATAGCTCCTAAAATGGCAAGCCTAAGAATGGCGAGCCCGAAAGTATCGAGCCTAAGAGAAACCAGAACGGCAGAATTAAAGAAGGTGTCTCTCTCTATTTAAAGGATTCCGAGTAGGGTATCCTTATATATCGCGTACTACTGAGGAAAGAGTTTACTGCCGAGGAGGTTGTGGAGCTATTAGGATTTTCGGGCTAAGGGGATAACTAGCGGCGGATTCGTAAGGTCGCTTATCCGGCTAGTGGCCTTAAATATCCCAAAGTAATATAGCTAATTACATATTAATCCGGAATAGTCTACAATAGTATATGTGATCTGGCAAACGCCCTAACGTATATTACTACTTTTAATGAGCCTAGGACTAAGCTAATATTTAGGCTAGTCTAAGGAGATAGAGGATGCCCTGTAAGTTGGGCCGCGCTTTATTACCTAGGTATTTTGTGGTAGATTAATTATAAATACATAAATTCAGTAGCTTCGGGCTTAGGAAGATATAGCTCCCTTCTTTGATTAGCGATAACTTTGCGCACTTAAGTGAAGAGTAGAAGCTGAGTCTAACTCGGGGCCACTATATGATGTGTATATTTTCTAGTCTGACTACTACCTATCTTCCCTTTTTTGACCGTCTCTGATTTCGGTTTTAATATAAAGAACTGTCCAGCTAATGAACCCTTCCTAATAAGTGATAAACCTTTACCTAAACTTACTAGATCTAAACATAAGTAGGCTTCTTCTTTTGAATGAGCAGCTTACTAAAGGGTATATATAGGAAAAATTGGTTATTTTAGGGGATATATACCTTAATCGCTGGAATTAACTAGCGATTATAGTATCTTAGGTTATCTAGCGAGGGGAGAACACTCTGTGGCTCCTAATAGAATGTCGTGAGGGGAAATAGGCCTGTTATAGGTCAAATACTGTAATTAGTTGTAGGGCAGGGAGAGTTATTATATTACAGCTATCTATAGAAGAGCTTAATATAGTAATTTAGATAGCTAGCTAAATATATCTATTCCCTTATTATATTCCTTACTATAGTAAATTCCTTAGTATTTTATATATTTCTTAGATTTAGTAATATGAATCTATTTAGTAAAATCATCTTATCTTAGGGCCTTATAAAGCTTAATTATAGAGATTATATGATTAGGTGGTTAGCCTGGCACCCTGAGGTCTAATATACCTTATCGCTCACTTAAAATTTCAGGCTAACACTATAGGTATAATTATCCCTATATTAGTACTTAGTCTACTTTAGGGAACTTATTTCCCGGCTATTAATGGATATTTCCTATACTATAATATAGTAGGATATATATATTAAGGTACTTTCAGGTACTCCCTCTCTGTAAAAATAAATATAGACAATAGAGTAGAAGCTGGTTATACTCCACACTGTATAGGGGTTAGGGTTACTAGCAAATTCAATAACTACAGCTAGAATTAGATTCTCAAGGAGCACTTAAGCCACCGATACATTTAGTATCCATAAAAGCCATTTCTTGCTCTTGGTTTCCTATGGGATGAATTTGCTTAATTAGTATTCTACCTACCGTTAAGACTTATACTATGCTCCTGTAAATATATGTATTTTTAGCTATACTGTATAATTAAACGTAAGGACTATGTTAAGTTCGGGTAAGTTAAATCGTATCTGGGAAATAGAGATGAACTCTTTAGTATGGTGTGCTATAATGAGATCTATCTTTAGACTAGCTTAGGAATATGTAGAGCACTGTAGGAACACTTAATTAGCCACATATTAGCGTATTAGGGTTCTAATATAATGCTTAGAAAGCGGACACTCCTTCTAGTTAATCCTATTAGTGTATTTAGCTATTATTACATGTGTAGGTACTGGTAAATACTGATATATTACTATGCGTTAGTGCCTGATGTAGTATAGCTTGATCTCTGAGGAGAAATTAGCTTGTCGTTTTTAATAGAAAGAATCAGGCCCTAGTTATGCAGGGGTCAGGGTTGCTAGCAAATTCAATAATTGTAGCCAGAATTAGATTCTTAAGGAGCACTGCTTAAAGCACTAATACGTTTAGTATCTATAAAAGCTATTTCTTGCTCTCTGTTCTCTATGGGATGAATTAGCTTAATTAGTATTCCACCTATAGTTAAGACCTATACTATACTCCTATATATATACGTATCTTTATTATAACTGCTATTTTAAGTTCGGGGTAGAGGGGCATAAAATAACTTAAATTAGTAAATCGATCTACTAATTAAAGTACTTATACTTAGCATTATTAATAGGGTGCTAAGCTAAGCCCTTAGTTTATATTATGTATATATATATTAAAGAGTGGTTACCTCTATTTCGAGCAATCTAGCAACACTCTTATATAAAGTAGCTTTATTCTCCCCTACTTTAGCGGGCGTGAAACTCTCCTTAAGCTGAATATCGCCTATTAAGACATTCTTATCTACTACCTCATCGGAGATCAAAATAACTTTATTCCAGAGTAGTGAGGCAATGCCCTCTTCCTTGCCGCATTTTTATCCAAAAGCTGAATATTGCCACGCTCTGGAGAATCAGTTCCCTGTGGAGAAACTTATTAACGCTACTAAGTATGACGGCTATCTTAAGATTCAGATTCAGTGGGCATCTGACCTTGTACCTCTATATCATTTAAATTAATAATAGGTTAACGAGTTAAAACCTTTAATTATCGTTTCTTTTTATGATGAAGATTTTGAAGCTTGTCTGAAATTATACGGTATCCTAGCTTGCGCTAGGTCACTTAGGGAATATAATATCGATGGGCTTTAATATCTAATGAAATATGAAGGCTTACTTTAAATCGAGCCTGTGTGGCCTAATACCTATATCCTAATTAAGAATCTTAATACCTCTCTTTTATCTAAAGCATAAGAATTAGTCATTGCTAAGCTAGGACAAGAAGTATAGGATAGGTATATTTCTAAGAGGGAAAGTATAGAGGATATCGTGATTATCGATCTTACAGGCGAAGATTATTATATATTAAACCTTAACCTTAGTAAGGAGAAAAATAAATTTAAGAGGCTCTCCTCTAATTATTTCTAGAAGCTAAAACCAGACATAATTCAAGATATATCGAGAATACATTCAGTAGCTTAACGGCTAACTATTATCTTCAACATAAAGTGGAAATATAGTTGTTTCTCTTGTGGATTTAATTTCTAGGATGGCAGAGATCCATTTGTGCTAAAAGGGTGTGGCTGTATAGGTTCCTACTCCTTCTTCCTAGTCTATTATTACTAAATTTATTTAGATTACCTATACTTATTGTATTGGAAACGGTATTATAAAAGTGCTTTGCCCTGTATATTATTTAAACTCACCGTAGGAGTATATCTTAGTGTATAGCCTAAATTCAGATTGTTCTATATGTTATAAGAAACATAAAGCGAAACTAGTATCTCTTTTATGTAGTACGTGCTCTATACTCTCACATATAGTCTTTAACACTGACTCTAATTAGGTTATATTTATAGCCAGGGTTATATTATTAGCTAGCTAAAGAAAAAGGGATGCTGCCTAACTTGCGCGTTTAAATTTAAGGGGATTATTATTAAGCTAGTCCCATGAATAAATTTGCCCGGGTTAAGAGGGAAATCTAGACGTCGCACTGGATAGCGATACATATAAAGCATTACTTATATACTCTTCGTCTTAGGTATTATTTATCTTTATTAGTTTATGTAAATAATTTTATTTACTATGTATAGATCAGTTGGGAGGAGCTGCGTAATTAGAGGAGCGTAATTAAAGGGGCATATAATTGAGGAGCAGCATAATTAAGGAGTAGCGCAATTGAGGAGTAGCATAATTAGAGGAAAACGAGAATAATATACTAAGCTCCTTGCTTTATCTTAAGATTTTTAGTTAATTGCTTTATCACCCGCACTATAATTCGTTTTACGAAGACCTTCCTTATCTCGAGCGATTAAATGGATTAAGGAGGGATTTCTTATAAAGCACTTAAAACGCTTATTGTAGCACCTCTTAAGGCTACAGCCGGCTTTAATGAATAGAGGTAACGCGAATAGTTAGTTAATTCACTCATTAAATGAAAAAGTATATATTTCTAACTAGGCTGCGAAAAACAGCTCCTTTTTTCATGCTATTTAAAGATATAACCTACGGAAACCCAGACCTTTTATCTCTGCTAATAGTCCTATCTTATACTATATTATCCCTATTTTAAGATCTATTTTCCACATCGCTAATGTTCACCGGTTATTATATATTTAGTATAATTTTCTTTAGATAGAGCAGAATCTAAGATCAAGTTATTACCTTTGATATTATAGTTAAAGAGTTAATTAATATTAGTTATTAAAGCTATAATAATAATAGTTTACTCTGTTTTTTTACCTAGGTCCTTGAAAATTATCTAAAGCTTAGTTATTTCTTAATAATATTTATAGTACTGTATCTTTTTATAGAATTAATTACTTTCTTAATATAGTAATTAACTTATTTAGTATAGTGATTTATTTAAAAAAACTTATAAAAATTTATTAATATAGTAGAGCTTAATACTAGAAACGTTTAAACTTAGATAAAACCTATCTAAGTAAGAGGAAAAATAAGAAAATATATATCCTATAGCTGCTCTATTAACACTCTATCTTACCACTCTGTGCCCCCTAATCTAGCGATACTTTCACTACCTAATCCAGGACTACTTCATCTATTAGCTATTCTGACATTCTCTCTAGCTACTTCTGATTCATGGTAGCATCCAGCTTAGTTGGCATTGTAGGTAGCTTTAACCTACTATTTGATCGGCGGTTAGAGGTTCTTAATCGAAGTTTAATTATGTTTTCCCTCGTTAATTCTGAATGTACTATGAATTTTAGGTTGTGATGGAATATTTTACTAGTAGCTCTAGTGCGACTATCGCCCTTTTTAGCTTCTTATATAGTAGAAACCTCCCACATCGAATCAATATTATCAATTATTCCAGGGTTATTAATGGCCCTAATATCATTAGGCTAAAACTAGACCAGTTCAAATAAATCTTAATAACTCTCTAGCTAGTTTTAAAAGTTTATTAGTAAGATTTACCTTATACCTTAAGGTAGATATAACCTACCTTATATAAATATAGGGTAAGAAGGAAAATAATTTTATATATATATAATAATGCGCTTATTTTATAGCTCTTTTCTAGACTAGGAATAGTATAAACACTGTGTTAGCTATATATAGCTAGTTAGAGTTTTATAAATTGCACTGCTAAAAGCGAATACTGGTTTCGGTTAACCCTATATATATATCGTTGTTTAAATTAACTTAGCTAAAGAGGAGCTAAAAGCAGCTTTTTCTTATTAATATATATATTTATATGTTTTTAGTATAACTGCTGATATTTATCTCTACTTATTGTTAATACTTAGTAAGTTAAGAAATAGGTTATACTAATTCTAAACTTAGTATTATTAAATCTTTAAAAAAAGCACTAATTCACTCTTAGTATCATGAAATTTGCTCTATTATTTTTTCAAACTTATATTAGATATAAACAGTAAAATCTTATGATATACTGCTAGTCTTAATTAGAGCTGATCTTTTAAAATTACAAGAAGGTGATAGAAAATCGCCTAAAAACTTATTCCTCGCCCTTTATCTTAATAACCTAGGCATTAAATAATTAGCGGAAATCGTTTTTATGTCCCTCCAAAAAAATTATTATAATGAAAAGGCTCGAACTATTTATTTTAAGGAATGGAACCTCATATTATATATCTCCGCCTTAGAAGCTAAGCATCCCTGGCCTGTTCAACGCCTAAATTTAATGTTTGCTCAAGAGTCTTAAGGCCCTTATACATACATTTTATATCTCTAGCCTGAAGCATCAATCGAAAAAATTAATAATAGCCGCATTGGAGGTTTATATAAGGAGCGTCTAAAAGACTTATTGAATCTTACCACTATATGCTCTATTCTTATTCGGCTAGCGAATGGGGGGGAATAATATATAGTTTTCCGAGATACCTAAGCAAACTTAATTATATACGAAAAGTAATATTATGGGAAGAAGAAAAATAGCGAGAATTAATATTATAGTATAGGCCTATGGAGATTTTCTACTTCTAAGGATAGGGAAATTTAATATATTTAACTTAAATTATAAATAAAGGTTTCTACAATAGGCCGCTAGTTAGGTATAGCTCTAACTTAAGACTAGAGCGATAGAAATAGTACGCTTTCACCACGAGGAATATTAGGATCGCCTAGGAGCGATACGCTTATAGCGCTCTAAGATAAGTATATATTAGCTAGAAAGTACCTAGATAATTATCAATATAATTATACTACGTTTATTAAAACTATTTCTTTAGTACTTATATAAATCAAACGAGGTAGAAGCGAGCGCGGTATTAACCATAGTTTAATACTAATAATAAATCAATATGTAGAGATGCTTTACTTCTTAGAATCTAAAATCTAATGAAGATAGACTATATCCTTCTTAATGCCAGGGGTAACTCTAAATTTCCAAAGAATATCTTTTGTTGTATACTCTGGCCTGTAATACTTAGTATTGTGCTGTTGAACAGACTAAGACCCGTGAATTATTAGACTAATGAACAGGCCCAGCGACCTTATTATATACTCTAAAACATCCTGAGATTAATGAATGGTGAGAGTTTTCTATAAAGTCCTAGTAGCTGTAATAAACTGCGAGTTAACTTTGAACGCCTGTTCTGCAAAGGTATTAATAGATTTAACCGTTTTCAGCACGTATAAGCGTTTATATAGTTAGAATCCGTATGTAACTCCACCACTAAAGGAAGCTATATTAAGAACAATAGGGGGCGACTAAGTATTATCAGAACGATAAGCAATAATAATACTAAAACTATAACCGCCTCTAGAACTAAAAGCCCTATATTGATATTCGAGAACTACTAGGCCCTAAGAATTATTAATTATTTATTAAGTAACTTTGCCTTCATCTGCTTATTAGTTAGTAAGTAAATTAAGTATATATTGAGGCTAATATACTAAGGACACTTTATATAATTTCTACAGCCTAACTATAAAAGTCCTAAAGATTTTTATTCTTAGATAACTCCATTAGATATAAACAAAACTCTAGAATTATACTCTATAATATAAATTTCGATTTAATATTCAGGAGAAATACTTTCGCCTATATAGTAACACCCTATATAGTTCCTTAAGGCACTATATATATTACTATACTATCACTAATCTAATTTTATATTTACCTAAGTTATATCCGCTTTAGGCCGCATAATTAAGCCTTAAAGCTAACTAGACTAAAGAGAAAGACCCCTAAGCAGTAATTTGATATATATATATAGTACTATACTCGAAGATAATTAGATAACTCTTATAAATCAGTAGAAAATGCGTTTTATTCTTCGAACTACCTTACTATTTGCGCCTAGCAGCCTCCGAGGAATTAGACAATAAGGATGAATATAGTAATAAACCGTGAGGCTCTTATCGAAAGCCTGACTTAAGAGCCCCACAGGCTATATATATAGTGAAGATCCACACTGAACTAAGAAGCATATAACGACGTCTTTGAAATAGGCTGGATAAGGCGACTTACCTACGCGAAGGAAGAGGCAGACTTAGTGTTCAGCTTTGCCGCACAATAGGCTAAAATCGGACTAGTTTACGAATATATAAAAGAGACCGTAGGAACGCTATGTCAGCCATATATGCCTAATTAGGCTTCTAATAATAATTGCAAATAAACAGAAAAGGCTAATACTCACTTTCGGTTAACCCTATAAGGTAGAAACAAGCGTAAGCACAGTTAAAGACTAGATAATTACGCAATGCTGGTCAAGGTAAGACCCCTTCCCTCTAGAGAGTTTATCACAAAGTCTAGTACAGTATATAGTAAGCTAAATATATGATTGTATAAGTTCATAGTAATAGGTAGATATTAAGTCGGTTAGGTATAAGACATATTACTTAAGGTACTACTTAAGGTACTGCGCCTCTCACCTCTCTAATGCTGTCTATAGCCTATAAGAGAGATAGACTTTACAAAAGGCAATATTATTAACTTCTATACGAAGTAAGGAGAGATAGTGATATAGCCCGACTAACCTATAGTACTCTCTAGGCCCTCTCTCTATTATTTTCTCCCTCAGGTCTTCAAGAATCGCTAATGTAGATGGAAATATGGCTGCAGGATGAGCTGACCTAGCTCTAGCGGTTATTAGTGTGCTAAATTTAGCATCACCTAAACATTTAGGTCCTCTTAAATCTAGTGTCAGATTTTATTTAGTATATTTGCCAGCGTGTAATATGATTCGCGTTTCTGGACCTCAAAGCGTAACCCGATCGTGCTTAAGCTAGGCGGTGTTAGAAGGCGATAAGAAGGATCATAGTAGACAGAGGCCTACATGAAGCCGGTTACGATAGCTACCGGCTGGCCTACGCGCTGACTAACGTTTCTTCCTCCGCTTTTAAGAATGGAATCTAATACCCTTACATCTCCTTATATATATTAAGTGAATATATATAAGTACTAATTATATTCTCTTAACGCAATAATAGCAAGGGACCTATATGTACTAGTTCTCCTTAGCCTAGTTCCTATTTCTAATCTCATCCTCACTCTTATCACCGTTCCTATACTCGCTCTCCTTAACCTTAACCCCCTTATCCTCGCTTACACTCTCGCTCTTATATACCTCTATATCGTCTTTAACCTCGCCCTTATATGCCTCTATGCCATTCTCACCCCCGCTCCCTTGTGCCTCTTCATCGTCCTTGCCCTCGCCCTGCTTAATAGCCTATTCTAGAACGTTGAGGAGTGCTGAGAGGGGGCCTTCACGTCCCGGCTGGAAGTTTACATATATATTAACAAGATGATCCCTTCTCTTAGCGATAATAAGATCCTGTCCCCATCCCACTGCTGCCACTCGACGCCTCACGTTATAGAGTAGTTATCGTGGGATCTAAAAGAAAATCTCATTATATTCCTCGATGATTGTCTGTATCTTCCACTTGATCTTAAAAGTACTGTGCTGATGAAAGCCTTCCTGCTAAATGGTAGGCGGCGGGGGTCCTCCCTGATGGGGTGAGCCGCTTACTTCCTAATACGTTAGACTCTCTTCTAATAAGCACCTGGGTTGCTATACCTCTAGTATCTAGATCATCCTCGTGTTTCCTCTTTGTAGACCTACGCGATTCTTTATAAGCTACGTCTACGCTAGTCTCCTTATCTTTGGGACTCCTCGGTGAATAATCGAGTGATTCTTCACGAATAGTCTCTGTGCTGCTCCCCTTTCGCTCACTAGAAGATATTATAGCTCGCAGCTATTCTTTGCTGAGAAAAGATTGACCAAGGTATTTATCGGATGGAGATATAGTAGATAGTAGTGAAGGGTCGATTTCAAAAGGCTAGAAATAGGGCATTAGTGAGAAATAGATTGAGTGGGAGCGAACGACTATAGTCGGGACGTTAGACTCTATTTAAACTGATGCTCTAGGCTAACCTAGGAAAACAAAGTGAACTCCACCCGGGCAGGGAGTATGTAAGGAGCGAGGTATAGAAACCAGAGCTAGAGGGGTGTATGCCTATACTCCCTATTATATTGCTAATCTCTATGGCTATATCACTATGACTAGCTGCTTTAAGCTAGTTTCATCGCTTACGAGTGTATATTATTGCCTAGAGGACATTTAAGGGTGTATAATAAGCGAGTGTCCACCTATAAACATATCGAGGTGCGTGATAGTCCTTCTTCAATCGGCCGCTAACACCGCTAGGTCGTGTGCTCTTATCGACAACTATTACCCTCAGGGACGCCAGCTTTAGCCTCATTATATTCTCATCACATGATCCTCCTATATAAGGTTTCGAAGTCTAGGCATCAAGACGATGGGTGTGTGGACTAACCTGTAAAGAGAAGATTTCGATCTATATTGGATAATTATATCACCCTACACGTAGACTTCTACCCTAGGAGTAGAGGCCGCTTTAAGGACTTTCAAAAGGACCTAAAGGGTGCTATTAGGTCGGACACTGAGGCACGGGACGGGGGGAATAACATAGAGGTATAGGAGAGCAAGAGGGAGGTGGAGATACTATATAGTGAGGATGAGTGGAACTAGTATGTATTAGTCTCTTGTACTTGTGTAGGCAGGACATAACATGCCATTATATTTATTAGTTCTATACACGCGCGAAGATATAAGAGCGTTAATACCTATATCTAAAACCTAAAGAGGAGATATTGCTTAGCGTATAATCACAACTGAATTTATGTAGCTCTCTGTGTATACTGCCTCTTAAGGTAGAGAACTATGACTCTCCGCACCTATCTTTCGTCATTGTGTTTGTCACCTGGTTAATGATAGTCTCGGGGTCCGGTACATTATAGCTGTGATAGAGGGGTGTCTAGTCGATCCGCGCATGCTATATATACTTAAGCCGCCAGAGGAAAAGGGGTGTGTGCTCCTGACCGTTTAGCTTTTAGCTGTCTTCGCCATAGTCCTCCTCGCGCTACTCTCTGGAAGGACCGGAGCCTAACGACTAGCAACGCCTGCCTAAGCAGCTCATCTTACGTTGTATACTGCTAGTAATAGCGGCCGTGATATATAATCCTGCTGACCTCTTTTTATACTGTAGGTGAGGGGGGTATCGTCTTTATGCATTCACGTTAACTTATTTATGCCCCTTCAGACATTGGCTCTTGCTAGATAGCGGCCGCTGAGGGGGTATAAGTATAGGAGAGGGATCATTAGCTTGGCTTGCTAGAACTAATCATGTGTAGGAGGAATTAGCCGTAGGTTATGCCTCGGGATCGGCTTTAGCGAGTAGTCCCTCCCTCCCCTGTATCAGCTGCTTCTTTGCCGACCCTTCCCCCTCTCTCTCGCTAGACGCTGTCGTTAGCCGCTTCTACCATAGTGCGTAGCTCGATCCCCCCTCTCCATTCCTCTGCATTTAAATTTATCTAAGGACTCCCCCTTGGTAGAATGGCACATCAGACATTACACCAGGACCTAAATAATGGCTATAGTTTCGCTTTTGCTGGTTTAATATACACGAATGATTTCCCTATATAATTAGCTAGCTAAGCTTCTTATTCTATGCCCACCTGGATTCGCCTATTAATATATAAAGTAAATAGAGGTGATGTGAACGACCTGACCCTTAACGCTCCGCTTACTGCCTTTTACTGCTATTGTATCTATACTTCCCTTCCCTCTGTAATTAGCCCTTCTAAGTCTTTCGAGATATTTGGAAATATGAGTCCGGATAGCTATCCTGCGTTTATTGATTAACCACGGCTATTTAGATATACTGTCTTACGTGCTCGCAATTGCTGCTTATCGTAGGCCCGATAGAGCTAGCTATCTAAGCTCTAACTAGTGATGCGCTAGAAGAAATACGTTCTTGGCTATTTATATGTGGCGACCTTAAGTCGTTATAGATGCTATGGGTGGCTAACTCGATCTCTGAGTCTCCATCTATATAAGAAGCTTGACGTTAACCTTCCGGAAGCCGATAGCTCATAGTTAATATAGCTATATAGAGAAGCTATTGAGGGAATACTAGCCTTATATAGCAACTGACTAGCGAAAGTACAAGGACACCTGCAGATACTAGTATAATAAACAAGCCTAGGAATAACAAGTAATTAGCTATCCTCTTCTTAGATGATATCCCTCAGGAGGCAAGAAATAAAACCCTAATAGTAGTAACTTACGAGGTAAATAGTGTGATATAAGTAAGCTCAAGGGGTGCTAGCATATTTGGAATCATCGCCCAGATAATAACGAGTATGATTTCCAGATATTTAAGAACGAGGAGCCACTTCCACCACCCTTCTTTATTAATTATGATTATGAACGTATAAATAATCGAAATAATCTATAGTTATCTCGTTAGAATAAGTTTTAAGCTTATTAAGGACTATAGCAAACCTGAAGTATGGTAACTCCCTATAGAGAGATGGTTGCTAATATGATATATAGGGAACTTAAAAGAACCTATGGTAGCTTGACTTATTAGTTATACTTGAGGGAGAAGAGAAGTAGAGCTATTAGCTCTAATATAATCCATCCACTAAGTAAGTATATGAACTATATCTCCCGCGACTAAGAGTTATGAAACTTTAGGAAGATAAAAACATAGATATAAACTATCGAGAAGCTAGCTATTAAATAAGCATTAGTGATCTAATATTAAGTGATATAGTCTATGATTTTGAAGAATATCATAAGCTGTAAGTAAATAATAGTTAAAAAGTATATATAAAGATAGGTTAGAGTTAGTATGGAAGCACAATAAAAAGGGAACTTAGTCCTACTTATACTTATGACTCACACCTGGAGTTAACTCCACCACATCGAACGGCGCGTGATTAATGGGCCAAGCGGATCAATATAATGATAGCTATATGCCTCCACTCCATCATACTTGCTAATCTCAGGGGTTTAGGAGCAGTATGGGTAAGTACTATAAACTATCGCAGTTTCCCGGGGCCTATAGTTATACACGCCTAAGCCCTCTGAACGTGGAGTCCTCGCGAGGCCTTCTGGGATAATGCTATAGCTGGTCGTAGGAAAAAAAAATGAGTGTGGTATTGCCTAGCCTTGACAGCATACTAAATACAGTAGGGATTAGTAGCTCCTCTAATATTATCTTATCTTAATAGCATTTAAATACAGTAAGGACTAGTAAGCACTCCTTTAGCTTCTATATCGGTAATTTAGCTTAATCCTGCTTATTTACTCTCCTGATGCTCCCTTTCTTGGCCCCTTTTTCTTAAGGAGATCCTCCACCCACTAGTCATAATGCTTTACTATATTAGCTAGGGAATCCTAGTGTTACTAGATATATCCCATAATATCCGCTAGGCTAAACACTAACTCTAGTACCTTTGTAGCAAATGCCTCCGCCTGTTCCTTAATCTTTTTATTATAGTCTCTCCGTTCTATAGCCTTTTGATCGGGGTCTCCCTATTGGCTAATATCTCTATAGCTATATTTAGGTTATTTAAATATAAAGTGGTAGATCTCTTTAGTAATACTTCTATTTATAAGCTGGAACGTAATCTGTAAATTAACTCGACTAGGCTGGATAAGGGCTTTATCTAGTCTTTCACGATGATTAGTTGTTATAATTAAAACTCGGTCTTCCTGAGATGAAATACTATCTAAAGCGTTTAAAAGGCCTGAAAGAGTCACCTGGTTATTTTAAGATCTTTTATCTATACCGCTCTTAGAATCCTTAGGGCTGAGGTCCCTGGAGTAAGTGGCCCCCGCAGCGTCGATATCCTCTAATAAGATAATGCATCTATCTGGAAGCACATCAAACAGGTTATTGAGTCTTTCGTCGTTCATACTAGGGATACTGACGACGTAGATATCCATATCTAATGTGCTGGCAATCGATAAACTGAAGCTTGTCTTTCTAGTTCCAGTAGGGCCATATAGAAGATATCCTCGTTTATAAGGGATTAAGTGGGTGGAATATCGATCTTTTATTTTTAGGTTAAGAAACCTTTTAATATTAGTGCTAAGTAGCTCCTTTTGCTATCTATCGAGGATAACACTTAAAAGGGGCCGGATAGTAACTACTTTCTTCTTCTTCTAAGAATCCTTGTAATGAACGTAGATATTTGTTTTATTCTTAGATTCATTTAGGTATTTAAGTTAGCACTCTCCTATAAAAACTTTTAGGATATATATAGATCGTCTGATGTAAGTAATAGAAACCCGCTCCTCTTTATGAAAGCTAACATCCACCTATACCGTCTAGTAAAAGAATAAGTTCTTCCTGTACTAGAAGTAGAAAGCTCCCTAAGGTGTATACTAGAGCGCTTTTTTAGTGTGGACGTTATAGTCCCTCTAATTTCTTTACTTTATCCTGACTCTAGCGAGGATAGAGCGGGGGGCATCATTCAATGTATAAGATAAGATCCAGGCCTATAATATATTGTATATTTCATTAAATTCTTTAACGTGGACTATTAATACTACTAGAGGTGAGCCTAGGATCTATAAATGTGGCTTCTTAGACTTACTAAAGTAATTAATGAAGCACTCTATTAATTGAGATATATATAGCCTTAATAACGCAGCTAGTGTAAAGAGGCACATTAGCTAAGTATAGCTAGATATGTTACTATTTAGGGCCTTACTAGCTGTACTGGTTATATTTGAGAAACTAGGAAGGAAGAGGTCTAAGATAGACATCTGGTGGGAT
Organism: Clonostachys solani; assembly: GCA_902141235.2. Lineage (NCBI taxonomy): Eukaryota > Fungi > Ascomycota > Sordariomycetes > Hypocreales > Bionectriaceae > Clonostachys > Clonostachys solani. The sequence goes on from CABFOC020000046.1 coordinate 619,976, forward strand.
AGCGTCTCTTGGATGAGAGGAGGGCTAAGGTTGCTAAGGAATGTCATTATAAATAGAGATGAGGTTAATAATAAGAAGCTAATATTGCTAGATAGCTATAAGTGAATCTAGCTAAACGTGGAAAGTATATGCTTGTAAATGGATAACTGATTTTCACGAAAAGATAGAGCTATATTAGAACAGATCTAATCTCATCCTATAGAGATTCTGCCTCCTTATAGTTCTCTCACTTATATATTAGATCTAATTAGGGAGCACCGTATCTCTGTTCCAACCTTCCGTCATTAGATTTAATCTAACGAGGTATTACTATATTAGCTAATTATAAGCATTATTAAACATTAATCAATAAGGATGTACGTTGGTGCTTATTTCACTAATGTTATATGCAGGTCACATCTGATGCGGCCAGGCTATGCGTAGCTGATGTAAGCCTCCATGCCAGTAACGACTATTGGACCTCGTTGCATTCACCTGCAGCACTCTATCTAAGCTATAATAAGCAGCTTATTAGTATCACAGGGGATACTAGTGCATTTACTGGTTAGAAATCTGCCGGCGAAGTTAATTTATATTACGTATATCCTCTAATAGTATATAGGCATTTATTCCCCTTATAAATCAAAGTGTATCTGCTATTTAGTGGAGATAAATTCTACCTATAACTAATTATTAGAACCCTTCTCTATTTTATTTAATATATTGTAGATTACTTGCCATGCTCTTCAAACTATTAATTTCGCCCTTAGAGAGCAGCTTCCTACCTAATGATAGCGCATTTGATCATTTAGCTCTAACTAGTGATAGTATAATTCTACACTAGACGCTAGTGTATTTTTACACCTTATGTTGGTGCATTTTTGCACTTTGTGTTAGTGTAATTTTGCACTTTATATTAGTGTAATTTTGCACTTTATATTAGTGCAATCCTACCCTAGATATTAGCCTATAACTAGCCCTGATATACGAAACCTAGATATCTACTTGCGATAGGATCTAGATAATTAATGATTTTACCCCTTATATAATAGCACCTGTCGAAGAGTTTTATTAAGCGAGAGAGATTAATGTAGTATAGTAGTGTATACGCGTTAGAAGTAGGTATATTAATTTTATATCCTATCTACTTACTATGATGTTTTTTTTAATGAAATTTCTATTTAATCTGTTCTCTAAACCTCTATTAAGCTACTTACTATTTATAGTCAGGAGAGTATAATACTTCCATCATATTTAAAAGTCATTAGCTTCCTTTATTGCCACAGGCCGGACAGATTTAGCCGTTTTTGGTAATTCCAGTTCCTGGATATTTATCGTAAGACGGTATCACTATACCTTAATTAATTACCTCTATATAGTAAGTAAAAAGGGGAGAAATACTGTAAATTTATGAGTAATAGTTTGAAATAATATGTGGCTTTAGGTGTGATTCTATGTTGAAATTGAAAATAGATATTACCCGCTTTATAAATGATCCGGGAGGCGTGATGTAGCCTGATGTGTGCCTAAGATAGAGAGCGTGTAGCTTATGTTATGCTTAATTATATATTTGAAGCCGGGAATTAGCTGGAGTTAGGTGCTTATAAATTTATGGTGGGTGCAAACATCCCCCGCACAGCTGGAGCGGCAACTTACCTCCATTCCTTGTCACTATCTAGCCGATGGATGCTATATATAGTGCTGTATTTAAAGAGATGGAAATATCTTTATTAATAATAGTAGATGACGCCGTAAATTCTATAAAAAGTATAGTATTTTCTACTAAGCGAACGCGTAAATTGGAAGACTCTGAGATAAGATATATAGTGAAGAACGACACAGCGAACTATTTGAAGCTATTAAACCGATAATCTTAAGTGACCTAGTGAGTATAAACTACTGTTAAAGCGGGCTATTACTAATAAACATATAGCGTCTTTGCGAAGTTGCTAAGCCTTTCCTAGATACTGCCCCATCCTTTGTGTATATCTTCGGCCTAAATCCAGGTGCCTTTTTCGCCTTAACGAAACAAGACAACCAAGATAATCGAATATACCTCTATGTCTAGGGTAATAAAGCTGTGTTCGAGTTCTACCTAACGTCTTATGAAGGCGAGCTTATAGGTGTTAAAGCTGCAAATAAGATATTTCATATACTATAGTCCTTTCTAAAGGATATTAGGAAGTTAGCAGACTTTAAAAGCGTAATGAAGGAAGGCGGCATATAGGCTTGCTCCCCTAACCACCCTGTCCCGCTTTTTACTGATCTAATAAGTGCAATATACCATCTACGGCTTTCAATTTCGGGAGTGAAGGGCCTCACGACAGGCTATATATATAATAAAAGGGCTGGTCTATAGTAGAATGTATTGAAATTAATTTAGGTTAGATACTTAAGATACACATATTACTCTGATAAACCTTAGCTAGAAATATTAGCTCGAACCTAATCTTAATTTACCAGTTAGTCGAAATACTAATAGAGCATTAGCTCTATGAATCCAGGCATATCAAAGAGCGAATAGAGTTCGTTTGTAATTTGATTATAGGAATTATCGCCAGCATTAAACATAGATAGTTAAAGTACCCCTAACATCGCCTGTCGAGGGGCCTCTACTTAAGCAAGTGATAGAATATCTCGAGAATATGTAACGTCTTAGCTTATAGCGCTTTCAGAGGGTCAGCTAACTTCCGATGCTGGATTTTTCCGGCGGCGTTTTATACTTATGCCTATTTACCTTTCGATATCTTTAGAGATTGTTTTATATTACTATTGACTAACCGCCCTATCCTTCGCACACTTAGAACTTAAGAATGTGCTTGCTTTATGAGACTTTGAGCAGGCTTAGCAGTGTATTTTTTGACCGTAGTCTACCTATACTATTAGTTACGTCTGTAGTAAAGGAGCTAGAGGTGTATATGCTTGCTCGCCTAGTGCCGCATAAGGTCCTGCTTTCTATGCTCTTCAGCATAGCGTGGATATTTTACTTTTTATTACCCTTTAACTGGGTTAGTTATGGATAATGTAGGACTTATTTCCTCCTGTATCTAGGATTTAATAATAGTATTATTAATATTTCTTAAACGATCTATAGTTTCCACGTTTATATAAGGAAGTAGGTCTTACAAATGATGGAGGAGAGGGAGGATTAGAGTCTATATTGCTAGAAATATCAGGAAGCATTAATTAGGCGTATTAAATCCTTACTAATTATTAGAGGATTATACTTAATTCGGCCTTTAACTAGTTAGAACAGTCCTTTTAACCTAGTATAGAGTATACCTAATATTATTAGAGGTGGTTAATAAGAGCTTCCCCTAATGAAAACTCTAGGTCGTAGGAGGGGCATTAAATTATATATTGCTCTATATCGCTATTTATCTAGTGGGTGTTCTCGTGGTTATAGGGAGGGAGGTGGTTTACTTCTTTTCTAGGAATAAGGCTAGAGCCAATAGGAGAATAAACTAATACTATAAGCCGCATATGATAGCTAACTTAATAGTCATGGGGTCCGAATTACTATAGTGATATAAGAAATAATATTAATGATCCTTAATAAGGAAGTTCTTACCCTAATCTAGGTAAGAGTAAGGACTAATTGATACTCTGCGGCAAGTAGCAGCCTAGGTCGTATAACGCGTTAGCTGCTAATAAATAAATTCATAGAGAAACGTAGGGTTAGCTGTATAATGTGGACTACGCTTATTAGCTAGCTACTAGCACCCACCTAAACTACTTAATTAGCTAGGCGGGCCTACTACTAATTGCTGTTTTAGATTATTATAGAACCCGCTCTTTGTAACTAAATGCTCGCTTCCTATTCATCCCACGTTAAATCCATAAATTCATCTTCTAAATCCTAGATGCTCGCCTCATCCGAGCTTGTTTTCCTCTTAAAACTCTAAACCACTATTGTAGAAAGCTAGTTTTTAACTTTAGCGTAATTAACGTCGTCGAGGATACCCTTATCGCTAAGTGTTCTTGAGTTATTATATCTATAGAAGCGCTTAATAATCGAACTACTAAAGCCTCGCTCCACCTAAGTTAAGCACTAACGGAACATTAACTTTGTAGCTAATTCTAAAATAAGATAATTAATCAGATTTTCATAATCTTAGCAGTTAATATCAAGCTCAGTAGATCGAACTAGATAATTCTCTATTCCATCGCGCTTGCGGAAGCCAGTGTCTATACTTAAACCCGGCAGCTAAGTCTAGTAGGCATATTCCTAATGATGCAAATAATGGATATAATCCTGAATCTCTAATTCTATATCTTCTGCCTTCATTCTGCTAAATAGAGGCTAGCTATAGGGTAGCGTAAATAGAAAAGCAGAAGCTTTATACTCCGAATAATAGTTATAGCGTAGACGCTAAATATTAGCCCTAGAGATAGTCCTATTATAGTAAGGATTTATATAATAGTTATCTAAGAAGGACTAAGGAATATAAGTCTATGCTGCTATATCGATGCTTAGCAGAGTAAAGGGAAAATTAAACATTTTAGTGAGGTATAGGAGTATGTAGTTAGTTATAGAGCTAGGACCACAGAGAGTAATACTAACCTATAATGGTGTAACTCTAGTGAATAAAAAGACTTTCGTAAGGAGTTCTAGGTTATTACTAGATAGGACAGGCTTAAGGATAGCAGCAATCGGACCTAGCTAAGCTCCAGTAAAGTTATATATAATCTGTGGTTCCCAGAATACACTCTATAGAGTAGGGCCAATAGCCTAATCACTGAGGCTAAGTATTATATAATAGCTAATCAAGTGAAACTCTAGTAGTAGAAACTTTTGTTTCTTTAGAGTCTTGACTATAAAGTTTATAGCTAAAGTAGGAAGCTCTATCTATACTAAACCCTATAGCTTTTATGCGGTGTGAAGTGGTAAGCTTATAGTAGCTGCTAGCCCTGCTAATAACTAATTACCTAGGTCGAATGTAAAACAAAGTCTGCCTAAATATAATGTAGCCTGGTTTGCTATTAGTGGTCTACTGCTTTAGTTAACTTGACTAACTACCTTAAGATTAAGATCTTCAATAGATAGTCCCCAAGGGGATCCTCTACCTACTATCTTCTAACTAGCGCCTTTTAAGGTTAGAAATTTCCACTATATTCGCTTATGGCAAGTGGCATATTCAAGCTAAAGCTGCTTAGTGCAAGGACCAGAAAAATCCGATGAGGTTTAATATTATAAAGTCAGGCCTTATTATTTAGTAAGGCTTACACTTAAAATATACGCCCACCTAAGGGTCATTAATGCAAGACCGTAGTTCCAGCTATTCTCCTATTATTAGAAGTTTCTTAACTGAGATACCTTGTAAATAACTAGATAGTGATTAGTAAGCTATATGCTCTGAAGGCGTTCTTGTTTGGTAATAAGGGTATATTTATTGGTATTCCTCTAGGTGGAATAGCCTTAAATAGCACTAGATTCTTTAGGTATATAATCTAGAAAGGATGGAATTCTAGAAAGAAGTCCTTAAAGATCTAAGGGTGATACTCGATAGTGTAAAGCTGTTTTTGCATTGGAGAGTGCGGCTCGCTAGCGGTTGAGACTCTGTCGTTGAATAGATTCGGCTTCTGGGCTATTATAGGATGGCTTAATAGAAGCTATAGTAAGCAGAGGATTAAGCCTAGATATTTTCGTGGGGTTATGTCTATGGCGATATGTATTCTAGTATAAAGGCTTAGGCGTGGAGGTGGCGTTTTTGAGTATGCCTCGGCTCTGTCACGTGACTTTAGAGCTAAGCACGCTATAATCTTATTGAAAAGGGACTAGTTATAATTAGGTAAGCATTTTTAGATCACAAGGGCGAAACGTACAGGCTGCAAATTAGAAGGTGTAATAGAAGGTGTAAGGTATAAATTATGAAGTGTAAAGTGCAAAGTGCAAAGTGTAAAGTGCAAAGTGGAAAGTATAAAGTGGAAAGTGTAAGGTGTAAGGTGTGATCTTTAGCTTTAGATATTATTTTAAGAGGGGCAGGTCGCACGAAAATAGATAAGAAGAACTCTTTTATCTTTATAGTATAAATACATTCTGTTTATTATTCTATATATGTCTTTAATAAAATATCTATGGAATCTAGAATCGGTGTGGCTTACTAATTAATATTTAGATAGAATGTTATTAAATTCTAGTCGAGAGGGCTCCTATTTTAGATGTGGGTGTGCTAATAATAACCACTACTTCAGCCGGTGCTTAGGCCGTAAAGGCAAGAAGAAATGCAAGAATGAGTAGATATGTTGCACTATAGCTGCCTATAACCTAACTCGACTTTAAGACGCTAGCCGCGTAGTCCAGTACATTGACTACTATAGATGCCTGGAACACCTAGGTGCCCCACCTAGTGATTTTTAGGGTACATAACCTAAGGACCAACCTTCCGTCCTAATAGCAGATAAGGTGGGTCTCCCTTAGCCGGGCGAGGAGACCACCGTTCTTAATTCGACTGAGGATACTGCTATTAGTTTAGTGTATTAACCTATATAAGGAGAGCTATTAGGTAGTTACTATTAGTAAACATTTTCAGACTCAACTGATCCACTACATTAGGACTAAGAGAGGTTTACACGAGAAACAATAGACGTTGCAGGGCTTGCTGAAACGCTCTCTAATACTTATATTAATGAATCTCAGACTGCGTAAGTTCTACGGATATCTAGTGCGGAATCATATTATACTTACGATATACGTTTTATAAAACATAGACGAGTTGCTTACACTGATTCAGATAGTCGAACACATAAGGTTGAAACTGATAGATGGACTGCAGTAATAGTTAATTATGAGGGAGAATATATTGAATGCTGGTTGCATATAGAGGAAGAGTTAAAGATATAGGTCTATGCCTACTCTTTTAGGGAGGCCGAAGGTAGCTTATTAGGTTGAAAACACCGGAGACGTAAGAACTAAGACCAAATACCATTATGAAAAATTGAATAGGCATATGAGACCCCTTAGCTAGGCTGGCTTTAATAGTCAGGCTAAGCAGCATTTAAGGCAGCAATTTCAACATACCAGCACCCGAGGATAATATTATTGCTATAGATTAGTTGTTTATTTTATTTCTTGAAGCTAAAGATTATGCTGCTAATTAATGGATATTTTATATTTCTATTTTATTTTACTATAATTACTATTTCACCATCTTCCGTTCTTACGGAATAGAGGGGCTATATCACTGCGATATAGAGGAAGCTGGCGTAACCACATTACTAAGCCATAATCGAGATTACGTTAGTAGGAATGAGCAGTATTTATATAGGAGTGGCATTAGCCTTACCTACCCTATACCTACACTAAAAGGCGAAATAGGTGTCGCTATTTTTTTAGTTAATATTTCTAAGGACCGCGGGGTGGGTGTGGCTTTGCAAGATACTCTTATAGTAGGGAGGTACATAAGGGATTACTCCCTAATAATAATAGAACTTACGGTCCACCCTAGTCGCTATCGTCCAAAAAGTGAGTTACGACCATCTCCCTCCCCTCTTTCCCCTCTTTCCCCTCCTTCTTCCTCCTTATCCCTGTCGGAGTTAGCGCTTTCTTCGTGTCAGCTACGATTATGGCGCTGCAACTGGATGCTGCATAGCATTTTCTGATCAGAACTCTGCTAACAGAAGGGTTTAAGACCAGTCTAATAGCCTTAGAAACCTTATACGCCCTGCGCGCCGTCTAGAGAATCAGTCTAGAGAGATAATAATCCGAAATGCCCACTAATAGAACAGCCCGCGTAGGCCGCCGCAGCTACATTACATTAGCTATACGGAAAGCCCTCTATGATAAACTAACTAACCAGCTATATATATATTGGTGCGAGATGGTAGACTTCCTCTATTATAAATTTAGTAAAAGGGTATTAGAAAGATCGATTAGTTGGACCCTGTGATCAATAGATTGGACGAGAACAATGATCTATCGCATTATATAATAATAGGATGCCGACCTTTGAGACTACTATCTACATAGAATATTATAGTATAAGTCCTACTAACTTATCTTTATAGATGAATCTGGCTGTAACGGAAGGGCCAGGTTTCCATAGGCTTCCATGAGAGCCCCACTGTTTGCTAATTATAGGATCTGACCTGACCTGGCCGAAACCACAACATAACTTTCGAAAGCATCTTGATCGGACTGCGTCTCCATAAGAATAAGATGTACTATGGAGGTTAGTGTCTTTCTCTAGGGGGGGATAGTAGTTATTAAAAGGCTGGCCTATCCTCGCCGCTATTTATATAGGCCCTAGCACAATTGCATAATTTAGTTGCTATTGGTCTAGAGGGGCCTAAAGAGGAAGAATTGTTTTAATTCCTCCTATGCATAGACCAGCGGTTGAAACCAGGGCATCTGGAAACGGAAGTGGGATCTCCCTGCAAACGTGACATTCTGAGTTTAGCTAGCAGATAAGATACAATAGAGGAAGTCTGCTATCTTGCATCGATACATATACACAGAGGACGTTCTGCATCTAGTTGGAAGTCGTATATTATCCCTAGTAGTTCGTCGGCGATGATGTGGAGTGGGGTGCAGCCGGCTATTCCGTAGCGTGCCGTCGCCTCCGCCTCGCCCACGTCTAGTACTATAGACACGCTTATAGAGAACTCAGCTAGGCCTTCGATAGCGTTACTGATCTATAGCTTGGGAGGATAACTATTAGTCCGTGAAATTCTAGTTGTCCTAGTAGGGCGGTTTAGTCGCTAGCTATCGGCTCGCTTTCTTCCGCATTATTCTCATTCTTCCTCGATAAGTCTAATCCATCCATTGGTCACTATGACTGTGGTCTAGTATAATATCGATAGTGCTTCATCAGGAAAACATATAGCAGGGGTGCAGATTATACTTAGTATGGAATAAGATGAGGATTTAAATGCTAATTTGCTTAGGATTGTATTGCACGAAATGCACGCTATTAAAGCATTTCACCCTATTGAATTACTATAGTATAGCTGCAACCTGGATGAGATCGTTAAAGATGCTCGCACACGCCCCGCTGCGACTTCTAAGGTTTCCCTAGTGTTCCTTCTTCAGACTCGATATGAGTTATACTCAGTGATGTTGGCCGAGGAGCTTCCCCACTGCCTTCCCAATAACTTGGAAATTGCCTACTTTCCGCGCTTTCGCGATTTCGTCCCCAAACTGCTGCTCGACCGCCTGTTCCATGATGTCGCCGTCACGAACTGGGTCCCTAGCGTGACCTTTGGGACTCCATACGATGGTGATGACGCGGAAGTAACCCGTATTGGGTACGGTGGCGATGCGGACGTCGCTGCGGTTGTCCGCGCAGAACTTCTTTATAGTCGTGCCCTTGACAAAGGTGTCGATGTCAACCCCCTTATTCTGCAACAGGCGCCGGCACTCCCATTCGTCCGGGTCCTGCACCTTGATGAACACGACGGTCGACTTAACGGGGGCGACGAACCCCCAGGCGACAGCATCCTCGTGTGTGCTGGTCCGCAGGAAGAAGACGTGGCTGTTGTCATGGAAGCCATGGAAGCCTCGGGGCTGGAAGTTGTCGGTTGGGAAGGAGTCTGGCAAGTTGTTCATGTTGACGATTTTGAGTCCCGTTACTAGACCTTCGCAGATCATATAACTCCTTTCGAGGGTATGACGCTCACCCCGGTTCACACCAGGTTTCACAAAATAATACAACGGGGTTTAACATCGTCCTCGCGATGGCGGGGTGGAAGGTGGAGAGGCCTCGTCAGCTGACCCCAGCGCCTTAGCACGCTAACTAGAAGCGGCCGCAACACCCTAAATCCCCGGAACCGCGGCGAAAACACGTCACGGGATCCAGAGGTGGGCATGTTAGGCATCAGCCCCTTATGTACTTCCATGCTATAAGCGTGTCCTGCAAAGCCACAGTCAACCCCGCGGCCCTTAAAAAGGTTAACTGAAAGTAAAGTGGACACCCATTTCGCCTTTTAATGTATATACATCTCGATATATATGTTTGATAATAAATGGCCATATCCATCAAGGAAGTAATACCATGTATCTTTCTTCTTATTGCTTTGACTGTGGTATAGGTATTAAAGCAAGCAGCTTAACAAACCGCGGTACCCCGCACCTGTAAGATTGCGGCCTTTTCTCTCCCACTCCAGAGAAACATCAACTCATCGCACGTGTCCGAAAAGCTTTGCCACGGCACTAAGCCATCTTGCGCCTTGACTGGTTGAATCCTTTCATCATCGATTTCAAAATGACCACTCCGCAGGTGCGCTTAATCGTATCATTTCTTTCCTCGCCTCCTTTCCTTGTGCAGAGCTGGCTTTGCAGCCTGATTAATAATGACCCCGCCTAATCCTATAAATTTGCGGTCTACGAATACACCATTCCAATTTCATTAACCCCGATTCACACATCCTTGATTGCCTTTCCTACCCATACCAAACACCAAACAGTAACAACTCGAAATATTCAAGACAGTGACCAAAACGACATGGGAGACGGACCAGGCAAAAGACCTCCACTTGAAGACGGCTGTCTCTATATGACGGCGGAGAGGAAATACTACCAAAGTGGGCTGTCCTTTATCAAAAGAAGTCTTCGAGAAAAGGAATATCACCAAGGACCTTATGGACCCTGTGTCCCTCGACTGAGTAAAGAGCGACTCCAGAATGAGGCTGAGTGCCTCCGCTTTATTCGTTCCAATACCAACGTCCCCGTACCAGCTGTATATGCTGACTTTGAAGATGATGTCGCATACTACCTGGTGACCGAATTTATCCAAGGTGTCGATCTAAATGACATTCCATTGGAGAAGAAGGACCTCGTGAGGGCAGAAGTCGAAAAACATCTGCACACACTTCATAACCTGAGGTCTAAGACCGTTGGTGGGCCCTCTGGCCTCCTGATCCCTCCTAGGTCAGTCATGGAAAGCACGAAGCATGATCTCTGGGTGCTGCAGCCTTCGGGTAAGGAAGAGGAATATGCTTTTTGCCATAACGATCTGTCCGAGTATAACGTCATCGTCAATCCAGAGACCTTCAAGATTGCTGCAATCATCGATTGGGAGCATGCTGGTTTTTATCCCGAATACTTTGAGGCCCCCATCTACACACGCCACGGGCCTGATGCGAAGCTGATCAATGACAAAAACCATGTTGCACGACTTCTGGAGTTTTTAAGATCTCGGAGTGTTGACACGACCGTTCCAGAGTTCGAGGAGAAGAAGATCGAGCAGAACAAGGCGAATTAATGTGCCTGCCCAGCAACAAGGAAAACAAACATCAGGCCGTTCCCACAGATTTGGTGTTGGTGTCAATATTTAATCAACTCAGACAGGTCTTAGTGGGTGTATGTTTGAAGGGCTAGTGCATGGTTATCCTCGGTTTAGTTCTATTAGAGATGAGCGGGTAGATGCAGGAGGCAAGCGGTTTATCTTCCGCGTTGCGAATGGGAGCTAACTGGTGCCAATTCTGGCCTTGCTATAATACATGGGACTTTTTTTCCGCCGCTAGTTCATGACCATACCATTGACGACGTTAAATATGGAGTTTACGCGCTGCACGGCATGGAGCCTTCCAACCTCTTTAGTGTGAAATCCATATTGAGGGCTGTTGTTGCGAGTTGCTGATAAAGATTTAAGCGGTTGGAATCGAATTATTTTGAGTCAATAATGGCGAAATCGGATGGAGCCCGTGGTGTGCCTATGATATGCACTGATTTGTATCCTTGCAGGGATTCCCGGGAGAGGGCAGTGGGGGAAGAGGTTGCCTCCTTACGTCATCCAATTACTTAACGAAATTTCCAGCTGCCGGCAGGACGAGGCCCATGTTTGATTGGTCACAAGTGCAGCTTGCGTGGCTGGGCGATCCCGAGCCAGAACATCATCAAATCAGGCAAAACTCAAGATGATGGCGGATGCATATTTTTTATTACGATGTTTGGTCCTGTTCGAGCTTCGAGCCATCATGACCTCATGCCAGAATTTGCATTATAGTTTAGCAATCAAATTTTGTTCTCTCACCATGCAGGAGCAACAGCCACGCCACGGCACGTAAAAGCACACGCAACGCGACGGCGTTATTGATGACTCATTAGGTAATCCGTTGCCCTCTTCAACCCTTAATCCAGGGCCCCTATTGACACTGGTCCAATATTGCTTTACCACCACCGACCTAATTTCCGACTTCATTCCCTCCCAAACGATGCTATGAGTGTTCCGACGAACACGGAAGAGTTACCGTCGGTAGGCGGAGAAGAGAGCCAACCAAGAGAGAGAGAGAGAGAGCTGACCTAGCCTAAAAAAAGACCCCACCTCGAGGGAGGTGGAAGCCAATAAAGCTATAATTAAGCATTATTTGCACCGCCATATCGAGGCTTGCATACACCGCCACATGGTAAATCGATAAGAAATGCGCTGCCACGAAGACGTTCTGTCGTTTATCGTTCCACGTAATTTTACATAGTATACCCCGGTTGCGAAGTTGTTCTGGGGGAGCGCCATATTTTTAATTTTTTTTTTTAATTTTTTTTTATTTTATTAATATTTTTATTTATTTATTTTTTACGACAGGATAGAGCTTCAACTTGGTCGGCGTCTCTTCCTGAACTCAATAGTCTTACTCAAGTTAGATATGAAAATACAACAGAATGCAAGTATAATAAGCGCGGCGGTAATGAGAGGTCCCAAAATAGAAAAGACTGTGAAGCCGTACGACGCAGATTGGAATGCGTTATTGCGGGCGAGCGACTCGGTCGCGAGGCCGACCTGCATCGCCGTCAGGACAATAATAATATAGATCATTGCGCTAGCCAGCCAAGCAAAGTTATCGCGAAAGAAGGCGCTGTACTGATCCCAACGAGCCATATAGCCGCGCAGTGGAGTCTGCGAGAGGGCATATATCTTGTTTAGACGGGTCAGACGCAGCTCGCCGTGGTAGAAGCGTGGGTCGATGCGAGGATATATGTTCTCCGTATCCAGCTGCTCGACGAACGTCCTCCACATGGGCCAGCGTACCGACGGCGGAAGCAGGTGCTTGTCCTGCGCGATGCGGAAGTCGCTCTCGTGGGAGATGAGCGCGGCGTAGGAGAATAGGAAGCCGAGCGCACGCTGTCGGAGCGATTGGCGCTCGCAATTCTGTGTGCCGCGGAGGACGGGTCTCTCGTCGAGGGAGCCGTCGCACCCATGTGTGCAGCAGAGATATTCGGCCCAGAAGCCCGGCTCAAGGAGGAAGCTTGGGATCGGCTTGAGGAAGATCCGGCCCGTTGTCCAGACGAGGTGCATGTCCATCCGCTCCGTGATAAAGATCTCTCGGCGTAGCAACAGCTGGTGATGCAGTGGACGCGGCGGCAGGGGCAGACCCGCGACCCAGAGCCAGCCGTGGATGCTGGCAAGTCGCTGCAGGTCGAGCTCCTTCTCAACACAGGCTGCGACATGTTGAGTGGCAGCGGCTAAGTCACCGGACTCTTTGCGGTACGATGCGGGCAACAGCGACAAGAGTCGGTCGCGGTCGCGTCGGGACGCGTCGCCGGCGTGCTCGTTCTCGTGCTCGTTCTCGTGCTCGAGGAGCCGGATGGAAAATGGGGGACCCTGTAAACAGAACTGTTAGTTCAAATACGGTCGCGACAGAAAGCACGATGGACGAGTACCTGATATTCCTCCCTTCCAACTTCGCCTCCGATTTGAGCATTGTCTACCATCTCCAGAACGAGACAGCTCTCGAGCATGGTGTCACAGAACTGAGGCAACCAGACGTTGCTACAGGTTCCAGATTGGCCACGACAAATCGTGCGACACCCCAAACGTAGCCCGACGCATTGCCGTTTCGCTTACCTTTATAATCGGTAGGATGATAGGCGTGGAACTGCAGCTATCGCTTGGGCTGTCGGACAGCATGACTGTTTCAGCGGGTGTCTTACTGAAGCGCTGTGGCGTATCAGATGGATGTTAAGTAGATATCCAAAGGTGGTATGCTGTATGCTTTGCAATGGTGAGGCGGTGTGATGTGGTTGGCCTCTAATTTTCAGCTGATTAACCCCGGCATGCCTTTGACTTGCCCCTCTCTGACTCTGCCCACCTTCCTGCATGTGATGCGTTGTTAACTCCACCTCTCACCATAACACAGTGTGCGGTGCAATGATAAATGCCTAATACTGCCTCACCATTTTCAGCTGATCCATTCTGGTCTGCCCCGTTCGACGACTTGTCCCTCCTCAACACAGCGCAAAGCCTTCCCACTCCTCCTCCATCCAACCCTGCCCAAAGAGCGATGCACTTGGGTCCTTTACTGGCTTTCCTCTTCGTGCCTTCGGAGTTCGCTCTCACCATGCCCTTGGCCTTGAGATGGATGATTGGCTGGAGGGGTGGGGCTGGCTTGGCCGTACTCGTGATCCTGGCCACACTCCATCCCATCGTTGCCAAGATTCGTCGACGTAGTGATAGACCACGCTCTGGGACACTTGAAATTCTCTCAGACGCAAACGATGCTAAGTTCGAGTTCGTTGCCATTACGCCTTCGACCTGCACATCCGGCTGACTCTGTTGCAGGATCATCGCCGTCCACGGCCTCGGGGCGGATCCAGATCGCACGTGGACCCAAGCCGTCGAAAGAACCCAAGAACGCGAAGCTGCCGAACATCGACCTGCACATGATCCGGCGAGGATCCACCTGCTTCAAGATTTACTCAAATCCGACTTCCCTCAAGCTAGAATCCTGAGCTTTAAGCATAACTCGAACTGGCTGACTGATGCGCCCGTGAAGACGACCGAGGAGATTGGCAAAAGCCTGCTGGAGGAGATAAAGGCTAAGCGATTATCCCGAGTAATGATGACGATGTCTTTTGCCAAACGTGGCTGACACTCTTACCAGCGCCTTCCTATCATCTTCATCGGACACAGCCTAGGCGGTATCATCATCAAGCAGGTAAGACGGCCCATCTTTACAATCGTTTCGTTCTTGTCTTCTGACCTTCATAAGGCTTTATGTAGGGATGATTCTCAAGAGATCATCGATGACACTTCTGGCATCATTTTCCTCGGAACCCCTCATCAGGGTTCGTCGGTGTCTGCTTCTGGCGCTGTTTTGGCCTTCATGACCGGTTTCCTGGGGTCGGACACAACATTGCTCCAGTCTCTGAAGAGTCATGACGGCCAGCTCAGCAATCTCGCGGACAGATTTCAGTCTCGCAAGGTCCCGAACCAAGATCAACCACAGAAATTCCAAGTCATATCTTTTTACGAGACAAAGCCTACCTATTTACTTGGGTGGCAATCGCTGGGCCTGGTAAGTAGATATAGTTCTGAGTTAGCACCCGTCTAATCTTTTCAAGGTTGTTTCACGGGACTCAGCTGCAGTCCACATGGATAAACAGTATAGTATCGACACCGATCATTCCAGACTCAACAAGTGTGCGGGGCCGGAAGATAAGCTGTATATGAAGCTGAAGGAGGCAATAGGCCGCCTGAAGGATCCATCACTGCTCGAACAAGCCGACACACTGATACGCAACGACCACTACACGGAAGAGAGGCTCAAAATTGAACGACTCTCGGGTGACCTGCTGTCGATGGATCAGTGCTACATCAATCTTGCCATTGTGGACCAGTCTGGCCAAGATGCAGGTCGCTTAAAGGAAGGGGACCCTACGCCCTCCCCGTTTTCCCTCTTTACTCGACAGAAGGTTGAGACACCAGACGAGACGATCCAGGTCAAGCTGGCGACAATCTTCAACCAACGCAAAGGACGCGATGGTCGCACGATGCAACCAAGAAGAATCTTGATCCGAGGACGTGCGGGAGTTGGTAAGACTACCTTGTGCAAAAAGATGGTCTACGACTTTACCTATGGTATACAGACAGATTTGCATCACTCATGGACGGTGTTGTTCGACCGCCTGCTCTGGGTACCTCTACGGAATATAAAAGAGCGGTCAGCGGCAGGATACAACCATGAGGACCTATTCTACCATGAATATTTCTATGGACAGGGTCATGAGGATGGCCGCTGTCTCGCCAAAGAATTATGGCGAGAAGTGAAGAGGACCAACAGGATAAAAAGTGGTAAAACCCTGTTTGTCCTCGATGGTCTGGATGAAGTATCCCACGACTTGGATCGCAACGACGACATGTCTCGTTTTCTCAAGGATCTTTTAGATCAGCCTAATGTCATTATCACATCCCGACCAAATGCTAACATTTTGGGTGGCCTTGGAGATCTCGATCTCGAATTGGAAACAATCGGATTCTATCCAGATCAAGTGAAAGCCTACATCGAGGCGGACCCCAAAGTAAAGCCAAAGGCCAACGAGGTCCAGTCCTTCCTTCAACACCATTGGCTTATCCAGGGCCTGGTGCGTATCCCAATTCAGCTGGATGCGCTTTGCTACACCTGGGAAGATTTTGATTCCGGAACTGTGACGAATACCATGACTGGTATTTATAAAGCTATCGAGCAAAGGCTGTGGAAGAAGGATATCGTGCGACTACAGAAGCAGCATGGCGGGCGGCTGGTAACGGCTTCTGACATCGACCCCTCTTGTGTCGAGGACTTAGTCGAGGATGAGATCTGTTTCCTTGAAGGCCTTGCTTTCACCGGACTGTACAACAATATGATAGACTTTACGTCAAAGCATCGGAACGCTATATCTAAGCACTTCAAGTCCAAGGAACTTTTACTCGATAAGACAATTCCATGCCTCTCTTTTCTACGAACGTCGGACCCTTTATCAAAGAACCCCATGTATCATTTTCTACACCTAACCTTTCAGGAGTACTTCGCGGCGCGGTATTTTGTACGAAATTGGCTAGCTTGTCAGCCGCTCAAATGTCTGGAACCTAACAGCAAAAAGGTCAAGCAGATCTCTCCCTGCAAGTTTCTTCAGAAGCACAAATACTCGGCACACTATGATGTCTTTTGGCGCTTTGTTGCCGGCTTACTTGAAGCTGAAGGAGAGGACGAGATCCTCAGGTTCTTGAACACAATCGAAGAGGAACCCCGGGACCTTTTGGGGCCCACACACCAGCGGCTGGTTATGCATTGCCTGAGTGAAGTGGACTCTTCGACAAATTTGCCAATTCGATCGAAGCTGGAAGCAAAGCTATCACAGTGGCTGCTCTTCGAATGTGACTTGACAGGATCCTCACTATTAGCAAGAGAATCAGAGTGCCCAGACCAAGCCCTGCGCACCGCCCTGGCAACTGATACTGGCCACGGAAGAGTGGGTATTCTAGAAGCACTGCAGCATCCTGGCAGACACTTATCCGAGGCAGCGGTTGCAGCGGCGGTGGCGCTGCTCAAGGACGACAAAGCGGCTGTGCGAGACAACGCCGCCCAAGCCTTAGGGCGCCAATCGAGCCTACCGGAGGCGGCGGCGACGGCGCTGGTGGCACTGCTCAAGGACGACAACGCGGCCGTGCGACATACGGCCCAAGCCTTAGAGCGCCAATCGAGCCTACCGGAGGCGGCGGTGACGGCGCTGGTGGCGCTGCTCAAGGACGACGACGCGGCCGTGCGACATACCGCGGCCCAAGCCTTAGGGCGCCAATCGAGCCTACCGGAGGCGGCGGCGACGGCGCTGGTGGCACTGCTCAAGGACGACAACGCGGCCGTGCGAGACAACGCCGCCCAAGCCTTAGGGGGCCAATCGAGCCTACCGGAGGCGGCGGTGACGGCGCTGGTGGCGCTGCTCAAGGACGACGACGCGGCCGTGCGACACGAGGCCAACTATGCCTTAGGGGGCCAATCGAGCCTACCGGAGGCGGCGGTGACGGCGCTGGTGGCGCTGCTCAAGGACGACAACGCGGCCGTGCGACGCGAGGCCATCCAAGCCTTATGGGGCCAATCGAGCCTACCGGAGGCGGCGGTGACGGCGCTGGTGGCACTGCTCAAGGATAACGACGGGGCCGTGCGACGTAGGGCCGCCGAAGCCTTAGAGCGCCAATCGAATTTGTTAGACAAGATCCTCATAGCTATTGGGTTATTGCTGGAATCCGAGAGAACAGCTGAGACTACGAGCTCTACCCTTCGCAATCCTCAACCTGTGGAATTTTTATATGAGAGTTTGCTATGGCGCAGTTTTAAGGAACAATTTAGCTTGTATATTGATAATGGCCACAGCTCTTGCATCATCAACCAAGCGAGTGGACTCCGAACAGCCTCTTTTGAGCATAGCAGCCAGTGCGACGAATTCCTAGCCGTAGTAGGGAAAGGTCGTGAACTTTGGAATACCCGTGGCTACAAGTTGTGGGACAGTTTGAAGGAATAAGAGTAAAACTATACAATATTGTTTTCCCTTCTCTTTGCCTTTATACAGGTCATAGGGGGCGTGACAAATATACCTCTAGGCTCTACGTTCTAGGGTCTTCGCTCTGTTTAGTGGTTGCAGAGCTGTTGTCGTATGCCTATGGCGTCATGCATGCACCATGGTGTCTCAATCTCGCAATGTCCTTCGCCGAAAGCGGGATGGATCTACTACAGCGACCTTCTTGCGATTGGTTGGAGGTTGCAGAATTGCCCCCTCGCCACCACGCCGAGCCATTTTCGGGAAATATTTTTGCTAATCAGCCTTGCCCGAAGTTGTTGGCGAAAATTTCAAACCCAACACAGACCTGAGACAAGCCCCAAAGTCAATGAGGAATATATTTGACCAATCACATCGCTGGTTTTCAAACTTCTCGCGACGTGTAGGTCGCGTTTGATTGGTTCACAAAGGCCTATTAGCTAACACTCGAACATTGAGCGGTGAGCTCTGGCAGAAATAGAACAAAGCATGGCGAAGCCCAAGATGATCGCGGTGGGAGCATACAAAATTACAACTTCTTCCTTGTCCGTACTAGCCTAGCCTCGACGGGCGGTGGCATTAGCTGGGACTCCGCCAGCACTTTGATGGCCACAGCACCATACCTGGAAGACAGACCCTGAGTAGTGAGATGGAGAGGCTGGTCTGGGCCTGAATGGACAGACATAGCTATGCTTAGGTTTACTACTATATTACAAAAGCACTATTCACCCGGTGAATATCTAATGAGTGCCTTAAACTCTTGATGTAAATTTACCTCGTGGTCTGACTCTATCTAGAATTCCTAGGAGTCCCCTTGCCCCTCTTCTTTAGCTTTGTACAGTAACGAACCTGAAGGCTTCCCTGAGACCGCCGTTGCGGAAATTCATTGCTAAATTGTTTATGAATTTCTGGCCAAGGAAGCTGCTCTTCTTCCTTCAATTTTACAATGAGATCATCCTCCTCACGGGTGAAAGTATGACTAGCCGGGCTTCGCTGGGTTCGGTTCAACCTCTTCGCTTCATGAGTCTGGATTTTATTGCCGTTATAAGAGCCCGGCAAATGGCCACCAGCGCACGGCTTCCAGCTGAACTCCAATTGGAATGTTATTTTGCCGTTCATGGCCAAGCGTTTGAGTGTGGCTCCTTGTACAGGCCATTCCTCATATTTTGCAGCTGGCACTTCAGCATCAGCTGCGGTAAGGGAGCCATGCGACGAGACCGAGCTGGCGCCATGGACCGGCGTGTGTAGTCCTGATGGATTTGCCGCATGTGGATGATCGGTGAGGCGTGTACTACGGCGATGGGGTCTGGGCTAGGCTGATAGCCCACCTTCCGGCGTTTGCGTGTAGGGGGTAGATCAGAACTGTCCGCTTCATCATCCCGTCCACCCCGGCTTGTAGAGGGGCCATAGTCCTCGTCCTGTACATCAGCTTCAGAACGAGAGCTTGAGCTGGTGTCAGAATCAGAATCGCAGTGTGAGGCCACGTCTTGCTTAGGGCTAGAGTAGTTCTTGCGTTTTCCCTTGCGGCGAAGCTGTCGGGTGGCTACGGCATCAGAAATCTTATCGATCTCAGGATTATCTGAAGGGACCTGCCCCTGAGGTTGGCTGACCGTGTCACTGCCTACATTGCTACTATGATTGTAGTCAGGCCGAGAATGAGTGAGATAGTAATTGTAGAGTCGTTTCTTTCTAGAAGATGTGTCGCGGGCCTCAGAAACACTGTTGTGGTCTGAAGGAGCAGTAGGCATAGATATATCGCCCTCTTGGCGGAGATCGCTAATAAAGCATTGAGGGGCTAGGGGCTGACCAAAGTCATCGTCGATGACGCTGTCGTGGTGCTCTTTTTCTTCTTCGTGGACGCTTAGCGAGTTGGATGATATGAGACCGTCCTCCTCGCGCTGTCGCATGGGGTCGTCAGAATTGGAGCTGGCGTGAGAGACGAATTGAGAAACAGAGCAATCCTCCGTACAGCTTCCTAGTAAGCGCCCGCATCTCTGTGTCTCGTCTCGTGTCTGCTCGATCGCATGATGAAGCGAGGTGGCTGTGGCATTGGAAGCCTCATAATTCTCAGAGCTCTCGCATTGTGCTTCTGATCCACTGGAGAGGGTTGGTGGTGGATAAGAAATCTCTAGCATCTCCGGAAGGTGGCCAGTTGTCACAGCATCGCCTGAAGCGACCAACTCCATACAGTCAGGACTACCTGATATATGGCTCTGCATTGCACTACTGGCTTGCGCAGTGGTTGGTGTGGAAGGAAGCGGTGTGTCTGCACCTGTTGCAGCCTCCTGGCCGGACCGACTGGCACCCGTGTCGAGTGACAATGGCTGGTTGGTATCATTGAAGAGAGATCCTAAATAAAGCTGTTAGCTTCCCCTGAATATCGCAATAAAAGTATACCTCAGCAACTTACCAATAGGGCACAGATCAGGAGAACCCTTCTTAACAGATGTGAGGATGGTATTGATCGATGGAAGTGTATCATCTGATTTTGAGTCATCATCCATGTCCTCGGAGCCACTGCAAGTAGCTGGCTCGTCTGTCTCGAATGTACTCTCATCATCAGACGAGATATAGATTGGCTCATCGGATATGTGAGAAGCTGTTGTAGAAGATGGCCGGGAGGAAGGCTCTCGATGAAAAATAAATTGACGCTGCTGTGACGCCTGGCTGGCACGCTCTGAGTCTGCAGCAGCTGGAGGGGCCCAGATGACCATCGTATCTAGATTTACCATGGATCCCATGGTGATGAGAAGGAAGAGGTTGAGCAGCGTGCTTTCGGGCTCTCGTTTGCTGAGGGGATTAGGAGCCTTTTGTAGGTAAAAGATGGCCAGTATCGCCCTCGGTGTCGCCCTTTCCCCCTTTCCTCTGCCCTTGTCCTCGCCTCTGCTCGTATATGCTCTCGGACCTTTCCAGCGATTTGTGTCCGAGCTACGCACACATTACTAGGTCCGCCAATGATGAAGCCGCCTGGCCACGTCCGACACACATAACAGAGGAGCACTCACAGCAGGCGTCTCAACGGGGATCCACTCGCCTGGCTGAGAATGCAGATTTCGGCATCTCCGAGGGCCTATCACGTACTTGATAGGCTCCCGCCCTCTTGGCAGTGTATCAAAATCTGGGCGCTGCCTGCTGTGACCTCCCTGGTTGGGAAGGGATTGGCCTCGAAAGTTCATTGACGAACGTCCCGCCGGCCTGCGTCACGCGTGCAAAAGGTCGTGGAGCTGTTGCCTGGAAGGATGCGAATTCGCTGGCCCTTTCCCTCTCGGGCTTCGACCCTTGCCCAGATATATGCTGCCTTGCATCCACGCGATCCTCCATAAGTAACCAGCAGGGGAAATGGGGAAAGGGAACAGCAATGCCGGGGCGATGAGCGGGCGGCCGACTGTGCAGAGCTAATTCGAGGCTCATTTCCCTTCTCTCGTATCAGTTCATCCTGCTTTATGACTCAAGAGTGATCGTATAACAGCATAAGACAACCCAGCTTGACAGGGGAGCACGGGCTTTGCGCCATATTCGCTTAACCGAGTCAGCTTCGCGTCAAACTGATCATCATGCTGGGCTCCCACGTCATTATAGCTGCTGAGCCATCGCGAGCGGCACAGGAGCGGTCGAGACCAGGAACAGCAGGTAGCAATTGAGGGAAGGTTTCATAGCGGCGTATAAGCTTAGCAGCCCCTGACCAGGGAGATAGCAACCAGGGCCCGTCAACCGCGTCATGGTTGCCCGCTTCGCTCTCTCCTCCCACTCTCTGCGGACCAATCGGGGAGCACCTTCGTGTTAGAGGCCCCTGGAATACCCGCCCCCCATACCAGACCAATCAGCCCGAGATTGCACCGCGCTCCGTCATGCTATAGGGGCTGTTGATGAGCAGTGCGGCATTTCTACCATTGGCCGGGTGTCTGTTGGAGGCCTCACGAGAGAGAGCGTTGCTATGAGATACTCCGCTGGTGCCTGAAAGACATCGAAGTGCTGTGAGGCGGCCCGGGGTCACGCCCTTTACACTGCAGGCGTTGTTAGAATCCCGTAAGGGACAGTAGCGGAAAGAGAGCCGTACGAAATGCAGAGAGCGGGATATGGCATAACAGGATAGGCTAATCGCGAATTTGAATCGTAGAATGCCTCATTGGACCGTGTATACTGCGATGAGAACATGCATTGGGGGATGGCAGCTGTCTCGCTGTTGGTCTGGTCAACGCCGGCGGGAGGGGAACTTCATTCCAACGCGGCACCAGAATGGCGCGACAGGATAAGCGACGGGACCAGGTGGGACGTAGCAGTGCAAGAGGCGAGACGAGAAAAGGCGGAGTGTAGGGGAGAAGAAAAAGTCAAAGATACATCTTCACACTCGCCAAGTGGTCGTCGTCTTATATAGGGGAGAGTCACGTGACAGGAACCGTGGTGGTGTGGCGGCGGGCGCACCTTGCCCGTTTGGGGGTGGCCGCCAAACCGGAGGGGGAAGCAGCGCGTCCGCGATTACTAAGATAATAGTAAGGATTACTTTAATATATTCTATAATAAGGAGCTATTTCTACTACCCTTCTTTATTAATTATAATTATAAATATATAAATAATACTGTACCTGGGCGCCATCATGATAATCAAGCCAAGGAATTAATGGCCAATTTCAACGCCGATATAGAGTATCAAAAGCAACTCACTCTATAAAAGGGTCTCAAGGAGGATAGACAAGCACTTTTATCAGCCCTGAAGAAGAAACCTAAGACTCTCTAGAAGAGTCTACTACTGTATATAGTTCCTCTAACAGCATTGATTACTGTATACCTACTACCTATATAGGTATCAGTGCTATGTAAAGATTAAGTCTTGGTATATACCTAGTAAAGCTATTTCTAGACTAGCTTATAAATATATAAAAGACTATAGGAACATCCTTTCAGCCATTTATAGCTGAAGTGAGGTTCTAAACATCAAATTATTAAATAGAAAGAGAAAGCCAACACTTCTTTCAGTTGACCATATATAATTTAGACATCAATTAAAATGTTTCCAAACGAAATCTGGCATATGATTACTCAGAACTTAAGAGATCCCAAGACTATTTTCAACTTCTCACTTTCCCACCTACATGCGAAAAAGAAGCTATCTTCTATATCTATTTGGGCGCCAATATTCAAGGAGACCAGTTGGATTGATATCTATAAGCTCCTCCCTGTTCTTATTCATCGGAATGAAAACTATGCCTATCTCATTTTAGTCTCACAGGGCAAAGAACAGGTGGATATGGAGGGCGTGATTAGAAATTCGCTCCATCCGCACACAGCTTGTGAGAGTCCTTGCGAAGTAAGAATCCAAGACTTTACTCTGAATATTAGCTATATTATGTGGAAAATGATGATTCTATCTCGAGATATTAGTTGGGCTAAGCAGGACGTTTATTTCAGCATCTATGGCCGTCGAGGTGTATATAAAACTAAGGGTCAAGACCTTAGGGACATGGTACTCGTTCAGATACCTGATAAATCTGAGGAATCTGGGAAAAAGTGTATATTTTTCTGGAACGATGTAAACCTAAGCCGTGATGTTTGGCCGATTTACTCATTGACAGGATAAATTCGTTATTGCTAGTCAAGTTATAAGCTGCGAAGAATAGGACATATAGAATAACTCTTTATTTTTAAGATGATTATAATATATTAGGCGAAAGATTACTATAGTGAGAAATAGGTTACATATAGAGTATCTTTATCTTTAGAGATTTAATAGATATATATATTATTCTAAAAAGCTTAAGCTTAATATTACAGAGAAGCTTGACGGTCAGCAGCACTTCGTGCTACTGGGTTAAAATATTAAGTACATAAAAGAGCTATTCGCTAGAGACTTAAGGGTTTCCTGCTAAATCTTAGAGTTTAATACCACATGTTCTATATTGCAAATTACACCTTGCCCTCGGGGTATATCAAAATCAAGTATTTAACTCTTTCGCCTCAAGAAGGCTGCACATACTGCAATGTATGGCCGAGTACTATGTAACGATAAAATTAGTTCCTAAAGTATGAACTTCGATGTTGGTTCAGACTTGCTCATGAGCTATTTTTGCTGCTGCAAAAGAAAGAGCAGATCTTGATCGTTGCGATACGTCCATATTTAGGCACTTGCCGTTCTTCATAAAACCCTGCTAATTGTACTTGTACTGGAATGTAATCAAACCCGGTACACGAAATATGTCATTCCTGAGCTACACCTCTAGTGCTACCCCGCACTGCCTGAATTGCCTTGTCCAGCAGGTCCATTCACTGAGGACCGAGAACCAGCAATTCAAACAAACTTGCTCTTTCTACACGGAGGAACGTAATGAATCAAATCGCCGTATGGACGAAATCAATAAAGAGAATCGCTATCTTGAGGGCAAAAGGAACATCGACGAGGCAAAGATCCGCCACCTTGAGCAAGAAAACTGCAGACTTGAGGAAGAAGGTCGGCCAATGACTTTCATCGTTAAAATGCAGAAGGAGGTGATCGAACACCAGAATGCATATATTCAAGCTATGATAGCTGGCGGCAATGGGACAACTGTCCAGGACCCCGAAGTCCCCTATTTAGCTCCAGAACCTGTTCCAGAAAGCCCGACGCTAAGCACACAGCAACTAATGGATTTTGATGATACGCAAAATAGGAGGCAATACGAGATAGAACCGTCGCCCAAGAGACACAAGAGAGAGACTTAAATCCATTGCGTGTATCTACCGCCTATGATCTAGAGCTAAAGAGTGTTAATAATCATAGCCTAACGATATATCCTAAGGGGATCCTATAACTGTATAGCTTGGTTTGTTCAGTGATAATTGCTTTCCTACGCGAGCTAGGCTGGTTGGGGCGGGAATCAATGGCTGTGGCTAGAGAATAGTTAAACTTTGTTGCGATATAGGAGCCAGCCTGGACGGTCTCACTACAATGGATCCTGATAAGGAAAGTAGCTAAACTGGCTGTAATAGATCGTGGTGGGGAAGAGCCAAAATAGATATAATGAACCCTCGTGGAAAAAGTAGCTATTTTAGTCGAAGCCAAACTGGCTGAAGATTAATAGACTAAATAATATAGCCCCTTGCTCGCGAAATATATAATAGCAGGATTTCCACCCCAGAGTTAAATCAATATACTTACATCATCTCTCCCTCATTAAGAATACACCCCCTATAATCTATTAAAAGCAACGATATCTGACATGAACCTCACCACTTCCTCATCCTTACTTCCGGCGCAAAGTCAAACTAGGCGAGATCTCAGCCATCTCCAAGAGAATATTGCCGCTAATCAATCCGGTTATATAATTGCGGATGAATCTACTGAATCTCCAACCTTTGCTCCGATAGGTAGTTCTGGGAGCCCGTCCGACATCATGCGACAAGGGACTAAGGCCGCCATGGAAAACTCAGCTACATTTGGTAATACTGAGAAGATACGTATTCAGCTATCCTAGCTAATATTACTCTAGGGTTGGATAGAGAATACCCTGTAAATGATGGAGACACGCAGAAACAAA
Source organism: Clonostachys solani (assembly GCA_902141235.2). Lineage (NCBI taxonomy): Eukaryota > Fungi > Ascomycota > Sordariomycetes > Hypocreales > Bionectriaceae > Clonostachys > Clonostachys solani. Next base: position 645,689 of record CABFOC020000046.1, read on the forward strand.
TGGAAGCCTGCCAGCAGGAAGTTAGTGGGATGATTTCGCGGCAAACGGCATGTGGAATTGCGCCTGAAGCCCAAATGTAATTATTCCCTTACCGCTTCTGCGATACCTATATGCATGAGGTTATAGGTCATATATATCTAGTGAGGCTATATATGAAAAGTAAATAAGTACTATATATATATCTTGAAACACTGGACCGCAGCACCCTTTAATAGTATTATTACTGAAGCGCTTTACTAGTTTTTAGGGGTTATTCGTTATTAAAATAACAATTTAATTAATCTATAATAAAATATTATTAAGGGTGAGATAATGAGAGTGTTGGTGTCGCCACCTAACAGCTTCCAGATTGACAGGTAAAAGGGATAAATTGAGACTGTTGCTTCTAACTAGTAATTACAGAGGGGATCCGCGGCCCCTTATATCCCTGAGAATCCCTCGATCGTATTCTCATGCGAGCAGCCCGGTCTCGGGCTCGTAAGGTCCTTCCGATATCCTTCTGGCTAGTAATTGCCAGGGATATTCATATCCGGATGACCGAGGTCATCCTCTTCCTTCAAGCCGTGTGTTCAATAGGATCAGAACGCTCTTCGAGGCATCGGGTCCGCGCCGATCTCTCGGTATTAGGTTGATCGTCAGATCAGTAGGTTCGCGATCAATTCTACCGGCTAGGGTTGCTCGAGCCGATAGGTCAGGGTTCTGACGATCGGTTCCAGTTAGGTTGTAACCTTCCAACCTAGTCAATTGACCCCTCTCGGTGAAACTGATCCTTCTAGGTCTGTTGAATCGTAGCCGCGGCTATCGTGTGATTGAACCTTACTTTTGCCTTCGAAGCCGGGCCGGCTTCCACGGAATTCCTGATGTTAGTTACTAGCGAATTGTATGTGCGTTCGAACAGGCTGGGCTGCGGGCTTCAACGCTCGTGGATTATCTCGGTAGTTGGCGATACCTTCCTATCGCCCGCTTGGCTCCAACAGAGAGATTTGTCTTGAGGATGAGAACTCTTTTAATGTGTTTTATATAACTTGCTCCCCTGGGACTCTACCCGAGATAGCCTCAGCGGGAGGTCTGGCTACTAGCACGCCCGAATAAATTGATTTCTCCTCATCTGAACCTCACTCAAACGTTAAAGTTTAGGTAATATACTGCGCAGAGATAGCCTGAGCAGCACCAATGGCAAGACTAGCTAGATATATAGTTATAGTTTCACTGGAGAAGTAGAAGGATTGCTTAAAAACAGTTAGATTGCTTTATATTAGGCTACATACTTGATGCAATCCACGGCATGATACCTTCTTCTTTCCAGCAATCGTACGATCACGTCTTCAGAGTAGCAGTATCGAGAATTGTGGATCAGGGTTCCCTGAACATCACCCATCCACAGTACGTTAATAGGGCCAAGCATTGTTTCTAAGTTTGTGTAAATAATGCGATCTTTCAGAACTATAACACCCTGTATATTACTGCCAAAGTGTTCGGCGCTGCCTTGGTTTGCTCCAGCTCGTATACCAATCACGTCCGTCCACCCGAATCTTGTGACTTTCGTATGGTTCTTTCAGGCGCTTCCTTCGATTTTCGAGAATGCGATAACATGTCGTGCCATCTCCAAATTTAGTTTTAACCGAACATATTGTACTAACTATACCCCATTTCTTCCTCCCTTGAATACCATCTATATTCCTGATCTTCTCTTTAAATTGCGCATCATAATATAATGCATAAGTATATAACTGATCATTATCCACTTGAAAATAAGACTTCGGGTTCTCAACCAAGACAGTTTCTGATCCAAATATATCTGCTATATTTAAGGTGATCCCATGTTGAGGAAAGTAAACCTCTTGGGTGTGCTTGTTATATTCATGGGGTTGAAGCGAGTTAAAAAATGAATTCCGACGATAGTATAGATCTCCTGACCAATCATTTGCCAATAGAACAAGTTTCAGGCCGTCATAACCGTCGTCGATCTTCGCTAAGTCTGATCCGAGCAAAATCGGAATTGCTCCATGAAAATAAGAATCCTTTTGTAGTTCATTTTGCTCTTGAACGATATGAAACCAGTGGTCGTTAACTTCATTAACAGGCTTGAAGAGGAGACCCCAGATCCATAAATCTGAATGGAAAGAGGGTTGTTGAGACTTTAATTTTTCTATGTTTGCTAATCTGGCTGCTTGGGGCACAAGGTTATAGATTGAATTGAAAAGTTCTCCCGGCAGCGATAATATGAACTTAGATAAGGAAGACATTTGTCTCAGCTAGCTAGATTCTAAAGACATGGATCTGGTGCCCTCTTAAATGTAATTATCATGGTGGTATTAGATAATAAGCTAAAAATAGCTGCGCCTGTTAGGTTGGAATTTAACAAGTTAAGACCTAGGAAGTAGTATAACCGGCTTCCTCTTTTTTAACATACTTTAAATATCAACTAATACTCCACACGGTATGTACTATTTGTCACAAAATACACTTTATATAAATTCTTATATAAGTTAAGACTTAGAGCTAAAGCAACTCTATTCCTATTTCTTAGACTTAGCCTAGAAATAGGTACCTCCCGCCTCTGTTAGAGCCTACTCTAGAGTTATAGCTAAGGCTGCCTAAGGCTTAGTTAAGACCCTTGAAGAGGCTGTTATATATATATAATTTTAAGAATCTAACTGTTACTCCCGTCTAGAGCTGTGCATTCCAGTTCAGATAGTTATAATTCTATATTGAGATAAATATATACTTATAGATATAGTAACTAGCCTATATATACCTATTACTATATATTTAGCCTAAAGCTAAAGTCGGCTTTACATTTAAAGGAACTACCCTTTAGAGCTACTTCTAGCCTATAATTATATATATATACCTAGCTAGATACCGGTATAAGAACAAAAACTAATTTATATTATATAACTCCTAGAGAAACTAAATTGTTAAACTTATAATGTTACCACCTAAGTATATTGATCTTACGCTGGATAATTGTGATTCATGCCAGAAAGAACTTGATGAAAATAGAACTCTCTATCAATCCTTACGGGAGGTTCGTTTTACTTTTCCTTATTATCGAGTTTTGCTAAAGAAAGATAGCTATACTGTTCTTCGAAGTGCGTCGAAACTCGGACGAAGTTTTTCAAGCGTAACGAATGTGTTATATGCTACGACACGTATACTAGCAAGAGGGTGATCCGGATTTTACCATGCGGTCATAGCTACTGTGACGAATGTCTTCAAACGCAAACCCAAACATCAGAATGCCGAAATTTGTGTGGCGAATGTCGAACACCATATAAACTTAGGGAACGTAGAGGGCGCATAGGGCATCAAGTAAAACTTATCCAACGAACTAGAAGGAGGAAAGACAGAAATGATATAACCTGGACGCACAGAAATGAAGAGGCAATTGATATAAGAGATGTTTGTCTCGCTGGAAACAAGCCAACTGAGTTTATCGTGGTGCGTGTTGGTGCAAGGAAATTAGTGATGTTTTACGACAATCAAAGGCAGGAATATCAAACAGAAGATGGTAAAATAGTTTACCCTAAAGCTATTATTCGCTCCACGACACGATTAGCTTAGAAAACTTGTTGAAAAATCATTGCATAACTACGTAATTCAGCAACTCCTACTTCTTATACGCTATGCTAACTACAATTTTTCCAACCTTCCCCCTTCTTAGCCCTTTGGTGCTATGTCTCTTTGTTTGCGCTCTCGAGATTGAAGTCTATGCTGTAGAATTTGGCTGTTCCACGGGACGTCGTTTTGTGATATAAATGTATTTTGCTTCGCCTCTGGATGTGACTGTCTTGTGTTGCACCCTGCAAGGGTTAGCTTTGTTGGTTCAAGGACCACCACACCTGATAATGACAACATTTACTAAATGGCTCGGGAAATCCCGTGTGCTTGTCATTTGATATAATAGTCAACATGAGATCCGCGCCGTGAATAAACACCTTTCCGCACGCAATATGATATATCTTGCCATAGGCCCTAATGGCTAGTTCTGCCTTTGTGGCTTAAATTTGATGATTATGCTTTGACTATACTTTTGCCATGTCTTTATGGCCATTAATGGCTCCATAGTATACATACTATATAGATTCTTTTGCATATAGAGCCCAACGTCATTGGAGAGCGACTAGAAGTCGTACAAAAAAGTAGGATCATCCTGTTGTACGCCTTTTTCGAATCTGATCTTGGGTAGCCCTTGTCGTGTCCTCGGACCAGTACTTCAATCTATTCGCATACCATGACGCTCCTTGGAAGCCAAATACCTCTGGAAGCAGGGTCTCAACAGCTACCCATGGTAGAACTTTTAATTCCAGGGTTCGCCATTATTTCCAATGCTATCAGTCAGATCTTTAGTGGCCAGCTTAGTGGCTGTACTCAAATTCTATGCCTCTTCGTGTTGGTTGCTCTCTCGAAACCATATCTATTTCAATTGAGAGATTGGTTTCTAGAATTCTTCCGTAAGTTTCCGTTTCTTGCTCTACGTTAAGAATGCTAAATTTTATGTTTTAAAGAATGGACGATTCACATTAGGCCCTACGAGGAAACTTACAATATGGTTCAGGGCTGGATTTTATCTCATAAATCAGACCGCACTGCCCGATCCGTTCTGGTCACTATGGGAGCAAGACAAAACAATGAAGATAGCTTTAATGCTTACTCTAAGAAACTACTCAGCTATCTCCCCTGGGAGGGAGTCTTCTATTTCTGGTATAAGAAGAACTTACTTATGTACAGAACTACACATACAGATCTTGGTTTCCGTATAGAGGAGAAAGTCTCTATTTCATGCATCAGTCGATCTCCTTCTATCTTAAAAGACTTTATGTCAGAGTGCCACCGTCAGTATCTGAAAACACTAAGAAACAAAACAATAATCTATAAAAATCAGGGCAATAATTGGAAGATTGATGCGACAGTTGATACTCGACCTCTTTCGACAGTTATTCTGAATGAGTGCCTAAAAGAAACAGTTGTACAAGACCTTACAAAGTTTCTTGACCCTGAGACTAGGCGTTGGTATTCTGATCGCGGAATTGCGTACAAACGATGATATCTGTTTTACGGCCCTCCAGGGACGGGTAAAACGAGCTTCAGTGTTTCAATTGCTGGTGAATTGGATATGAATATTTACATATTTAGTATCCCGAATATAGACGATCGAAACCTGAAAGATTTATTTGCTAGTCTTCCGGAAAGATGTATTGCATTACTGGAGGATATCGATGTTATTGGAGCTGCTAGCCCTCAACACTTCAATCCTTCTGAACCAGACAATAATAGAGATATTCGATCCTCCCCAGGAGGGGTATCTCTCTCCAGCGTTTTGAACACCCTTGATGGTGTTTCATCCCAGGTTAATCGAATTTTTATCCTAACGACGAATCATCTTCACAAACTCGATAAAGCGATTATTAGGCCTGGTCGGGTTGATATGAAAGCCGAATTTGAACTCGCTAGTAAGTCCATTGCGAAGGCTATGTTCACCTATATGCTTGGGGGTCAGGAAAATGTCGATACAGAGGAACAATCGGAAGCTTTTGCCGGAAGAGTTCCAGATAGCAAGTTTAGCCCGGCAGAGATCATGAATTATCTTCAGAGATACCGCAAGGCCCCGGCCGGTGCAGTCGAAAACTGTGGGAAGTGGGTGGACAATCTCCTCCAAGAAAGGAGGATGAATAAGTAGTGGCAAATCGGAAGAGGCAAACTAAACCTGGTTGGCTTTTAGCGTCTGATTAGAAACGAAATGCTATTTCTCGATAGGCTATGAGAGCTAGCAGGTATCAGCCAGTAATTTCGTATGTTGGACTGTCAGTTGCAATAAGAGCCCTTTGTTATTTTCCAACCTTGCACATCTGATTTCCTGTGACTTCAGAAAATGAACCAATTTAACCTACTGAACTGTCGATTCTTAGAACCACAGCTATGAAATCTAGTATAGTAGAACTAACTCGAAATCTGAGCTCAAAATCCTCCATCCTACATCAAACGACCATCCATAGTATACTTGTTGTCTTGTAGTAGCATTTCCAATTACGTAACCAAACTTTCAGCATGGTTACTGAAGCTCTGGATACTCTCTGTCTCCGTAAATTTCGTTCCTTGTCTCACTAATTGAATACGGGCAGAGTACGTTGTGAAAATAGTGCCGTCCTTTGGTTTGATATAGGTCAGAACCATCGCAAACATCTCGTCCAAACATCCATTAGAAGAATAAGCTGAAAGACTATAGCACCCATTCAGCTTTTTCGAGTCGTCAACTTGAAAGGGTGTTTCCTCCTCAAGCTCTCGTCTAGCTGCTGCCCCTGCATCGGTGTCTTTTGGAGTCATTTTTGCCTGCCGGAAAAGCAATCGAGTATTTCCCAGTTGCTGCGCGGAATTGCCGCGTTAAGGACAAAAATTCCCTCACCCTCCATGGCATAGATTGGTACGATGATGACAACTTGAGCTGGTGAATTAGATTGCGCGTTGCGACGGGGGGACTATGTCTGTACGGCATTTTCCAGTGTCAAGTTTGGAGGGGAGGAATCACGAGCGGCAACGGGGATTATTTTATAGGAGGGGATGCAAAGCTAACTCCATTCTCCTCTGGGTTATGTACAGCTAAAGCTTGCACGTTGCTTTAAACAGCCTAGGGTCCCAGCGGCCAGGCGCCATTTATGGACAAAATCTTATCATCCCCATCATCAAGAAACCCTAAAATATACCACAATTTTGATCTGACTGCCATTTTATCTCTTGCAGAACATGAGTAGGGATTCCATAAACCATGTATATAATATCGCTCTTTCATCGCTTGTCTCTGCTGTTAATGTCGCTGGTTGCTTTGCGTATCCTCGCTAGGCCCCAGAAACATAACAGTATCACAGAATTTACTACCCACAGGCAAAAGATAATAATTGCAAAGACATGTTGTGCCAGCTCTACGCTAATCACGTAAGAGGGAGCAGTAGTATCCATCTTTAACAGCAACTGCGGAGTGATGTTCAGGTTATGGGTATATACAGTATAATGAACGAACTATCTTTAACATTCTACAATGAAATACAGGTTCAGCGTCCGCTTTATAGCTCTGTTATATTTATGAAGGAAGTCACTTAGTGGGTCTGATCACAGTGTGCAGTTTAATTGGATAGAGTACCCCACCTAACAGGAGCCATTTTTAGTCTCTGTGACAAGAACCATTTCTGGTCTCTTTGACAAGAGCCATTTCTGGTCTCTGTGACAAGAGCCATTTCTGGTCTCTTTGACAAGAACCATTTCTGGTCTCTTTGACAAGAGCCATTTCTGGTCTCTTTGACAAGAGCCATTTCTGGTCTCTTTGACAAGAGCCATTTCTGGTCCCTGCAACAGAATGACTCTTGTTAAAGGCTTACGCCAATTGCAGCGGACCCTAGCGTCCTTCTGCTACCCCCCACGTTTCCCCCCTCGCTCGGTTTCTTCCTTCATGCAGACTAGAACACCCTTCTCGATATGGCGTCCGATCCCAGAACGACCAGATCCTCCATATGATAAAGGCTTTTCTAACGAGGCTATTCTTGATGTTCTGCCTTGTACAAGTCGATCACTGCGGAGAATACGATCGACATTCGCGCGATTTGGAACGACAACTGCACCTGCGAAGCGCACTGCCCGAGCCTAAGATTACCCCAACGATGGCAAATGTGCTTTTATGATGATAGTATCGTGATAATTGTATTGGGGCTCGGGAACTCGTGTTTCGGCTTCCTCTGCGATTTTAGGTTCTAGGTTCTCTGGCTACTGGTGTACTGGAATCAAGCTCATAGTGATCAAGCCCAAAAGCCGGTACTCCAACGTAAATCGCCTCTACGACGTCCTCAGAACCTATAGGGATGCGAAGGTGCGATGGTGTATCATTGGGAGCGTAGGAAAGGAAGGAAGCGCAGGAGGGGGAAATGGATGGAACGCGAAAGAAGGCGATAGAAACAAGGATCAAGATACATTTTTGGATGCCACCTTGCCGAATCTGTCATAGCAGAAAGACATGATGGGGCTTACCTGCGAGGATAAAAGGTTTCTGGCCTGGTATTTATATTATTAAGGTCGAGAATCGAAAGAAACACAGTACTCATCTATTTGGCACTATGACATGGTCGTAGCAGGACTTCTTTTCAAAAATAGCTTAATCACAAGAAAGGGAAGCTGAACATAGTTTTTATTACAGCTGTATATGTATTGCACAATACACTATACTCCACAGGACTCTAGGTACATATCATGTATTTACATATATACAGTACTCGCTTAATGCGAAAGCTATTAATAGACTCGAGGAAATTCCAAAAGTTACAAAAGCTATTTCCGGCTATATTTATTTCCGGCACTGTGCGAGACTAACAATAACTAATCTGAAGTTATAAAATCCCAGACCTCGATTCTGTCAAACAGGAGACTCCCGGATTCATTATGACTCATTACCTACACCACCAGACATATAGACGGTTTCGACCTCGTATTAGTTCGCCGCTTTGTCACGAGATTGACTACGAAACAGGACCTTACAAAAGTTTCATCTGCAATTGTGATTCTGACCAAGATGTGAAGAAAACGAGGAAACAGGCGAAGATGGAGAAGAAGGACCGATTGGCTTGGATCAAAGAGGCATTCAGGTTAAATCCAGAAGAAAGGATTGAGTTTTATAAGAAACTGAAAGAATAACAAACTTCCTAGATATGCTAGACCCTAGGTGTAAAACAATAATTCATCTGGTTGGATATTTGTTTATATTTTGGAGCATAACCACCTTCCTCTTCATAAGCACATGCTAAATATAAACTGAAGATACTGGAGCTACCTCGTTTAGGGCATATGATAGTTTTTCTTGCTGTCTGTACGGGATCTGGGAAATCTGGGACTTGATCTAAATAGTATGAAAATGCTGAGGTTACTTCTGGTACTCCGTTGGCGTGGTGCGGCGAGGATATATATATCGCCATCTCTTCTGTTTCCTCCTTGGGAGTTTTTAGCGATTCTTATAGTGGGATTAATTGAACCTCCCCTAATGTATCTGCTAGGCTAGCCTAGCTAGTCTCGCCTTATCGCGGGTAAGAAGACCTTTATTAACAGGATTATTATAGAATCTTAGGATTTGGGCTTGAATGTAAGGCTCCCTAAATATATTATATATAAAATATAGAAAGCGCTATCGAATTCAGCTAACGTCTTTCAAGTGATTTCAAAAATAAAGATCGGTCTAATATAACCCTACCTTTTAACTTCCCCTCTATCTCAGATTTCTTAACTGTTAGATACTGTATTAGCAAAAACATAGACCCTGCCTTTTGTTCTAATATTTGTAACGCACACCTTTGCTTGTAGATAGAATGGATAGCTTTGTAAAAGGAAGCCTCACAGGATGACTACAACGGGCTGCCTACTATGACTGCTTCTGCAACTCTAGAGCAGACCTCTGTGTCGAGCAGTGATCCTATTCTAGGAGTATATAGACATTCGAATCAACACGTTCTCAGGCTCCTATAGAACGTTTTTCTGATTCGTTAATTGTAGGTAAATACTCAAGGGAAAGAAGGGGTTGTTCGGATTATAGATAGCTAGGTTCATAGTAATAGAGTAGCTTTCTGCAGAACCTGGAGTATGGAGGGGGTAGGCGAGCTGTAGCTTTTAAAACAAGGGCTCTTCGGAACCTAATAGAAAGATAGATATATGGAATCTAGGGTTCGCGAATTATCGCCTAACATATAGCGCCGCGGATGTTGCCAAGGTTCCGAACAGACAGACCCCAGCGGTCAACCTAAGCAAGTCTCTATCTTAATCTATAACAGTTATTTTATCTTTTTCTTTCAACACATAGTATCTTTCATATATGATTAATTCTTTTTCAAGATATAGAATATTAATTTCGATATAGAAAACTAATAGAAAATCAAGAGTTAATATACTCTGGAGATGAATTTGGCTGGTATCCAAAAACTATACAACCAAACTGCCTACGGAATCCAGCACCCAAGTTCATATTGCATTTTCGCCAGCTACCAACTATATTATACCAGCAGGTGCCTCCCGCATCTAATAATTGCTCTGATGTTTCCTGGCATCCATCTTTCCACGAAGCAGATAATTGGTAGATTCTATCCGCCTGATCTTTGTAGAGTTCCGTGATACTATCAACGGAATTTGACATTGATACTTGCCCATGCTTACGGCAAAACCCTTCCGTAATTTTAGTTAGATAATCGGGCGCTGTAATAAGATCGGTGGTACCACGGCATATTGGTTCGTATATTGTATAAAGGTCATTGGGTTTAGTAGATGAAGCGGCTGTCGTAGGTTGAGATCCCGGTGTAGAGAGTGACGTTAATGTAGACTGTAGTGCTCGAGAATCTAAAGTAGGGATGAAACTCGTGGCTTTCGCCTCAGACACAGTGACTGTGGCTTTAGTGCTACGTACTAGCGTGGAATCGGGATGGAAATCAGCAGATGTGGGTGTATTTTCAGACGCCGCTGGATTACTGGTGAGCTTCTCAGAAATTAGTGATCTGGAAATACCGGATTCTGTAATTATCTCGCTTTCGCTGGAGCGTGCAGAAGTAGGTGTAAGAATGTTAAGATGGAGTACAGGAGTACAGGAAGAAGTGCTCCAAGTAGCAGGGTAAGATACCCCCTCGATGTATGGAACGGTGTATTTGCTACCCTCCTTCAAATCCTTGTAGGGCATCTTCACGTTGAGTTTTATAATATCCCGGTAGTCCTGTTGAAGGGCGTTGGCTGCACTATAAATTGTATCACCTTTTTGTACTTCCCATTGTCCTGTTAGACTAGAACAAGCCTGACCAAGAGTAGCAAAAAGAAGGAGATAATACATGATAATTCTGCTATTGTTTCTTCCTATGAACAAAGGTAGGTCTTTATAATTGAAATAGTAGTCTTTTTTTCTGCTTTTATGATACGATAGGGTTATTAAGTGTTCCCGGCTACTTTTTTCCCTGATTAGAAGAGGCCGTTTTTGGCTTTCTAGTAAGTTATGGCACTAAGGGAGTGAGTAACTACCTATCATTGAACGCTTAGAGATATAAGTATAATTGTTCGTCTCAGTATGAATCAACGCTCCAACCCAATTCAGAACAAACCACACCCGGTATTCGCTGACTGACTTAATCTCATCCCTGACTTTTCCGCGACGTAACCCGTAGATAAAGGCTTTGATACTATATTTCCTAGATATCCCAGAGCGAATTTAGAAGAGCGTTGCCAGCCACCTAGACTATGGCTAAATTCAAACCAGGATATAAGAAACAAAGCGATGGCTCCAAGTCATCAGATGATGCACCGCGTCGCAGATATCATGATACCGTGGAGAGCGTCTCTGAGGCTTTCTTAGACGACTCAGACATTAATGCGCGGGGTAGAAATGGATTTACAGCCCTTCAAACTATTATATGGTCCAACTCCGTCGATTCCTTGGGGTTAGCGGCGGAGCTTCTTCGCCTTGGAGCAAACCCTAACATACCCTGCAATGAGGGCTGGACACCTTTGCATGGCGCAGTAAAATACGGCGCGGTTACTCTTATTCAGGAGTTGCTTAAACATGGGGCGCAGATAAATGCTTCGCAGAACGAGGGGCGTACACCGCTGCTATACGCGGTGGAAAGGGAGCAGTGGGATTCTGTAACAATTTTACTCCAGAATGGGGCGAACGCGAATATTTGTAGTTATTCCGGGCGATCACCACTGTCTGAAGTAGCAGGATATACTGAAAAGGAATATTTACTGCGTCAATATGGAGCAAGGAGATAGCTAGAAAGGTGGACACATTAGTCAACGTCGAACCAAATGAATTGATATATAGGAGTATTGCTATCTAAGCTATTAATACGACCTTGATCATAAGGTTCTCATACCGATATACATCTTCCCTATATAACTTGAATAAATAAAACTGAATTATTATAGAGGATGAACTTTGGTTATCTCGAGAGAGGTTTGTATATACGTGTGACAAACAGTAAGAACTAGCGGTACTGCCTATTTAATATAGTTAGGTTTCTGCGAAAGTCGATGTTCGTATATCCAAAGACTTTCTAAAAGCCATTTTTGGCTGCAAGCAAATGCCAACCGCCGTGTATATGTCTATATTCAGGCACTTGTTATTCTTTATAAATCTCCCTACTAATGCACTTGAACTATACCAGAATATATCTAGATCCATTAGGAAGCATGTCATCATTCTCAGGCTACACGTCTGGTGCTGCGCCACTATGTATGAATTGCCTCAATCATTCACTAAGAACTGAGAACTATCAACTCCGACAAGCTTGTCGGTATTATACCGACGATCGAAATCGCCGCATAGAAGAACTCAATGAAGCAAATCGCCGTATAGAAGAAGCCGATGAGAAAAATCGCCGCTGTGAGCAACAAGCGCACAGTCTTGAGCAACAAGTTCACAGTCTTGAGCAACAAGTTCACAATCTTGAGCAACACATTCACGATCTTGACCAGCAAAATGAAGAAAGTCGTCGGGAAACGGACCTCATCGCTAAGATGCAGAAGGATGTGATCGAACATCAGAGCGAATACATCCAAGCTATAATAGCTAATGGTAATGGAGCAGCTATCCAGGACTCAGAAAACACTCATTTCGTCCCAGAGCATGTCTCAGGAAGCGAGACGTTAAGCACACAGCAGCTGATGGATTTCAGTGAATGCGAGATAGGACCCTCGCCCAAGAGACAGAAGGCAGAAGACTAAACATTTTGTTTATTTATCATCTATGATCATCTAAAAACATGTAGGATGGCAACACATGACAAGGTGTCCTGATTAGCTTGAAATTCAAACGCGCGATTAAATATTGATCTAAATACCCGATAAATATTTAGTATAAGTGAAAGTGAAAAACTATATTTAGCCCTTAAGTTTAGAATTACAGTATACCTATAGTGAAAGGCATAATAGATATTGCTAAGCAAATGTTATAATCCTTCATGCATTGTTCGCATCGTGCTGGATGATATAAATGAAAGGGACATGCGAAGTGGTAGTATATCTCAACCTTATCGACGGACGCAGTACCAGGCGAAACTTCCATTGTGTTAACGCGTTTTTTAAGTGGTATTGCATTTGCTGGTAGTGGCCCGTAGTCAATATACCTACTGAATGATCGCCGCTTCAGCTATTTCAAGCTGTTCTGGGCTTAGACTAAGCTCTCGACCTGTCGTTTTCACAGTCTGCATCATCGCTCTCTGTATCGTAGCTGTATGCGTCTTCACTCTTCGTAGCGTCGGTATCGCCGCTCTCTGTGTCATCGATTTCCCGGCCGTGTGACCCCTTCCCCGGACGGTGTCCGTTCCCATGTTGTAAGAGGCGCGATTATTGGTCTCTATTTCATCGCTTCTTCGGCCAGCACACTCACCTCTGCGGATGTAGTCGACTAGCAAAAGAAATGTTCTACGGGCGATGGGATATAGATACAGAAACTCTGCTAGGGTTCCTGGTGGGAATGACTTCAACTTTGTGAGCGTGTATATGTTTCGGGTTCCCTTGAGATCCGCGAGCTCCTGGTAAAACAAGGCAACCTAGAAAAAGATGTCGTCGGCGTCATTAAGCGAATAGCGTTCGACAACTTTCCTTGTTCCAGTGTCGTAATTATCGAGTATTGCCAGTTCCTCCGTCTTGTATCGGATGGAAGTCTCAACGGCGCTGAAGATCGAGTGCTTATTTAGCTCAACTGGTGGGCTGAATTTCTGCTTTGCATTGCCTAGGGTTTTTCCAATATCCCGCCAGTTACGGCTGGACATGATCCATTTGACGCGAATGGAGAAGCTGGTGACGATTGATCCAAGAAGCTGAGTACGGTCGGAATGCACTCGTCAATAGCATCTTTGATTGAGACAGCACCCTCTAACGCCGGGTCCTTCAGCATAGCCGTGAGAATATCTACCAGGGAAACCCGGATATCAACGAAGAGTTTTTCGCCGACCACATCGTGCTTGGATCAGACATACGAAATAAGCGACGGCCGTTGGACGACGAGGGGATACACGAGCCACGTAGCATAGATGCCGCATCGCTCAGCTGAGCTTGAGTGGCCTAGCAGAAGAGATAAGAGAGGAGTTCGTCGATGCCGCAGAAGAGCACAGTCTTGCCTTTGCCAGGGTCACCCTTGGTCCAGAGCAGCCCGCTCTTTGATTCGTCGCAAAATCGTGGGAAGCCAGCGTGATCAAGAAGCCAGCGACATGAGTCCCTAAGCAGGCCGCCCTTGGTGTCTCGGATTCGCTCGTCTTCGCGAGGATCGGTCACAATCAGACCCCGCATACATCTCTCGTACTTGTCGTCCTCATTAGCCTTTTCTTGCTGTTGAGATTGCTGATGGATAGCCGACCGAATTCAAATGGATGTTTTAAAGGTGCTGATGAGCTTTCGAAAATACGACTTGCTCTTTACAGTATTGCACTGCTCTGAGTTTTGTTGAACAGCAGCTCGCTGAGCTGACCAGCCCAATTATCCAATCGGATCACATCTCTCATAATAACGCCCAAGCAATTCCGATAGTAAAGGCAGACGCTCTTTATCCAATACGACAGAAGTTTTTCGAAGAACTTTACAATGTGCTTCTCCAGCTAGGCTCGTAAAGTCGCAGTTAATTGCTGTCTTGTTTCATCGGGAAGGACACCAGGTTCCAGTATCAGTCCATTCTCGATAGGACGTAGACAATGTCGTCTCGGTTATAGTGCGCTTGGGTGAGAGGGTTCGAAAGGATCTATTGTATATGTCAGGGATCAATCACCATCATCCTCGATGGGGAAACCTAGTTATACGCACCCATAGCCCAAACCAAACGCCAACCCAAGCGACCGCGGCTTGTGGTGCCTTCTGTATCGCGTTCTATGCCATCTCTACCATTGGTCGCATCGCTTGCGAGCCTGTCGATCGCTTACTTAGTGGATACAAATTGGACGCATCGCGTTGTCCGAGTCTCCCCGATGTTGTTTAAGCTCGACTAGTTTGGGCTCGTCGTGAGCTTAGTTTCAAAGTCGTTTCTGTAGATTCCATAGCGTCAAGGTGTCGGGACACGTCGGGGCAGATCGTGGAGGCGTTGGCTGAGATATCGTGTGAGTTGAGAGTCGGGATACAGACCGAGACAATGTTGGTAACTGGACTGACGAAGAGGTCGAACTGGGTTCGATGGGAGGAGCCCGCGAAAATCCCTTAAACTCGCCCTTTATAATTCTGAATAGACGAGGCGCTATCCTTGTTCTTGTGAGATATGGCGATAATGGCAAGACAGCTTCACCTCCGCCTTGGGCATGGTGGATTAGTATCACTGGCGAGTATCTTACGGCATTTTGTGTGCACTGTTGTGACAGAGAGAGGCGTGAGCAGCTGGAAAGAATCTTTGTGGTGAGGTGTAGCTGTGGAGGCCAATCGGATTGCTGGGTGATATGAGATGCAGCTGCGTCAGGTCAATCGTAGAGCTGCAGCGTTGGGAGATGGAAAGTGCAATACAAAGTTGGTGAGGCGTGTTTCGATGCAGACAGGGCCATAACCCCCAGACACTTGGATTAAGAAGGGGGGTTTTAGGGAGGCTGTACCGTGTTATAAAATGCTTAGATATTGCAAGGAGCATGGAAGGCGTTTGATAACAATAGCTAATAAAGAGGTGAATAAAGAAGACATTAGACTCTAACGGTAATCGGAGGACATAGGGCGCGCCGGCTTAACCTTACCCTGGACGTAAAACTTGGGACCTGTAAACATGATCGGTCCGACTACTAAGTTAATCCGGCTGCATATTGTAAACCAATCACATCTGATCCATTTACCCAGATGAATGAGAGGAACTCTTATGTGATTGGTCGGGTTAAATTTTCGTTTACACTTGCGAGACAACGTCCGAGCTTTCCCGCCATGTATCCCTTGGTATATATTATTCTGTTTGCAAACACTTTTTTTCGAACATTTCTTTTTTTTTTCCCTTATAATCTTTACATCTTATCTATACCACCTAAAGCCGCTGATTAGCTAGCACTGCTAACAGCAGGATAACCCTTGCCTAGGCAAAGGGATTCCCTTTTATTATCCCTGAGCAGATGGAAGTATTTCGGGTGTCGGTGTCATTTGCTAGTATTGAGCTATAGTGAGAACACATCGAGCTGGGGAGAAGAACGTTATGCTGCACCTAAAGAAGTAAACAGTACTTCCAAGTTTGTCTTCATGGCTTGGTCTTGCTGATGCATGAACTTACCTCTTGCGTCATGATTACACGTTTGCTAAAAAAAAACTTTTCGATTATATTAGCTAACGAGCTTTCATCAGCAAAGCCTATCACTATGACGGAGCCCCATAAAAATCTGCTCCATTTAAGCTTGGTTGAAGGGAGGAAGAACTAATGATGGGTCAGAGGTGAATTCTGGCCTGATAGGGGCCTAGGTACTGAGCTTAGATACCCTGTGGATGCGCCACGGTTAGTCTATTTTTGGCTATTTTCAGTGAACTCTCGATGCTGGACTACTGAACCTACACCCCACTGTGGATTGCTAGAGTAGCTCCCTTACCGTCCTTTCAGACTGAACTTGTGAGCGATTTTTAAGCTTGGTTTTATTCCTCCAATTTAGTCCGCATTAAGAGAGGTGCTGTATATAAGGGTATACCTCTTCCCTTGAGATTCTAACTATAAATGATATATTCAATGAGACGCTCACCGAATACAGCTTGTTTGAGTACAAATGCCCCTTTTTCCAAAAGATGTAAGCCAACATGGGCACTCCCACCTATTAAGGTAGATGGAACCCGAAGATCACAAACAAAACATACAATAAAAATGCTAATTATATTTCATTGCCTAGGAGAATTCTTTGAACATGCAAAAAGACACGGCGGGTGTTCATGATGTTCATCACGCCGAAACAGGAGAGAGACCTGGGTCAAACATAGAGCTCAAAAGAGCAAGCGAGCCAAATAGGACACCACGTATTCTTTCTGAACTTTACTATCGGACCAAGACGTTATTTTTAAGATTGAGACCTAAGAAAAGGAAGTTATATTAGTGCTATACTTACCAGTGGAGGGTTTTATTGTAATAGCAAATACTAGGCACAGCTCTTTGACCAATAGTGCGAAGAGTAAAACCTTTTTTACAAATCTTTAGCATAAATATATTTTTTGCGCGTGTTTCGTAATACTAACCTGTGTACTTGATATCTTTTGGATTCAAAGATCTTTTCCTAGCTTCTATTTTCAACCAAGAAGAAACTATATATAAGCTCTCAGAGTTTCATTGGGAGTTTTTCAATAGTTAACGTCTTAAGTTATAGTAGCTCAGCGATATCTACCAAATGAATAAATCCGGAAAGCGACCCAGAGCAGACAGTTTTACTCTTCGAGTATGTTGTGGAATCAACTGCCACGGAGCGAAAGCGATTTGAGAGGACGAGATACAAAACAATCTCTATATTTGATATTGAATTTTGATGGTTCAGGACTGGGAATTGTAGTTAAGACTCCTTGAGAGATGTGTGCAGGGAGAAAGATCTAACGAAACGTCAAAGAAAGGGGGAACAAGAGATTCAAAAAACAAACACAAAAAATTGGGGGGACAGGAGACTTAAGAGACTAATAAGCGTCGCAAGTTACAGGCTTGATTTGAAATGATCCATACAAAGGGGTTAAGAAGCTTAACAAATCGTGTAAAAGTGAGGGAAACAAGGTAGCTCAAGTAACCCAGCTTGTAAGCAGTTTGCGGTGACCGGATAAAACTTCAATAAGTCTGAGAAGGAACTGTTAGATCTATTTAGCTTGCTAATAAACCCGAAGAAAACTGATAATAGGCTGGCAGGGATTTCTCTTCAGTTGGAAGATGATATTATCAATAATTACTCAGCTATTTTCGTTTATTATATATATATTCATTTCTAGCTAGAAAACCCTCTTTTAGACAGTTATTAATACAATCGCTACCGCCTTCATCGTAACTAGTCCCTCAGTACTCATATATCAGCTGTAATTCGTATATTACTAAGTCAATTTAGTAGAATATGTTCAGGACAGGTTACTGAGTGTGAGAGCAGGTTTTGCTAAGTTTAAGAATCTGAGGCTTAAGAAGTAGATGAATTGTGCTAGTAATATCGGGGCCGGCGTTATCCGGAAGAGAATAGCGTTAGCTAACCGCAACGAGCCTTGTAAAGAAATGATGAATTATATTCAAATCTGCTATTGGGTAGGAATCAGAGCAAGCTATAAGTATAGTATATTATAAAAATAACAAGAGTTAGGAATATAGACTCAGCGTGGAGGTATAGACCCAAAAACCTATAATGAACCTTATTGCTAGACCATAGTAGTAAAGCAGGGATAAAAGGTCCGGGTTTCGCAAGTCATGCCGCTCAGCGGCCTAGTTAAAAGGAGCTGCCTAGAGAGAAATGCATGCTTTGTCCCTCATTCAATTGGAACCCTAACTTGTGACTGTTAAGTGAATTGACTGTTCAATTGCGAAGCCTCGCGAAGCCTCTATTCAATTGAAGCCGGCTATGGCCTCAAGAGGCGCTGCGACGAGCGTTTCAAATGCTTCCTTCGTAAGAGATCCCTCTCTTCTCAATCCGTCCAATCTCTCGAGGCGAGGAAGGTCTTCTAGGATCAGGTCGGAGGGGGAGGGGGGGCCTTAATATTATGTCTGGTATTGAGATACAAAGCTATATACACTAACTTCGCTGAAAAAATTATAATCCTTGCTATTTGTTATTCTTTGGAAGAGTGAACTTCTGCTACGCTCAATATACTATGCGCACGGAATCTTAGATAGGCCTTATTTTTCCAATCACGCTATATAAAAGATCTAAGATTTGAAATTTGTAAATATTTATTGCCTATAGTATTTTCCAACCTATTAACGCTATAAACCCCCACCTATATAAAGAGTGCGATCGCGATAAGGCTCTTAGTAAGGGCGAGATATCTATATCGAAAAGTCAGAGCTACTAACTACAAAATAATCTATAGGGTTTTATTATTTGGTGGGGACCGTTGCTTTCCTCACTCTAGAGCGAGAAAAAAGCTATCTGATCTGATTATAAGCAAGCTAAACATGCTAAATATCAAGGATATTACACCTAGAACAGGGGTTAGCTAAAGCTATCTATAAGAGGAAAAAACACGACTGAATCTAGATATAGAATCATGGCTATATATTCATACTATCTGTTATATAGGTACAGATATTATAATATTAGCGGCTCCGTCCATCTCCTCCCCCCGAGGTTATCGCTCTATTCGGAAGTATATTAGCATTATCCCATAGCAGGTTCCCTCAGTCTACGCGGTAACAGTAACAGTTACGGTAATAGTACTAATGGCCATGTTATTAATAGAATTAAAGGCAACAGAGTCGGTGCTCTTGCTAGGTATATCTTCGAATTCCCATGTGACATCCGTACGGCCAACGGAGAGGCCGATAATCTGTTGAAAAACACTCGGAGAGACATCGATGGAGCCGCTAAGACATTCAGGACACTTATCCCAGATTGGAGCGCGGACAGAGTTTCCATTAGCATGGGATATCTTGATCCATTTTCCACAGACTGCTGCTTTGTTAGGATTGATATCATTGCCAAAGTCGAGAGCAGAGAGGGCGACGACGGCGTCGCTATCACCATGGACTATGCCGCACGCACCGAGGCCCGGGTAGAAGTAGGTCATTTCACCAGAAAATGCGGTTACAGATAAATGTAACACTGTACAAATCAATAGTTTAGTTTTAAGCATTTTGAAAGCTGAGCAGCAAACTAGTTATCTGGGAACTTTAATATATGTGCAGTAATAACTATTTTAATACTGTATTATCCATACCATACCTATATATAGCTAGTTATAAGTAAAACCAACGAAATAGGCGTTTAATACTATAAATCAATTAGTAAGCTTAATTTTACCGATATATATACTATACTATAGAACTTACCCAGGGTCAACCAAGATAAAGTTACCTTCCTAATTTTACCAAGCTGTAAGAAGCTGAAAAGAGCTCTATTTTTTGATTAAGCGTGCTTATAGTACTATATATTATATATACAGAGTTAACCGAAATAAGTATCCGCTTTTTTCTTTAATAACACTTTAAACAACAGCTATTTTTAGATAAGGTATAGCGCACTATAGTGCGGATAAAAATATAATACAGTAAGAGCTATATTACAGGGTTGACCGAAAGGAGTGTCCGCTTTTTCTCTTTAATGAACATTATAATTCTTAGTGCCATAATCAGCCACATATGGCTAACACAGTGTGCCTACGGTCTTCCATATATTCACGAGCTAGTCTAAAAATAGCTTCATTATGCTACAGAATCAAGGACTAGTAGTTCAGGTACTCATCAACCCCCCCAGTCTTAATTTCCCCATTCCCTCCTTCTTTCTGGCCGATTTCAGCTCTTCCCAAACTCTACCGAACAGCACCAATGGCACAACAACTAACTAACTCTAAACACAAGCAGATTAAGGCTCTGCTATATAGCGAAAAATCAACCAGAAAAATTACAAGGAAAGTCGAATATAGCGAGCGCGCTATCCGTCAAATACGCTCAAATCTACATCGTTTTAGAGCCACACAACCGCCACCGAATAGGACCAGACGCCATTAAAGCATATCATCATATATACTAGAAGCATTATACTATAAACTAATAAAGAGGCCGTGTATATATCGCGAGGAAATAAAACTATTCCTACAGCTTAAATATAAGGTAGATATATCACTCAGTAGCATCACTCATGCTTTACAAACTAAGAGATAGTCTAACAAGTCAACTCATCAGGTTGCGAACCAAAGGAACTCATTACTACAGCATCTATACTATTATAAATTAGCGAAATATAAGTCCTATCACCTTATATTCATTAATGAGTCCGGTTGCGATACTTCAATAGTGCAACGGCGTAAAGGCTAGGCTCCTATAGGAATAACCCCAGTCCATACAGCAGAGTTTAAACAGGGGAAGAGGCATCAATTTATTACTACATATACTCAAGAAGGCGTAATGCTTTCGCGCATTTTTCGAGGTTCAATAGACCATATTATATTTAAGGACTTCATCAAACAGTTGCTTCACCATTATAGCAGTTTCCCGCAGCCCAAGTCTATTCTCATTATAGATAATACCAGCTTCCATAGGGCATCACACCTAAGGGACTTATATTCTCCTATAGGCATAGAGATTCTTTTCCTCCCACCTTACTCCCCAGATTTAAACCCTATAGAAGAGCATTTTAGCGAGGTAAAGGATTATATAAGAAGGGAGTAGTATAAACAAAACACCAAAGGTCTTCCATTTACAATATTCCTTAAGTGGTATATACATTAAGTTAGGATCAAACAGGCCAGTGCAGAGGGTCACTTTAGTCATTCAGGAATTACAGTAGAATATCCAATTCAGTAACTCAAGATACATTTACATATCTAAATCAGGAAACTAAACTTACTCACTATCAGGCCACTTATCCACCATACTAACCCACTAGTGCGCAATACCACAAGGGATCTTATTAAATATAAAAAACTAAATTTCTTCCTCCTATACCTCAAAGATCCGCTTAAGAGTAAGTCGTGCCCGCAATGTGAGATCAGCAATAGCATAGAAATCCTTTTTCCAGCTCTCATCGCCCACCTAGCTACAATGCCAATCGCGATACTAGCACACAGCGTTATCCCAATAGCCTTCAATCTTAACCTTCTTAGCTAGAGGTGCTAACTTAGCCCCGGGTATCACATTAGTAATATTAATCTATAGCACATCGCCCTACTTCCGCTTTATTAGTGGATTCAGAATTTCGTTCCAATAGTATTTCAGAAGGTCGCTATACTCATTAAATTTACCGCCCTTTTCAACATAGTCGACAATTTTCAACAAGATATTAATTACTACTACATGGCGAGTGCCAGTATCTGGATTACGCCAGCAGTATAGACCTACATCACAACCAGCTCCAGGACATTCAAGGAGGTCGTATACGCATTCCCACATTGGTACCTCATCTATAGAACCTTCATAGTTCTAGATAGACGCTCTCTCATTAAGTTAAGCTGCTATTGCACTTCTTCCGCTACGCTTCGCTACTATATGCTGACCTATCTCCTTATATATAAAGATAATCTTAACAGTAAGCTTCCTCCCCTTATATACAAGGTCAGACCAGCTTTCAATTTAGTCATCGATTTAGCTCCATCTAATATTAAGACCTATATACCGTTTCAGGACATCGTCTTCGCCTCACACATTAATCATCATAGTGATTTAAGTTTCATCAGGCTCATAGTTATTTCCTAAACCCTTTTCTCTCACTATCGCGTCAATCTCTAAGCCTAGGCTAGTCTCCCAATAAACGCTGGGATAGTCTTAGATATTCTATACTACATTTCCTATAAGCTTATTTAGTCGGGTTTTTTTTAAACACAGCGTCCAGTTTATAGTATAGGCAGGACATTTGGAAGAGCGTTAGCTTAGCGCATAACCTTAACTCTCAGCAGCTATAAGAGCCGAGACATCGAAGTCATCACCATCATCCAGCCACTAGCTAGAATCATCCAGAAGAGCATTACTCATAGTAGCAAACTAGAGTTATATAGGTTGCAAACTCTCAGCCAAGCTAGACGAGCAGAGAATAAACATACCCATTGCCAATTAAACCGGGGTGCACAACAAAGACAACCAGGCCCACTTCCTAGTTCTTAGACTTTCCAAGACCTTCCAAGACCTTCCATAACGCACTCTTGCAACAACAACCAACATTACAACAACCAACAACCAATAAAGTAGGGCTCAAGAGGAACAAACGAAATCAACTAACCTAAGTCCATTCTAAGTGCAAAGGTTTAGGTTTTATATCTTAGTATAGGTTTTAGTTCAGTTAGGTACCTATATTAGTAAAATAAAAAGCAACTACAAAAAGCAGTAAATTAAAAGCAAAAAATTGCCAAGAAGTCAAGGTAGTAGAGGGATAGCATCAAGTAGCGATTCTTAATTCAAGCGCGGCCATAATAGAGCTAGCGTACTAGACCCAAGTTATTAGAAGTCATTTAGGCCCAGTTACTAGCCTTAATATATATATAGCAAGTAACAAAGGAAGGCCTATAACTCATTATGGATCAACAGAAGTGTGACTTTACTATTACTGTGTTATATTTTTATTCGCACTATAGGTTAGCCACACCTCGCCCAAAAACAGCCTTTTTTAATATATTACTAAACAAGAAAGCGGACACTCCTTTCGGTCAACCCTGTACATACTTTTATAACTCCATGATAAGTTACAGTTTGGAGCATAACCAGCTTCCGCTCTATTGTCTTTGTACTTATTTTTGAGAAGAGGGAGTACCTAAAAATACCTTAGTGTACATATCCCACTATTTTATAGTATTAGAAATGTCCATTAATAGCTAGCAAGAAAGTTTCTTAAAGTAGACTAAGTACTAAGGTAGGAACGATTCTGCCTATAGTGTTAGCGTGAAATTCCAATACCTTTAGCAAGTGGTTAGGTACATCCGACCTCAGTTGCCAGGCTAGCTAATTGATTACATCATCTGCGCAGCGATAGGGCGTCAGTCTATGTACGTCTTAGTCATCCATAAGGTTCGCGAACCAGTCTCTACTAAATACCCGATCAAGCCTTACTATCAAGACCATCCTTCATAATAAAAGGCCAGGACGGTTGCCATATAAGAAAATAGCATCAGTTACTTTGATTTCTTCTATATAGATCTCACTCACTCTACTTCACGGCTTAGATTCAAGGTCGCGGGTGGTGGCTATCATCTTTTTTATATAGTTTACATACTTATTCATCTGCTATTTCAGCCGCAATCCGAGAGGCAGCCGGTCGCCTTACCCCCCCTTCCCCTCTCTCCTGCCATTTCACCCCCCCTTCCCCTCTCTCCTGCTATTTCACCTCTGCTTCCATTGACTCTCATTACTATACAGTATTCGCCCTACACATATAAGTATAATATCTGCCAAACTTCCCCTATATCCAACAGCAGCAGGACATTATACTAGCATCTGCCTTTAAATAAACCCCAGTCACTCATATAAGCCTAGAGCGCGCTCAACGTTATTAAAATAATAGATTCACCTAGTTAGATTAGCCTTCTAGCTGCCATCGCGATCCTCACGGTATTCATATGGCGCTAGGTTCTTAAAGGTCACGCACGACTGATACTAGAGGACGCGCATACGAACAAGGAGACGCCTATAAGCAAAAAACCACCGAAAGATTGCGATACATTCCAGGTCGTCAGTGTGCCCGTTAACTAGGATTTAGAATAACTTACATCCTTCCTCACAGAGAAGAAGAGCTCCATCCCAACTATCAAGTCCCTCGCCCGCGACATCCACAGCCACTCCCAGACGGCTACAGTAGCCTTCTATAACCCCCTGCTCTCCTTAGAAAGCCGCCAGAGCAAGCGGATAGTATTACCCAAGTCTTCAGATAGCCCCCTCACTAGCGATCAATACTTAATAGTTAATAAGGCCTTTCTAGGTATTACCATACTCTATACACTACCACCTAATATCCATAAAATCGAGTGAGTAGACTGGTCGCTAGAAAATTAAAAGTTTCCCTACTAATTCTATTAGTATTATTACATTATTAGGTCTTAGCAGCCATGCTTTCAGGTCATTCAAAGAGAGAGGCGGGGATCATATATAGTTACACGATTCTCTCCCCTATAATATCACCTAGGAGGAGACTAGTCAGCCCATAGCACGGGTCATAACCTATAGATATAAATTAGGTATCGCAGAGAGTGAGAATATATAAAATATAGAGGATCTCGCCACCACGTTTCACAGCAGTCTCTATACACTAGCGACTGCTCTATTAATGAGACCGATCATCCTTATCGCCCACAGCCTAGGCGGCCTAATCATAAAGTAGGTAAAATAATATATATATATAGGTCTTTTATATATACTAATAATATATATTATAGGCCTTAGTAGCCCTATCTAAGTCAAAGAATAAGGGCGATTAAAACCTTATTAGGGCTATTTATAGGATTATCTTCTTTAGGGTCCCACACAATAGCATAGACATTAACTTACTTATCCCAATAGTTAGGGATAGGCTAAACTGGTTCCTAGTCGAGTCTATTAGTTATATTAACTCGCAGATACTCACAATTCAATAAAGAGAGTTTCCTACTACATTAGGCGATAAGGATTATTTAGAGGTTTTCACTTTCTATAAAACGCTTAAGTCGCTAATAGCACAAAAGGTATATAATAGGCTATCTAAGAAGAAGTAATTACTAACTAGGATAGGCTAAAAATAGTAGCTGGGAGATAAAAGGGCCGCCTATGGTATTAGTTACTAAATCTTTAGCTACACATTGCTATCCTTAGGAAAACAGTGCAGAGTATATCTACGCGATCACTCGCACGTATTCTAACATGGTTAAATTTAGGCCTCAAGATCACGAATATACCAACGTTCATGATAGGCTTAGGGGTCTTACTCAGCGAGCTTTAATAGTATGCGATCGCATTCAGGCGAGGACTATATATATGTAATAGAAGATTTCATTATAGCTTTTACTAAGAAAATCTAGTCTTAGTC
This sequence comes from Clonostachys solani, assembly GCA_902141235.2. Taxonomy (NCBI): domain Eukaryota; kingdom Fungi; phylum Ascomycota; class Sordariomycetes; order Hypocreales; family Bionectriaceae; genus Clonostachys; species Clonostachys solani. The sequence goes on from CABFOC020000046.1 coordinate 671,269, forward strand.
CCGTACAATCAAAATCCAGATTTTGTTAAGAGATCTAGTATCCTGGACACACTTAAGCAATAACTAGGCTTAGGTCAGCCGTAAAGATCGGCAGAGCCACGTATAAGGGTAGCACTTTATAGTCTTAGTAGTATTAGGTATATTTTCTTTCATCTTTCTAGAATATCAACTAATATAATTATAATAAAACTTAGATTATATTAGCCTATATTTACTAGCTCCAAAAACAACATCTAGAGATAGTAATATTTTAGGTTTATGCTAGTAACGCGGAATATTTTTATTAGGTATACGCTTCTATTGCAAAAGAATATAATATACCTAGATATAATAATCTAAAAGCTAATTTCCTATTACTAGTTTAGGGATAGCTAGAGAAAAAATACAAAACTCAGTGGCTAATAATCATCGATAACGCTAATAATATAGAGTTATTCTTCTAGGATTAACTAGAGGAAGGGTCATTAAAAATAAACACAGCAGAAACACACATAGATTATAGTCTTACTCACTATATCCTAGAGTGCAAGCATAGGTCAGTTATTATTACAACTAGGAATAAGAAGACAGGGTCACAGCTAGCCTAAGGAAAGCTTCTAATTAAGGTCGGTAGTATAAATAATAATAAAGCACACTTGCTACTATATATAATCTTAGAGGACGAGGAGATTTCAGCAGATGAGATATCTCTTCTCTCATCTAGGCTTAAATATTTATCACTCGCTCTTATATAGGCGGCAGCATTTATCTAAGAGAATGAAATTCCTTTAAGTAAATATATCTAGCTCTTAGACAAGAGTGACTCAGCCTTTATTAACTATCTAAGTGAACTATTTAAAGTAGTTAGGAGAGATTCAAAGACACCACATACAGTTATAGCAACTTAGATTCTATCGTTTAATTAGATCTAGCGAAGAAATCCGTTTAAGAGTAATATTCTTTCTTTTATAAGCTTCTTTTATTAGTAAGCAATTCCAAGGGAATTTATCAAGGACTACTATAGCCGCAGGCAGCCCAAAGATAGAGATCCCATTAAATCAGCAGCACTTACGAAGGCACTTAGCACTCTAAAGGCTTTTTCCTTTATTTCAGAGGATAAAGGTCGGAATATAAACATACACCGCCTAGTATAACTAGTGACGCGAAAGTAGCTTCACATCAAAAGTAAGAATTTCACTTAACTAGCCCTAAAAATAGTATTAGATACCTACCCATTCAGCTAGTTTAAGACCTATGATAAATACCTAAGATTACTACCTCATGCGTATACCGTACTAAAACATAATGCGGAAAGTAAGAAGGATAAAAGGATCACAAGGGCTAAACTCTTATATTATATAGGAGGGTATTTTAGTTATCAAGGGCAATAGGATACAGCAGAGCAGCATCAAATTAAGGCTACTAAGATATTTAAGGAAGAAGAAGGTAAAGGGCATACTAGTATAGGGAATCTTACATTAATATATTAGAATCAAGGCCAGTAGGAGGAGGCAGAGAAGCTTAAGGTGCAGGTGATAGAGACTCTTCAGATAAAGCTTGGAGCAGACCATCCCTCTACACTGACGGGTATAGCCAATCTTATATCAACATATTAGAATCAAGGCTAGTAGGAGGAGGCAGAGAATCTTAAGGTGCAGGTGATAGAGACTTATAAGATAAAGCTTGGAGCAGACCACCCTAATACACTAACGAGTATGGGCAATCTTGCATTAATATATTAGAATCAAGGCCAGTAGGAGGAGGCAGAGAAGCTTCAGGTACAGGTAATAGATACTCTTTAGATGAAGCTTAGAGCAGACTATCCCTCTACACTAATAGGTATAGGCAATCTTACATCAACATATAGGAATTAAGGTCAGTAGGAGGAGGCAGAGAAGCTTCAGGTGCAGGTAATAGAGACTCTTCAGACGAAGCTTAGAGCAGACCATCCCTCTACACTAACGGGTATAGCCAATCTTACATCAATATATTAGAATTAAGGCTAGTAGGAGGAGGCAGAGAAGCTTAGGGTACAGGTGATAGAGACTCATAAGATAAAGCTTAGAGCAGACCATCCTAATACACTAATAAGTATAGGCAATCTTACATTAATATATACTAATTAAGGCTGGTGGGAGGAGGCAGAGAAGCTGCAGGTGCAGGTGATGGAAATAAGTAAGATGAAACTTGGAGCAGACTATCCTTATACACTAATGAGTATAAATAACTTAGCTCATACTTGGATTTCTATAGAGAAGAAAACTAAAGCTATAGACTTAATGCAAACGTGCATTCGCCTCAGAGGGATAAAACTAGGAGTAGATCATCCACGTACACAATCATTAGTTTTAGCTCTAGATAGTTAGCAAAAGTGAATATTGTACACGTGGCGTATTAATTTTAGTTTAGCAGTTATTAGCATCTACTCTAAGATGCATTTATCTCAGTGCAGTATCATAACTATATAGCCCGAAATACATAGCTCTAGACTAAATTAATAGTCCGATTCTCAAGATTATATATATATATAAAATAGTATCCTGAAGGGTCTTAACTAAACCTTGGGTAACCTTGGCTGCGGTTCTAGAGTGGGCTGTGATATGGGGGGTGCCCATTTGTAGGCTAAGTCTAAGAAATGGAACAAAGAACTGCTTTGGCTCTAAGTCTCAATTTATGTAGATTTTGTATAAAGTGCATTTTTGTGGCAAATAGCACTATGTGGAGTATCAGTTGATATTCAGAGTATGTTTAAAAAGAGGAAGCTGGTTATGCTCCAAACTGTATGTACATATAAACAATTATTTATTATTTTCTATTTACATATCAAGGTCACGAGCATGGCCAATTTGACTGCTATAACCTGCTTCTAGTACGCCAGTCTCTATAGCGGTGCTTGATGATATTATACTTAGAGTCGCTGCTTCCAATAACCGTCTCCCTGCTATGTTAATTACCCTAGCAGTGTTTTTTTGTACTGCTCATCGCGGTTCAATCTACTATTAAAGATAAGCATAACCAGCTTCCTCCTCATAAACATAAAATATCCGACAAAACATCAGACACAATAGCTAGTAGAAGGGCCTTGTCCGTTTGAGTCATTTGACTATACCAAAAGGACACTTTGTTACTTGTTGTATATATATAAATGGCATCCGCTCCCCGTCTCCGAGTTCCGCCCAAGAAGTCAGAGGCCCGCAGAGGGCAGGGAATGGAAGACGACGCATCCGGGTCCGGGTTTGGTGAGGCAGGACATACGACTCTTCTTCCGTTCGATGCGATGCCGCCATGGTTCCAACAGGACAACAACCCGTGGGTTCTTCACGGTTACCGGCCCATATCGGGCTCGATTCTCGCCTCATTTCGCAGTTAGTAGTATCTCCACAACGAGACGGTCAATATTTATTCCTATCTCATTCCGGCTATTGTCTTCCTCCTCGGCGAGTGGTATATCTTGCAGTACCTTGCTAGCAAATATTCCAGAGTTACTGGCAGTAATTTTATTGCTTTCTCATTCTTCATACTTACAGCAACTATTTGCTATACATTTTCAGCTCTTTATTATACTTTGATAAACCACTCTTATACCGTAGACTATTTCTACTACCGACTAGATATACTCGGTATAGGGATCTTTATAGTTGGTGATATAATCTTGGGAGTATATAATTAGTCTATGGTTAGTTCACTTTCTGTCCTAGTACTAATAACCGGATCTAATACCATCGGTCAATAGATTGGGGTTTTCGGGATATTGACCATCATCGCGAACATCCATCCCAAGCTTCAGAGCTACAAGTATCGCTCCAAGCGAACACTAGCGTTTATAGCGACTGGCATATCCATTGTAGCGCCCCTGATTCATAGGCTCGATATATTCGGGCTAGACCTGATGAACAAAAAAGCCTTCACCTATACTATAGTAGCAAAGATAGGCTGCCTTCTATCTGGAACCGCGCTTTATACAGTAAGCCTCCAATTTTGCCCAGACTGGAGAAGAATTGATTCTAATACATACGATTCAAAAGATAAGGTTTCCTGAAAGTTAGTGGCCTAGAAAATTCAATATATATAGCTCCCACTCATTTATGCATATCCTGGTGGTCTACACCGCTGTTATCCAAATGATAGGGTATCTGGCAGCCTTCGACTATGCTTACTCAAATATTACCTGCTCAGCCTCTTGAGTTACTACCTTTTGTAGAGCCTCTAACCACCGGGGCAAGTGGTGATGTTCCAATCGAAGGAGAGAATGATCATATCAAATCCTTCACTTCACCAAAATGCTCTTCTATAGGGTTTAAAGCCAGGGAATAAGGTAGGAGGAAGAGAAATTTCTATACCTACAATAGAATATAAATCCTTTAGTTATAATACCCTATAGAAGCTTGCATGATCCATGAGGAGCAACCACTGTGTCCTCTTCCACTGTGTTTTCAAAGCTTAAAAGCATTTCTATTAATAGTATCTCCTCTTAGCCCTTCCTCTCTCCGTGTCAGTGCCACCGGTATGAACCGAGAACTGCTAGTGCAAGTGCTCTGACCAAGGGGCTAATGGTACTCACTGGGTTGGTCGACTCGCGCTTGGCCAAAGTGCTTGGATTACTTGGAGGGCCTAAATTAGCCGGCCTCCCTACCTACCCCAACTATATGGAGGATAGTACTGTATAAGCACTGTGTTAGCTACATGTAGCTAATAATCATTACAATGCTACTTGGAGGGGAAAAAATGGACACTCGTTTCAGTCAACCCTATATCGAGCTTTTATTCAGGAGCCAATTGGATAACTGACTTATCCTTAACACTCTTAGCGTATCTGAGATTCTATTGGAAGCTACATACCTTGATCAGCCTGGAGCTGGAAAGTACGAAACAATTACATATTAATCTGCTTTTCTTTTTCTTCTCCATTGTTCATTTGAGTATGGGGTTCAACGAAAAAAAAAAACATCCAATACCGGAGACAACCAAAAATCACAGCCAATTTTAGCTCAGCACGGCCCTATGCTGCAGGCCTATCTCCATCATTACATAGTTACAATTACATACTGTAACGTCAAGCCAATATACCGTGCGCAGGGGCCTCGGTGAGCTGAAACTAGTTGTTAGCGCACGGGGGATCTGCACTATATATGACATCATCTTTCATTTAGCTTCAGAGGCCCAGATGTATAGAAATGGAGCAGATACTGGCTGTGAACGACTTTGACTCGGTTTTTGCAGATACTATCCCAAAGTGCAACATAGGTGCACAAATTTAGACGCATGGCCGAAACCGGCTAAATGATCTCTTGCGTATTTGGCCGCCAAAACCAAATAGCGATGCTACAATAACTAGGCTCTATGTTGGAACAATTCAGTAGAGAGGAAGATCCACGAACGGCATTGCCAGCCACGCACACTACATCTGTCACCATGGAGAGCGGAACGACACGTGCTCAAACTAATGCTGATAATCCGGTTGGTCCAAATAGAACCCAACGCCGGGCGCGGACCCGTGAGACCACAAAGGCCCTTGCCCAAAAAGTCGATAGGCAATCAGTACAAATCAATGAACAACGCTTGCAATTGGAACAGCTAGGTACTCGTCTCGACTCTCTTAGCAAGAACGTTCATATTCTTCAACAAGCTTTGGGGCAAGAAAAATGCAGCAGTAGATTTCTTTGCAGCCGGATGAGCGCAACAGAAATAACAGAGTTATCCCAAAATCTTGCTCCGCCAACATTCTCCCATGGACAAATTATAGATGGGAATATTGGGAAAGATAGCTTTCTCGATGATGAGAATCTTTTCAACATTTTTTGCTTGACTTGCTCCTCTGGGAACCTGCCCGAAATAGCTCCCGTGGCAGGCCCAGCTACTAGGACGCTTGAGTAAATTTATTTTCTCACGTGTACTTTACCTAGAAGCTAGGGTCTTGTTAATTGAATGACAAAACCACTCCTCAGGCCTAGGCAGCACCCGTGGTAATATTGGCCAGAGGTGAGAGAGGATATTTTGCGATAGATCGTGAGGATTGGTAGCCTAATATAACTATACTGAGCTGATCAAGTAATTAATCATTTTAAAACCACAAGGTGCCTCTTTTTCTTTCAGACTACTTGCGTCGATTTCGTTATCAACAACCTATCTACAGGTGATAGTAACAGTTCTTCTAAACCTTTAGTATTTCGAGACCTGTCAGTGCTGGGTGGTGTTGCAAGGAGGGTGCAACGTTGTATAGCTGTAAATGCAACTAAGTGTCACAAGCGAGGAGCATTTAGGCCACTGGTGACAATATACTAATTCCTCACTTCTGAAAAGGAAGCTTGAGATCCGAACTAATATTGAAGAATAAGTCCTCCTGCAGGTACACTATGTTTCTCTCTATCGCGTCTTCCTTCACTCCGTTCCTCGAGCCCCACTAGTTGCTGCCGCTATATCCAATCTCCTACGAATCGCCTCCGACTTTGGTTAGTTAGGTCCCAGATATCTCCCAAGTACGCCGATTCTAAGCCCTCTGATTTTCAATCTTATACCCTAGGAATCTACCCTCCAACCAGTTACCAGTTTTCTACCATCTATATCAGTCTCGTAATGCTCAACTGGGCGTAGATTATTTTCTTGGTTTTGAAGCATTGCAACATATGCTGTACCATCTGCGAATTTGAGCCTTACAGTGCACATATTCTGAATTATCTTCCATTTCTTTTTCCCTTTTATGCTCCATTTCTTCTTTCCTCTTATACCATCAATATTATTGATTTTAGTAATAGATCGATCCCCATGGTAAAGTGCATATGTCGTCAGCCGACCTTTTTCCCAATTAAAATAAGCTTTGGGCTCGGTTACCATTACCGCCTCAGACCCGTAAAGCTCACTTATATTCAGAATAATTCCAGTTTCGGGAAACGTTAACTCATAAGTCTCTTTATTGAACTCATAATCACGTAGTGAGCTGAAAAAGAATTTCTTCATATGAATGAGATCTCCAGAATAATCACTCTGCAAAAGGGCTAGTTTTATTTCATTTTGACCACTATTAATTTTTCGTAAGTCTGACCCTAGCAAGGTAAGGAGTGCACCGTGATAATAATCAACGTCTTTGTTTGTCTCGTTAAGCTGTTTAATTATAATAAACCAATGGTTATTAACTTCCTGTATAGGCTTAAAGAAAAGGTGCCAGATCCAGTTCCCTAGTGGCGATGCTCTCTCCCTTTTTTTAGCTTCTTCGATGTGTTTCAATCTAGAAGCTGGGGGAAAATAGTTTGCTATTTTATCAAGGAGTTCTTGAGGTAAAATAAAGCGGAGCTTATTTTGATTAATCATATTATATATAGTAATTTAGAGCGAAAGATAATATATAATTTAGTATAGCGACTGAAGAGAGATTTAAATATTCTAGGGGGGTAGAAATTAATAAGAGAGCAAGAATTAGGCTTTATTAGATTAACTAGTACCAGTACCTTAAGGGAGGTATAAGCCTATAAGTAAAGTAGTTTATTATATGTCTAAAAGTAGCCTCTATTAAAATACTTAGATAATAATATTTACGATACTGTATGTATTTTCCAGCAAATACTGTACAGTAGCACTATGTAAGTAGAGAATTAATTTATATTTTGGAGATCTCTGTGAAGAAGGAGCAGTTTATACTTCAAACTATAGACCCTATGTATACATAGTACATACTGTATAGTAGATAAAAGTCTAGCGATATCGTTGTTTGATTCCTAATAAAGGAGCAGATTTTAGCTATGAGCTGAAAATTCACTTTTGCCGATTTAGCCAATGAGAAAATAATCAGAAGAATCGGGTTTAATAGGTACTAACATATTTCAAAGGTCGGAATCAGCTTTAGTGGGACAAGTGAGATGGGGCGGTGGAAAATATACGGAAACAAGCTAGGTGGAGGAGCAAAAAGTAGAGTATATCACCTAACTCTTTATGATACATGTTGATCCTTAACAGTGATAGGCTATATAGCTACGTAGCTAACTATGAACAACAACCAGTGAGAGCGCGCTCCATTTATTATTAGTGTAATGAGTTAACTCTAATAATATAGAATCTGATAAAATTGTAGGTAGGATAATACTAAAGTGAGCATCTAATTAGTGGTGGGAATACCCTGGTGATATAGGCTCGTGTTTGGTCCGTCATTTTCCGTTAGTCAGCTCCTAGATGTGACGGTTGGATGACTTACACTGGACGGGGTCTAGGGTAGGCCAGAGTGTAACCAATCAGAGGTGTTCTGAGTGGCGCGATAAGGTTGTCTTGGTGCTGTGCGAGTCACTGCAGATGTGCGAGTACTAAGGAGCTAGTTTCAATAAAGGCGGTAGCGATTGTATTGATAACTGTCTAAGAGAGTGTTTCTAGCTAATGAAATGAATGTGTATATATATTAGGGGATCATTGATGCTTGGCGATGATCCGTATTCCTGGATCATGAGGATCATCGCGAGATCCCAATGATCCATGCCTAATTGGTTGAAAAAGGGTGGGGTTCCACACGTGACTCGTGCGTAACAATGAAATTCGTAACACTAGATTGATCTTGTATCCGCGATATGTAAAATCTACTATCTGAAGTCAGATGGGGCTGTTCTTCGTAGTATAGAGATGCCGAAAGAGATAAGTCGACGACGTGCCAAATCATTTGAACTATACTCACTTTCATCACTTACGGTAGATAAGCGCGTGGCTATACTACAGACTTGTTAGGTGTAGAAAGTTTTTTGAATTTTATAAGAGAAAAGTGTGAGTATCAACATGTTTCTGATTGAGATACATTAGCCTAGAACACCCCCCTTAAGATCTAATTTTGTATATTACGTTAATCTATTTTATGAGAAATCATATATGCTCACGTCCTTCGCTAATACTGATCGCTATGCGGGAGAGGGGCTTTGCGGAAACCCCGAAATAGAGCGGACCAAGTAAGCCCTGTTAGGTATTCTATGACGTGGCCTTAGGATTCGTGATTGATGCCAAGAAAACATTGGTGATAATCACACGCCCCACGAGCGCAGGTTGTTAGCTTGTACCTATCACCTTCGGCCGGGGTATATCTGGGAACGCTCAGGTTAAAGCAGCAATGCTCAGGGGCTAGATTTGAGTTGGATCTTTTGGAAATGAAGATTAGACATACGGTATAGGTGATTCAGTGGGTGGCCTCTGTATTTCGGCAATTGTCATTCGCGCGGCTCTAGAGAACTTGACAAAGACGATCAAGACGTGGAAATCAGCCGACTAGATTTGTTCAATACAATGCTTGTTTTTTATTCCTCTCTCTCTTTCTCTCAAAACTACAGCGCTATCCCCGGGACATGGGTTTCAACCAAAAAAAAATTTAAAAAAAAAAAGAATTCTATTATCTTCGCGTAGGTGCAGTGTCTCCCAACTAGCTATGTCTCAAGTCTTTTGGATATAAGAAAAAAACGCTCCATTTTGACAGCTGTATGTCCCGATAAACGAAAACAATTCATAAGCCGTGGTAGTTAAGTAGATTTGGCCTGAGTGTGTAATTTCTAGTGGTTGCGAGTCAGCTTCTCAGCCTGGATCCTTTGAGTCAGGGCTTCGATTACAATGCTACCCAACCACAGGCTAAAATTGCTCTCTTTAGCTTTCTAGAGATGATTATATCTTTAAAAAGAAACGATTTGGCTTACCGTTAGATCCACTACTTGTATAGATCATTTTTAGATAATCAGCGCATAGAAGTGAGATACCCGAGGTTTGGTCAAGCAGGCCAAACTACTGGACGCCTCCCTCTAGGGTAGTGTGTTGGTGATTGATTCAGCAGCTAAGAATAGGTCAATTTGCACAGCCACATGCAGTGAGATTCCAGTTGGCGCTGAAGCCTGGAGCTGCGCCACTCATTGTCAGACTGCTCCTTTTCTTCTGTCTCGCTCAAATCCACTCTACGTTGATTTCGCGTTCACGATCGTGCTCGGTGCCCACGACCACGAAACACGATCTCGGGTAGAGCTGATGGGCTGTACGATGTGCCAAGATGCCTCTATCGAGGAAGAATCACGAGATTTTCGAGAAGCTTCGGAGGCGCCACCGCATCGTGTTTTCCTCTGAGCTGACGAGCGACCAATGGCCCGAGGGTCACCGCAACGTGTTGGAGGCAATTGAGACTGCCAAGTCATATAGATACAGCACGTACCAGGCTAGCCAAGACGAAATCACCACAAAGCCATGGAAGAACGACGCGAAACGACAAGCAAAGAAGCTTGTCGCTAAGTCCAAGGACTGCGTGTCGCGGAATGAGGCGACGTGGAGGTTAGCCTGCGAGTCACTTGTCTTCAACCGTCTGGCTGCCGAAGTGGCATGGTATTATACTCTCAATTCACCCACATCCACATCCTCACCAGTGCCCGGCTGACTGACTGTGGTGTTTAGCCAAACATGCCGTCAGAGAGTCTGGCGGTCTGAGATAGAGTCCTCTCTGGACGACAACAACAGGGCCTCGTCCAGCTTGAGAAAACGGCAGCAACAGCGTGAGCGTTGCCGTTGCCCCATGAGCTCTCGGCCAGACGGCGAGTGAGTGCCAAACTACAACTGATGTACAATTCTCAACGCTACGAACGCTCATGTTTCTGCAATCTAGAGAAGAGATGGTGGGGTTGAATAAACTCTTCATTGACCGAGCCGACGACATGGTGGTGCATCCGCACAGTTTGGCTGAAGAATTACCACAGGACCAAAGGCCAGACCGAGTGTATGGGCTGCGGCAAACACGGAAATTTGATGAGCTTCTCTTGAAGAAAATCGGCAATGGCATATTTGTTGAGGACCGATTACAAGAGCAACCCCATTCCACCGTGGGTGAAGCTCTCTTATTCCCATTCATGGTCGTAGAAGCCAAGGCTGGAAACGCTGCGGACGAATGGCACGATATCAAGCTTCAGACTGCTTTCCCAATCTACACATACTTGCAAACTCAGCAAAGTCTGCGTGCTGCTACAGGCTCAAGGTGCAGATGGGATTCAGGGCCGTTGGTATGGTTCTTTGCAAGTAGGGGAGATGATTGGAGACTGTTCCTCGCATATCAAAGCCGGGTGGACGCCGCTGCATCTCAATCTCCCCTGACAACCAAAACAGTAATGCTCCCTGAACCTGAAGTTGGTGGACTATTCGGCAGGGCCGGCATGACTAACTTGATGCTAGATTATCGCACCTGTTTGGACGGGCTGTACATCTAATCTTGACGCGGCGCTGCAGCTATTTTTGATTGTAGACTTCATCGCTGACTGGGCTAGAGATGTATACCGCGCTTCCATCATCACCGAACTGCGTATCTTGTCGAGCCCTGCTCGCGACGTATCTACAGTTGCTTCTGAAACATTTGTTTTTTCGACTCAAAGTATTCATGGGTATGACAAAATGGATGAGGACATATTCGGGGAGCCCCAGGAGCATCGAGATGATTTACAAGATGCCTTTAAAGACCTTGACTCTTCTTTCGGCGCGGTCCGCCATGTGGCCCCGATCGAGTCCCGTTTTCGCGCTCTGTTCATCACCGAAGATAACGTGCAAACATTTTTAAGTTCTATGGAGAAGACCGATAGGGAGCTGTTCGTCAAGCGCGTCTTGGCCACATTTGACCGGCCCCAATACTCCCAGCTGAGCCTCACCGGTGAGAATATTAGTTCCATCGAAGAGGCGTGGACGGGCAATACGAGACTACGGACGCCGTTCAACATTCGGGAATCCAGGCTCAACACCTTGCTCGTTGTCACCTATCATTTATCCCCTTCTTGGGAGCAGATCCGTGAATTATGCCTCATCTCAATCACAAAGCAAGCCTTCGACATCATTTCCGGCGAAGCGAAAATCAAAACCCAACCATCTCAACTAAAAAGCGAAGGAGACTTCAGCTGGGTGGTTGATAAGGTTGCACAGCTCAAGGACCTGAGCGCCGCAGATAACCTGTCTTGCTGCATCTCCAGGGTCTGCGTGTATCTAGACGACTACCAGTTGTCATCTGTGGCGAGCCAGTTTCTGGGCCGGTTCGAGAAATGTGATGCCACGGTCTGGGAGCTCGTCAATTATACATATAAGCAGCACAAGAGGGGTGACCTGGAGCCGGACCTGCCATTTCTCCGTCTCTCGACAACTGTCGATGTCCAGATGAAAACCAAAACTTCCACCGCCGCTTTTGCCCGACCATTAGCGGTTGACCACCAGCTACGCTGGTCCAGAAGCTCTACTGTTCTGGTGCACGGAAGTCTCCACCGCCAGGGCGAGGTGAAGGGCGTGCCCAGCCTTTGCGTGTATCTCAATGAATTCTACAAGGAGCCGCCGGGCGTGACCGATCTGGCCAGAATCATAACCACCACATTCCAAGACCATGATGTTTATCATACTACCCGCGACAATGGGAACCTCAAGCTCAGAACCTGGAATATCTATCGAGATATTTGGAACTTGAGAAACAACTATGGAGTCTTCTTCTCGTATGGAGATGCCAGTTTCTCCAAGTGGCTTGGCGATCTTGGCTTTCCCCCGCCATCACGACAGGGCTCTCCAAGGGGACCCTTTGATACTGGACGCACCATGTTCGAAAGGAAGTACAACCCGTGGCAGGATCCTCGCCTGGCCAATAACCAGGCGCGCCCTTCTTTACGGAAGAAGTTTGTCAAGGAGCTGATCATGGCTGAGGCTTTGGAGTGGGCTCGCCTCGCAAGGCAGAGCATTTTGCTAGGAAATGCCTGCTGCTGTCTTTGTGGAGGCGAGCTTGACTCCGGAGATGACGAACCCGAGATTCTATACGAGGCGAAAGTGGAAGGGACCAGTTTCGATGGTTCTGGAATTAAGGGGGCCGACTCATCTGTAGAAACCCCGCCCTTGATGCCATATAATTTCAGAAGCCGCCCCCAGGGCGAGAAGGAACAAGAAAAGATCGAAAATCTCTGCCTGGTGTGTACGGAGCACATGTTTCATGAGAGCCACTGGGGCGAAGGATGGCAGGATTGGATGAGAGAAGTGCTCAGGATGGCTCTGTGCAAAAGCATGGCCGATGATGCACCTGAGGCTGGCCCCGTCGCTGGGCCGTCGCGCCTTGACATCATGTCTACACCGCCGTTGCCGGAAAGCCCACATTTCAAACGATACTCATCCTTCGGCTTGGATGATGGCGATCAGCTCCCACTGGTGAGAAAGAGAAGGCATTCTGAAGATGGAGTAGAAAGTTCAACTAAAGCCATCAAACCTCTGATAATCGACTTGACTAGTGATAGTTGAAGAGAAAAGTAAAGCTTCTGAATAAGTAATTACAATTGCCATTCCAGATAATGAACCAGTAAACTTCCAACACATACAACCGCCGCTTTCAAATACACCAAAAGCCGCATACTACTAGGGGCTAGATTATGTTGAAAGTTGAGTATCCTATAAGCCTCCTCATCTATCACCTAGGTATATTTAATATCCTCGGCTACTTTGTTCACCCACGTGTACTCCGGGTCATGACCAAAGGTCATTGAAAAGGGGCGCTTCAATCCCCGAACCTCACGACACATCACCTGGCGTTTCCCATCTGTGCTAACCATTGTTTCCGCCTTCTTCATTCCTCGCCGTGTTCTCTCCAGATTTGAACCTACATCCCACATTTGATATTTGACGGATATGCTCTTCAGTTTGAAGCAGTCCCCCCATATGAATTTACCTTCGTCACTATCCTCACTGCCGCGGGATAGGAATGCCTTGATAACACCGTCAAGAATGATCCGTCCCGGAGCAGGGTTGAAGGGAAAGCGCCGCTGGCTGCGGTGGGGGTAGCATGTGAGGACTTCTAGTTTAGCTGCATGCGACAGCGCAATACCAATGTCTTCCTATTTCTGAGAGTCAGTTGGTTCATCCCCTTTAGATAAATGTGGCTTAAGCGGATGATTGGGGCCTCTTCTCACAATTTCGTTTTCTTCCGGGGCGAATTCGATCTCCTCAAGATGAGGCAAGTTGTTGACAAGAGCTGACACAGATCTTGCGGACAAATAGGATACTCTACGGTTACTTGTAAGTTCACCATATGAAATCTTCAGTATTTTCAGGCCCCTATGTTGGGTAATAGCCTGCACGACCTGCTGTTCGATGACTGGGTCCGCGGTGGTATCGATCATGTGTCGTGAGTCATTATGTAGTTCCAACGATGTGAGCGTGGTAAACGCTGAGATGAATCGGCATTTCACTTCAATGAGTGGCTTATGCTGCTGCGTCATCGTAACTGGTTGCTGTAGTTCTTCATCTGTCTCGTTGTTGCTGACGCTAGAAAGCGTTAGGAATAGGGTCATTAGGCGAATATGTGAAGTTGTGGTAGCCATTTTCGCGAGTGTTTGGAAAAACAGCTCGGATGCGCCAATTCCTCGCCTGATTTCAAGCTGGTCGAGTCCCAGGAAATCAAACGAATCCTTCAAGTGACGGATCACCTCTGTGTCCAGAGCCGTGTCTTCCAAGGTGAGTGATTTCAGGGCTGAGAAAGCGTGATGTCGGGCATCCGAAGACCCTTTGCTAGTCGGCACCGTTTCTCTCAAGTGATTTAGAAATGAGGTTGTGTATGTTGTGTCCATTATTCGAAGGCTCTTGAGAGTCGACTTTGAATTGTGAATAAGACTACCAAGTACGCTTTCGCCAGGTGCAAGCTGATGACTATCCATTTCAATCAAGCTGAGATGTTGCAAGCCCTGGATTCTGGCCAGCGACTTGACGGCGGTTTCACTGAACGCGTTTGTGCTTATAGAAAGAGCCTTCAGCCTTTCGAGCGACGCTATCTTCTCTGCAATGGGCCTGAAAAGAGTGTGAGGGTGCACCAAGTGGCCGTTGCTGTACTTGAGGCTGACTTACTTTGTCAGATAACCAATTTCTACTATTTCTAGATTCTTCCAATTGTCCAGTGCATTTCCCAAATACTGGTTGATAATATCTTCATGCTCGTGGCCCAAGCTGAAAGACCCAACAATGAGCTCGCGGACGAAGGATGCACATTGGGGCAGCCCATGCTGGTCGGTGCGGTCTGGATATCCCTGCTTGTGGCCTTGATATTTAGCAAACTTCTTTTCAAGTTGCTTTTTCTGTGTCATGGTTAGATGGGAGTCGAGGGCTCTGGCCAGCTTCAGGAGTCGCGAATGGTAGGCTTCAAGAACCATCATTCGCCTGTGCAGGCGCGGTGCTGTTAGTGCGTAGAAGGTCTTGCTTGTGCGGCTCAACTTCCCCATTGTAGGTGAGTCTGTGATCTAGATGAAATCAGCCAGATGTAAAAAAAGATCCCTTGTGTTTTGAGCTTACGTTCTCAACAACCATCTCAAGGATCTCCATTGGTAGAGAGGTTAGATGGGCATGGCGAGAATCCGACAGTGGCTGGTGCAGTGCTTTGCTCTTGGCCCTTCTTTTCATCGCGCGTGATCTGCCCATTTTGGCGGCCTTCTCTCTCCTATCAGTGATGAATAGAATTCAGAGATGGCGTGTTGCCTTTCCAGCTACTGGCGGTTGAATTGGCGAGAGCAGCAGATGCCTGTGAATAAGCATGACTTCACGGCCGGCTATTCTTATGCGCTGTGAGCTTGGGCCTCAGGCCTATTGGGCATCTACGGCGCAGCAAGAAACCAAAGGCCAATAGAAACCCCAAGAATGCTCGCCAATTGTGGCCACGTGTACTGTAGTAGCCAGATTGCCATATGGTCCTTGGCGTAGCAGTCGAAGGCCGTGCATCGCCGTTGTTTGCCTAGCTTGGTCTACAGTCTTTTGATAGCCTCTTATGATGATCCGTTCCTTGCGGCCTGCGACATGTCATGTTCGTCTTTTGGCCGATGAATCAGCAAGTGATGTCAGCGAGTGAGAAAATTGCACATTATTATTCTTCGCTTTAACATACGTGGACATATGTATGGCGTCCCATGCTTGATAAATCCTCACAATAAACATATAGTTATTCAATCAAATATAACCTCTGCCCCGAAGTAAACTATCGTGAAAAACAGAGTTGCCAGCAGGGAAGCTCAAAAGGCGGTGCAGCTGTGATCAATCCGAGCCGCATCCCAACTGGTGGCCTGAATGATGAATCAATACGCAAGTCTAGTAAACAATTGTTATCGTAAAGGTAGGTCTTGTGGAATCCAGGAGAGCGGTGAGATGCAGTCGGGCAAATACTAGAGCACGATCATCAGGATGGAAAGCCACAGCTCGCATCTCTACCGGCGAGCGAAGCCGCTGAATGATCGGCCAACATGGTGCTCAAAGCTCGCTGGTTTGCTCTCGGCCCGGGCGGAGCACGGCACGAGGCTCGCCCGCGCGAGAGAATGTCACGAGATATAAAATATATGAGCTTCCATCTCCTTTCCTTGAATGCCTTTCGATCCACCATGCGTCTTTCTTAAAGCCTCCTTTTTTCTTAAATCAGAACTAAAGTAAAGGGCGTTTAAGAAGGGATTGTCGGAGTTAACCTTCTGCCATTTTCGTTCTCGTAATAAACTCAAAACCAATCTTAACCTCTCCGGGTAGCAATTTAGAACGTTAGACATTCATGGCGGCATCTCGATCATAAAAGCTTGATCTCAAGTTACAACGAGCAGCCGAGTCTCCTTGAATTGGCCCTATATTGAACCAATAATATATGACACTGCCAGTTGATTGACGTTTAGCCAGTCGCTTTCCAACTCATCGTCTATTAAATATACTAATTACAAAAGCCGCCATAGCCTAGTTGACTAGTTAGTCTGTGCGGTCCTTACCCAGAACCCCGTCGGATGTACTTTCAGCAAGTGGTTAACGATATCCCAGGGTTGTGGAAATGTCATTTGAATGTTTGGTGGGCAGAAGGGACAGAAAAACCCATCCTTTTCTTTCATCAAGCTCCCAATTCCAGGACTACGGTTATACTGCTGCACCCAGTGGTCGAGGTCGTCACGCAGGGGGCCAGGTTCAAATTGACGCCAATCATCCGACAAGACGTGATATTGGCCTGGTTGACTCTCTTGGAGAGGTATTCCGGGTTGGAGAGGAGATGTCGTAGTTCCCTGGTGAGTAGTAGCACCAGCCACCGTATTATGAGGAGAAAGGATTTCGTGTCCTGCCCTGCTTGTCAAGGGGGGAAGCCATAGGTCTGTTCGGGTCGAGGGGTTCAAGGGAGGAAGGGTCGAAGAGAAATTTGTTTCCTGTGCTGGCGAATGATATGTATGCTGGGAAGAGGGCATCTGATGGCTATTGGTCTGTGGTGGGTGCGGGTACGTATCCGTTGAAAATGATTGGTAGGACTGCGCTGACGTTGAAGCCTGGGGGGAGAGTATTGGATTTGTGTTACCATTTGCCGACCCAGAAGCCCAAGGAACACGTATTTGTTTCTCTGCCATATGACGCTCAATCTCATTAAACATCTCTCCAAGTTGAGCTGGGGTGCGAGCGGAGCTTTCTTGTCCATTCGGCCCCATCACGTTGTACGAAGTTTCGGAATTCGCAGATATACCACTGTCTTGAGTCTCCGATTGGAGGTTTGATGTAGGGCGAGGTTGAGATATCTTCACCCCTCCAGGACCTTGGGCTTCTGCGATCGGAGGAGTGGTTGAAGGTGAAGGGCGATCCTCTCCTTGTTGCTTGCTAGGGTGTTCCGTTGCTATAGACAGATAAGTAAAACGGGCAGTAGCAGCTTCTGAAGGGCTATTTTTCTCACAATTCACTCTTTCCATCATGCTAACTTTGTTAGGAGCATAGTTGAGGCTAGTATGGGCGAGGTTCTCCAAGTAGGATTCTTCAAAACCACCGCTCTCGTGCTGTGCTTGGCCTGGCTGGGCCGAAAAGGATGATGATGCATTCTTGGAAGCCGTACCGTTCTCAGCATTACGCGTTTCTGATCCACTCTCAATCTCATTTTGATGAACTACATTTTCAGATGTTGTTTCATCAGAAAAAGGTCCACCGTTCGGGTCAAGCGATGTCTCTTGCTGAGTTGACCTTTCAGGTTCAGGATTTGAGTTGGGCTTTTCAGGAAGGCTTGTGCTCATACCGTCGTCCCCCTCCAAAAATGGAGCTGTATCTTGATCATTTTGGATGTCGTTTGTATTCCTGGCTGATGATTCTGATTGCCTTGGTTTGATCTTGCGGAGGACGTCGCATGCTTCATGGTAGTGATGGTTTAGCTTCCATCCCACCTCATCATCATGAATACTGATCATGTCGCTACCGGCAACCCATGAAGCCGGGCATTTCTTGAGTTGGGAGCTAGTCAAGCATAGGACTGGATATTCCCGATTTGATTCGAGCCTCCCATCGTCCTCATATCCTCGTGCCCATTGATACTTCTGAGAGCGCGAGCTGAATTGACAGCACTTGGGCATATCTTGGTCCAGATTAAGGGTGGCGAGGTTCTCGTTAATTCCGATAGACTCCATGTCGTTTAGAGGCAAAATGAGAATAGGAGTCATAACAGCATTGTCCCCAAAGTACGCCAGGCACACCTTTCCAGGCGCCCGACGTACATACGTGTTGTCTTCCTCTGAAGCATCTCGCTCCGCTCGGGGCGCCCGACGACGAGAGGGCTCCGGTCCGTGTCGAAAAACAGAGCCAACCTGCCTCCAACCGGGTCCTAGTGTTTCTTGTACTGTATCGTCTATGGATTCACCTCCACGGCCTCCTGATCGAGCTCTCCCCGACATGGTTTCGCTTCGGCCGCGCCCTCGGCCACGCCCTCGGGGTCGTCCTCGGGGTCGTCCTCGAGGTCGTCCCCGTTGTCCTCGCATTTTAGTACCTAGAATTTTGGCGGCGCGGACTCCGAAACGGCCACCAGTGGAAAATCGAGAACTCCTGTTCGAGCGTCGTTTGCGTACTTCCTCGTTCTGCTCTTCTGTTTCAAGCATAGGTTCTTTCTGTGGCTTGTCAGGCATGTTCTTGGCCTTGGCACCGCCTTTCGCTGCTGCGTTGTTCATCTTCGCCTCTTTTTCTCCGCAACCCAGAACCTGTACTCCCATGTGCTTAATTATTTTGTCATAAGACCGAGAGAGTTTATCGTGGTCCAAGCCAAGATGTCGCCAGGCATCCTGAAGAGGCTTCGAGCCTCCGAACTTGAGATTATGTTCCATACAGCGAACGATATACCACAGCCCTGTGTCATTGGGAAACTGCACAATGGTTTCCTTGTCACCTGCCTGGCTGTTTTCGTAAACTTCCTGGAATTGAATTGTCTTCTGGGAGCTATATGGCTCGCCTTGGCGGGGTCTCTTTCTTGTTGGCGAGAGTTCGGCATCAGGGCGAGGGCGCTTTATCTGTGTCCAGTTTAGAAAAATTCTAATTTCAAACATATCAATACTGGCGGATTCAACATACACCCTTTTCTGTGTTCGCTTTCGCCGTAAATGGATGTCCCTCCTCTTCAGAATCATCCTCTTCAGAATTCTCATCTTCAGAATTCTCATCTTCAGAATTCTCATCTTCAGAAGTATCCTCTTCAGAATCATCCTCTTGAGAATCATCCTCTTGAGAATTATCATCATCGGAGACACTCTCAGAATCTCTGATAGTTTCCACAGCATCATCTTCGGCTTCGGCTTCTGAGTTAGACTCCCTGGCGGTGTGCTCAATTTGACTGCCACTGTCCTTTGATTTGTTAAGAGACTCTGCGTGTTCCCGCTTTCTATTATCGGGCAAGCCAACGCTCACTAGGCCCTCCATGGTCGTGTGTAGTCGCTGAAAGACTTCTCTTTGTCGCCCTTCATACATCGCCTGTTGAGCTTCCAGTGTCTGCCGATGTTGATCAGCAAGGCTGGACTTTTCCACGAACAACAGCCCAAGGCTATCCCGCTCCTGTTGCCTCTGAGCGCTAGACATCTCGCCGTATGCAGCCCACCACTGCGTTATCCGGGCGTCAATAGCGTCAACCTTCGCCTGGTATTCTTGTTGTGGTGACATCAGCGCCTGTAGCTCCTGCTTATGCCTGTGGAAGCATTCTTCCCATTCGGCAAAGACTCGCTCCACCTCCGTGGCAGTGGCGGGAGGCACCGAGCTCCCTTCGCCCTGATCGGTAGCCATTTCCAGACAGACAGGGCGCAGCACTATGCGGCTATTTGCCTTGTCACAGAGTCGTACTGAGGGTGTTCGTCCGTTGATGGGAGGGGATGAAGGCTCAGAGACGAGAAACGCGACAGGGGCGAGAAGTGATGGGGGGTGCCAGGCCAGACGCGGCACAGCCAACAAGCCTTGACGTGAGCCTAGCAACAAAACCTCGTTGGCTGCACATCTTATTAATTATGTTGTTGGTTGCAGTCACCCTGTTGGTGGCGCGAAAATAGTCGCTTTGATAGGCTGGAGCTGAAGAGTGTGTGGAGCTGCCATATGCGTTTATATTACTATGTATGCCAAGTGGGTGTCAGAATAACAGGGATTGCAAAGGAGGTGTGTGTTTTAATTTCATCTTTCCAATACAGTCGACAAAATTAACAGATACTAGTTAATGATGATAACAATAATAATGTATTGAGCAATTACTAGGCAATATTGTCTGCTTACTATTACACAATAGGAAACAAAAAGAAGCATTATAATGTGACGATTGCCACAATAATTCTATTAAGGTGACTTTATCGTCCCTGTTTTTCTGACAGCTCATAGCGTATAACATTTCAGCACATTTCGAATATGGTTAGCCTCCCCTGGCTTCTCTGATATGGTTCTGAGCTAAAGTTAAGAGATAGAAAAGCCTCACCCGTCGACCATCCTAACACCAATTGTTCGGATGCTCCTACTCTAGGTGAACAGGAACGCTCTTCTCCATCTGCCATTCACTCATCCACTGCTGCCGACCAGCAGGATGTCGATGATATGGGTAGTACCAGTATCCCTACCTCGTCTAGTGATGAGGTTATGGAGGCTCCCAACGAGGCTCCCAACGAGGCTATGACTACTTGTACATCTTGTGACTACATTCTGCCAGATCACCGCGCTCGTTCTCTCATCCATTCTGGGGATGTAAGAATTACCTTTCCTATGGAATCAAGGTATAACCCGGTTGCCATTGAGTTGATGAGGTTGCGCCATCACGATCTTGTGCTCTCCAATGCGGCCAAAAGAATAGGCATACTTTAGTGGTCCTTCATTACTGGGACAGAATGAGAGTTTTTCGTCCAGCGAGTGTTTTACCACAGCGAATTCATATGAGAGAGCACAAAAGATAGCTATCGTGATGTCCTCAGGGACGTTTTCTGCACCGGTTACTCCGCCCTGCACGGCAAGGTTCGGCATTTGGATCGACATCTTTCCCAGTGATTCAAGGTCAAATTTGTGCTGACGCCAATTTTCCAGTTGGTGGAGGCCCAGCCTCTAGCCTCGGTCTGGGCGTGCCAGTTGCTCGGCTCCCTTCTCCAAGTGATCTATGCCGGGCGATGTTCAAGAAGCTGGAAAGTTGCGATGACAGGAAAAGAAGACTGTAAGCACACGGACGGGGGGGGAAAGGGTTTGTTATTACGGCAATAATGTCAGCCTGGCAGGACGCGACGCCTCATACATTTATGTGGCTGTAGGCACATCATACTTGTCACACTTGCAAGCGAAAGTCGCATCATCCTATCATGGTTGAACTAGGTAAGCCAAACTACTTGGCAGCTCTTAATTGGCTGACCCAGGTAGCGACTCATATTCATCACGAATCAAGCACAAGCTGCTTCAAGCGCGAGGGTGTAAGGTTTAAATTCATTTGTCAATTCCATGCGATCGATATTGACAAGTTGATTACAAAACCTTGAGCTTAGCAAAAGGCTTTTCGGGCTGTCTGAAGATTTTCTCTGTGGCTGCCATACTCTTCATGTCCTCCGGAAGATCCACGAATTCGAAATTGAGTACTAGAAGCGTGATCACAATCCGGAACTCGAGAGTGGCAAGTTTTCTCCCTAGACCAGGTTAACGGCCAACCTTTATAAAAAGAAGATGACTGAGTGTGCAGCCGCAAAAACTGAACTTACCAACGCAACCTCTGTAGCCTCCTCCAAATGCTATCGAGGGTAGAGCATGCTGATTGAATCTTTCTTTCTCTGTCTCTCTATCCTTGATTATATATCGCCCGGGATCAAACTTATCAAGATCAAAGCCTGCCCTTCCTTGAAGTCCATCCCCAGTTTTGACGACATTTGCTCGGCAGGTCTCAGAACGTTTGGATTCATCGACAGGAATAGGCGGCCGGTTTATATGATAGTTCATGATAATCTCCGCACCCTTCGGTACTGGACAGCCTAGGATTGATGTATCAACAAGAGCCTGCCGAAGACTTGCCTTAGCAACACCCGCAAATCGGAATCCTTCCTCGATCACAGCATCGAGATACGGTATATCTGAGTGGACTATCTCCTCAGCAGATGGCACCTTGTTTCCTGGAAAAGCGGTGTTGAGGGCCTTCCGAAGTTGAGTCTGAACAGCCGGATACGCCTCCATGAATCGGATGAACCAAGTCAATACATTTGCTGTTGAGTCGTGGCCCTACCGAAGAAGAGTGAGTTGTTAGTAATCCTTGGTAGTGCTGACACATAAATGGGAAACGTACTCCAACAAGAAGAACAAATAATTCATCAAGCATACTCTCATCTTTCGTTGGGTCAACAAGGGGGCTATTTCCCTTTTTTGCTTGTAACACTTGGCGGCGTAGCACTAGATCCATCATACATTGATCTGCGTCACCATTGTCCAAACTCTCGAGCTCCAGTTTCTGGAACTTTTCAACAGCAGCTTTCATGAGTGAACTAATTTCTCTTGTGATTGTTCGGCGAAACTTCCGATAACGGGGAGTGTACGTCACGATCTTCCCCGCCCATTTGGGCAAAGGGGTATTGGACACTTGAGAAATAGTGTTGGAAATATAGTCCACCTGCTCCCGGATAAAGGTCCCTCGCGGTGGTGTGAGGTCTCGGGGCTTGCTATCGAGTTCGCTCTGGAGTTTTTTGATCGAGTAGTCCATCGTTCCGGCCTCGTCACCAAGTACCGATGACCAGATAGCATCAAGCGTAGTGTCTAATATATCATCAAGAACAGGGAAGGGCTTGTTGGCACAGATGGTAGTCGCTTTCAGGCGCCATAACTCCACGAGCTCGAGTGCAGCTTTGTGTATTCTTGGTGCGGTAGCCCTATGAAGAAAGCTAGCGGTCATAACGTCCGCCCATAGTCGCTTTTGGGCTCTAAGCTCGGGCGTTGTGTACTGGGCAAGAGAGCCTTTCGGGAACATGGGTTGGAAGATATTGATGGTCATAGGAGCTTTATCAAATTCCTTGTTGCGCCGGAGAAAAATATCTTCAATCTCGCGAGGATCCTCCAGAACAATAAGAGGTTTTTGCATGCCAGGGAAAAGAAACTGGGCAATTGGCGAGCCCAACTTCTGCGTCGTTATCGTGAAGATGGAGTTTGAAAACTCATTGGTACTTGAGATTACCGGAACCAGATCGGGGATATCACCCGCAATACGGCTCGCTGACTGCTTATTGTACGGGATGCCCGGATATGGTTTTGGGTAGGCAACGCGGGAAACGGCGACCACCAGGATTGCAGAGCAGATGCCCAAGAGAGCGTAAATGAGTGTAGTGTTCTCCATCTCTGATGGCATGAAAGCGAGCTTTTGGGACGTAAGCCCATTGACAGTTGAGAAAGGCACAGTATCTAACCATAAATTGTAAGGCAGGTGTGGATGTTTATGGTCAAAGATTGGCTCCTGACAAATCAACCGGCAGCCATTGGTGCTATCGATTCGGCTAGGAGACTGTCAGCAACTGAGCGGCAAGTTCCTAGGACAAGAACCAGTTGCGGGGAGGTCAGCAGCATAGGCCACCAAGCGCCCCAGCAACCTGGCCTGGAGTCTCGAATATCTAAGCCAACTCTAGTTTGGGTTTCGCCACTTGCCATGAACTAACCATTCTCGTTAATCCTTGCTGACTCTGCCGTTCCGAAAACGAACTCGAACGTCGGATAGCAGGAGTTGTAGGCGGGACCGAACGCCCGTCAAAGTTGATTGCCGAGAGACTAGTGCGCTGGCAGTGCCCGGCCAGGAGGTGCTATCCAGCGAATGCTATCTGGCCATGGTTGAGGATCTTTCTTATTTCTACATGCACCGGCTTATAATAAGGTTTTATAGTCTATGATAGTAACCTATTGTGTTTGCCTCATCGGCGAGTCAGCACGCGGCCCCAGTCTGCAGTACCCTTTAACCCACAGCAACTTGTGGCCTGGATCGTCTTGCATTGCAAATGTTCGTATTTCTGCTTTTTGCTTCGGCAGTACCTCATCTTAAAGGGCCATCATCTTTAAACTTTCGGATGAACCCGCAATTCTTTATTGATCGAAAATCAAAAGCATTCAAACAATCCGGATTAGAAGAAAACTCCAGTCACTTCAATCTATCGAGATGCGATTTCTTTCACGCAAATGCAATGACATGCAGAACAAGAAAGTTGTGGCTCCAGGAAGCATTATCTACCAATCACGACATTATCGTCACAGTAGTCATGGCAGAGCAGAGATTCGCTTTTTTTCATCACAAAACTGTGGACTTCGTTTTCGTATTCATACCTTCTTCTGAAACAGCTGATGTTCCAGTTGACAAAAGAAAAAAGTGACTGCCACTTGATCGAGGTACCGTTTGAAATGAAATTTTGGCATTTTGTCATGATAAAACTTATCTCTAGTCTCGAATAATGTAGAACCAGCTCTAGATGTTGGTCCTACACCTGCATAGTAATCAGAAGACATATGGCCAGAGAATATCTTTGTAAATCACCAGTTGGCCAAATAAACAGCGTCTTGAATGCAGTTGAGCAGAGGACAGAACTTACGCAGTTGCGATAGCTACCACAACTATCAGTCATACGTTGCGGGGGACAGAAGGCCCTAGTTATATCGAGGGTATATCCTGCGGTGAGTAAGGGAGAACAGTGGTGGTAAAGGTCTCCTTTGAACTAGCACAGAAAGAGTTTCAATGCGATTATCTTGCAAGCCACTTCTCGACAAACACGCTGAAGGTGATGCTTTGTATACGTGTTCCCCGGGTAGGACATTCAACAAGAGCCCCTGTGGCGCAGTAGTCGGCGCACTTCCATCAGGCTGACGTGAGATATAGGCCTGAACTCGAACTTAGCCCCATACATAGTCAGGTATTCCCGCTTAATAATGGCCATCGGCATCCGTTTAAAGTAAATCAGGGGTTCTGAGTCAAATCCAACTGCCGGTACGGTACCCTCAGGGGCTTGCAGGGAACTTTCTGTGTCGCTTCAGCGGAATCTGCCTCGCCTAGAAAAGCACCAGAAAACTGCGGATCTATTTTAAATGGGCCATCTCGTATTTGACGGGAATTCATCTCAGGTTATTACAACCAGAGAGTTGAGAAACGAGCCAAAGTCGAACGACGGCATCTTTATCAAAGCGGGATTATTGTAAATCCTGCAGCAAGCATTTGAGGTTTCCCCGAATGCTTAGTGTTCAGACCATCAGAGAGCTTACTAGCAGGGCCTTTCAATTTTTTCCCCTTTCTTTTTTCAAAAGCCCCCTCCGAGATTAATCGATGAAATGGAAGGAAGAAAGATGAAGTGAACGTCGTCTCGCATGATGGTTTGTCGCTGGTTGGATGAGTCTGTACCAAAAGTACCAACCTTCAGGATGGCCTTATGTTTAATGAGAGTGAAATCAAGATGCTTCCTAGCCTAATTGAAGTCAGGTCTTGATTAAGATTCACAGCGGTGATGTTAAGACCACACGAATAGGTCGGTCTCATCAGAGCAACGCGACACAAAGAGATACAGAATACTCCTTATCCTTTACTTTCCGCGCTTAGGCATAATTAGGCAAAATCAAATTTCTAATACGAATTGTGATTGAGGCATTAACACCCAGACACAAGGAAGATGCATTGACAAACGACAAGCCGATTACGAACGCACTTAGAGCGCGGCTTAAGTAAGAATTTGTGGTGGTAGTGCAAGTACTGAATATCACTTACACGAGGAACAGCTCCATATCCAGGCCGCTACTTTCATGCCGTTTTCAATCTCTTGCAGTATCTAATCATGGACTGGGCGATAGTTAAAAGAAAGGTGACTCTTCTGTACACGTATCTAGACCTGCTACGGTCGTTCGCAAAATATGCTCTTTCCCAGCTTCAATAATCGCGAACGTTGACTAGGTCAAGTAAAAAGCATTTAATATTCATCAATTATGCATAACACACTTATATATTGGAGAGAAAATTGCTACTAGGTCTCCTGTCGATCGTTCTCACTCTCACGATCATGTCTCGTACTGTCCCACAACCCTGTCAGAGCACTGCCGGGTACGCGTCATCGAAAGAAACCCAGCCGGCTGCCCTTTTTGGAAAATCTCGTACAAACCCTGAAGGAGGTAGAATGGGTATCCATGGCCAGTACGAAGGAACACATCACATCGTGACCCAACGTGCGAAGCAAGACGGCGCAACGGTATACTGGGCCCAGGCTGACAGGCTTCGAGGTCGTAAGATGCATTACCGGAAGGCTAACTTACACCGCCAAAGAGGAAGGTAGCCCGTATCAAAATGAGGAGGGTTGTCATATGTTAGACCTACCTGTGGAATATAAGATGTTCTCGTCTGTCGCTTTCAACATTCTTGGAGCACTCTTTCACCAGTCATCACTTTCAGATAAACTCACTTATAACAGTATCGATACCCAAGTTTGGCATTCCCGAAACGATGAAACCATCAACCTTTTCAATTTTTGCAGGACTTGTCAGCATCACGACAGCTGCCAACGGAGCTCGAAATGATCCAGAGGGTGTCTGGGCTGAGGCGCAACTGA
The DNA here is from genome assembly GCA_902141235.2 of Clonostachys solani. Taxonomy (NCBI): domain Eukaryota; kingdom Fungi; phylum Ascomycota; class Sordariomycetes; order Hypocreales; family Bionectriaceae; genus Clonostachys; species Clonostachys solani. The sequence continues at coordinate 698,007 of CABFOC020000046.1, forward strand.
GCTATGAAAAGTTTGCTGAAGAGTTCCTCGCCAACGCCACTACTTCAAATGGTTCTTGCAACAAAAGGACTGTTCGGACGCGCCAGCGGTGGGACGACTTGTCAACAGCTGAACGGCTCGAGTACATACGTGCGGTAAAATGCTTGTTCTCGCTCCCGTCTACGACTGATCCGCTTGCTGCGCCTGGCGCGAAGAGTCGGGTGGACGACTTCGTCTACAGTCACATCAACCAGACAAACTTCATCCACGGTTCCGGAATCTTCCTCCCCTGGCACAGACAGTTCATGTGGAATTATGAGAGTGCGCTCTATGATGAGTGCGGCTTCAAGGGAACTGGTCTGCCTTACTGGGACTGGTTCCTCCACACAGACGACCAGGCTGGTTCGCCAGTCTTTGACTCGGGACCAGCAGGATTTGGCGGAAACGGCCTCTACATCCCACACGAAGCAAGCAACGACACTCTCGTCGATGTCCCCGGACCCATCTGGGTGGACCGAGCTGCTGGCACTGGTGGTGGCTGTGTCGTCGATGGCGCCTTTGCCGATCTCACCCTCAACCTTGGCCCAGTCGTTCCGGCAGATACCCCAGCGGATGATCCGTATGGTCTCAAAAGCAATCCACGATGTCTCAAGCGCGACTTCCTTCAACCTCAAAGCTCGGCTCACCTGACGTATCAACAAGCGGCCGATCTGCTTGAGACGACTACATACGACGAGTTTCGTGCCGCCATTGATCAAGAGGAGATGCATCCAGCATCGCATAAATTTCTCGGCGCCGACGGCTATGATTGGTATTCTTCACCCAATGACCCTGTTTTCTTCCTCCTACATAGCCAAGTTGATCGCATCTGGTCCATTTGGCAAGGGCAGGATTACCATACCCGCAAAAACCAGGTTGGAGGCACCGTGACCTTCCGCAATATCCCACCCTCTGCGGCTGCGACTCTTGAGACGGTGCTATATATGCTCAGTACCGGGCCAGATGTTTTGTTTGGAGAGACTGTCTCCCCATTTGAGCATTATTGCTATAGATATGTCTAAATAGCCACTCCCCCGTGTCTCTTTGGATGGATGCAAAGGATAAGAACGTGGGGACCGAACAGCCAAAGGAAGAACCTCATCTGGTGTCATTCAACATGAGCCAATTTTGAAACAGAGGCGAAAATGTCTTCCTCCTTTAAAAATGTATGGTAGCTTGACCTAGGTCTTTACCAGAGAAAACAATATAACCACTGTCATTACCGCGAAAGTCTCATGCCAGCGTACATTTAAATTCGATTTCGGGTGTAAACCTTCCTCTGGTATAATTCTAATGAGCGCTCTATCCTAAGTAGAATTACACCTTACAGGCAGTTTGGAAACTTCTTGATCAAATGGCCGCCACAATAACCCGGCAGAGATCACAACATAATTTCGATTTGATATTGAAATGAGTTCCCCAGGGGGGCTCGTTTTACTATGTATTCTCTAACATAGAAATAACCAAGCCACCGATTGTACATTGGTCCAATTAAGACTTGTTTACTATCTTAATATACTTCGGGCCCTCGAGCATGAATTCAGGGGGTATGGGGGAAGAACAAGAAAAAGGGGGGAAAGGACAGCCACCACCAGCTACTATGAACTTTGCCAATGACTGAGTTCATCACTCTCTTTTCATGCATTCAATTTCACGATCATGATGCACAAGTCTCATTATTTTTTCGCAAATAAAATATATTCTATTCCAGATAGACCAAACCCAAACACATTTTTTATCTAGCGTACAGTTGGAACATATCCAAAGCATCGATCAGCCACTAGCCACGAACTGTAGCTACGTTATATACAGGTACATTTAGTACAAGGATCCCAAATCTTGAACTTGAGGGATCTAGTAACCCCGCTTGCCCTTCTTGACGTACTTCTCGAGGTAGAAAGGGTCGCCGTGACTGGAGGTTGAACTAGCCTTGGAAGCACGGTTTCCACCACCGCCAGACATAGTCACGGGGTGAGTGCCTCCGATGAGGGTCGGCTTTGAAATCTTGGGCTTAGGCTTCTCGGCCTTGGGCTTGCTCATACCGGCACCCCGAGCACGCAGGCCTCGCTTGCCCTTCTTGACGTACTTCTCGAGATAGAAGGGGTCACCATGGCTAGAGGTGGAACTGGCCTTGGAAGCACGGTTTCCGCCACCGCCAGACATGGTCACGGGGTGAGTGCCTCCGATGAGCGTGGGCTTGGAGATTTTGGGCTTGGGCTTCTCAGCCTTGGGCTTGCTCATACCGGCACCGCGAGCACGCAGACCTCGCTTACCCTTCTTGACATATTTCTCAAGGTAGAAGGGGTCGCCGTGGCTAGAAGTTGAACTGGCCTTGGAGGCGCGGTTGCTGCTCTTGCCACCTCCAGACATAGTCACAGGGTGTGTGCCTCCAATAAGAGTTGGGTTAGAGATCTTGGGCTTGGGCTTCTCGGCCTTGGGCTTGCTCATGCCAGCACCGCGGGCGCCCAGGCCTCTCTTTCCCTTCTTAACGTACTTCTCGAGATAGAAGGGATCGCCGTGGCTGGAGGTTGAACTGGCCTTTGAGGCGCGGTTGCTGCTCTTGCCGCCTCCAGACATGGTCACAGGGTGAGTGCCTCCGATGAGAGTTGGGTTGGAAATCTTGGGCTTGGGCTTCTCGGCCTTGGGCTTGCTCATGCCGGCGCCACGAACGTAGAGTTCATCCTCCAACTCACGCTCGAACAACTCGTCCTCGAAATCGCGCTCGTCGAGTTCATCCTCGAACTCACGCTCGAAAAGCTCGTCCTCAAAATCACGCTCGTAGAGGTCATATTCAAGCTCACGCTCAAACAGCTCGTCATCCTCGTCACGTTCATAGAGATCGTCCTCGTCACGTTCGTAGACATCCTCATCCCGCTTACCCTTCTTGACGTACTTCTCGAGGTAGAAGGGGTCACCGTGGCTGGAGGTTGAACTAGCCTTGGAGGCGCGATTGCTGCTCTTTCCGCCAGACATAGTCACCGGGTGTGTGCCTCCGATGAGAGTTGGGTTTGAAATCTTGGGCTTGGGCTTTTCAGCCTTGGGCTTGCTCATGCCGGCGCCACGCTCCTCCAGGTCGGCCCGCTTGCCCTTCTTGACGTACTTCTCGAGGTAAAATGGGTCGCCGTTGCTCGAGGTTGTACTGACGGTTGAGGATCGGTGGTTGGATGGCTTCAAGGCGTTGCCATTCATGGCGATAGGGTTAGTACCGCCAATGAGCGTGGGCTTGGAGATCTTGGGCTTGGGCTTCTCGGCCTTGGGCTTGCTCATGCCGGCACCTCGAGCCTCCAGCTCAGAAGCGATGTCGCTTCTGACCCCGAGGTCGACGTTATCGTCACGGGCAACGAGGTCCGAAGCATCGGAAGCAACAACGACACTGGACAGAGCCAGGACGAGGGGGATAGCGGAAAGCTGCTTGATGGCGACCATGATGAATGATAAATTCCAAAAGATGCGTTAGGAAAAAAATGGAATAGAATGAAATCAGGGGAATAGATAAGACTAGCTTAAGTATTGACGAAGAATATCAAAGAAGTTTGACAGATAAAAAGATTATCAAGGAAATTGACAAATAAGGAAAAAAGAGACAAATTGGAAAAGTTGAAAGTGTTTGATGAATGAAACGAGAGAAGAGGTCTGCATGGACGAACAGGAACCGTATATTTATCTTTCTCGATGCAGAGCTAAGAGTGAAGATGGTGTACTCTATTTTTAGCCACGAACTACCTACCGACTGCTGCATACAGTGCAAGGGAATACCGAACGGTCTCGTCTTGACATGTGGGATTGATCATTACCCGGTGAAGCGGAGTCCTGCTTACATGTACGCTGCGCACTTCAGGAAGGTATTATCGCGAACGATTCCCTGTTTACAGAAGGATGATATCCAACCAATATGCAGAGCCTCTCAGGGGCCGAAATCACTGGGAATCATGTGCTCAACTATTGCGCTCTGCTCCGTTCTTAAGCCATCCAGTTGATCTTCTTCTACATCCCCTTTTCTTTCACTCTCTCACCATTTCCCTATCTATTGTTCACCTCCGTACTATTTCTCCCACTATATTACTGCTTCATAATAGTTTCGAACGATTAATTACTCTCGGCCTGCCATGCTGCGCCAAACGTCTGTACAGACTGTCCTCAGAGGTGGTCCACTGACCGTCCCCATCCGCCCAAGTGTGGTTGCATCCGTGCAAACCGGGAATCCTCTGCTTACTGAATGACATGCCAGGCACCAAGTGCTATGGAAAGCTCTCCCACCGACATTGTTACATACAGTAGATCCACATTGACACTGGCGCGTCGAGTGATCCCTGCAGGCCAGGTCTTCCCGTCAATAGCCATTAGCCAACATAATAAGACAGAATTCATAATAGGGGGTCGCGCCCGGGCCGTCTTGCATGAAGACGATGGATCGATCGAAACTGACCTGGCCTGATTCTCTGTTGTGAGACGAGCAACCTAACATCAACTTGTTGAAGTTGTCGAACACACAACGTTGGTCTGATGTGCCGTCGTGTTTCCTCTGTGAAAGTACACTACTCATACAGGTGACATACTACTAACGAAAAAGGGCCAAAGCGGCAGTTCCGTCACGATTGTGGAACTTTGGAGTCAGCCTAGAATCCTTCATGCGGAGGACGAACAGGGCATCAAGTGTCTCTAGGCAGGGATCATGATACCGCTAGCGGCAGTTCGGCAACCCCTTGCTTTGCGAGTGACTTTCCAAATATAACAATAAACCGCGCGCGCGACGGCAGACTCATGCTCCACGATCAGGCAGCGGGATTAATTTCGGACCTGTTCCTCCCTTACTGGTTGGTCATCGACACCGACTGCCGCGTATATGAGTCTGGGGTTCAATATAATTTGATATAATTTAATTTAAAAACCAAATGCCGTCCGTAGTGTGGTGGACACGATCGCCCGGCGTAAGCCACATCCCGACCCCCATCGACCGCCAACGGCGCAGCAGAATATCTCCAGCTAGGGATTCGGGTTCAATAATGACTAATCACCTACTTCCGACCCCCTGGCCGCCGTGTCCCTGTTGCCTGTCTGTTCATCTTGGTCGTCGTGTCCAGACCGCTCTAATTGGCTAGGTTCTCTGCGATTCCCTACCCTAGACCCGTCGTGCAACAAACTCAATTTCCGTCGTTTGAACAAATGTTGAGATGCGAGGTGCAAATGTACAATATGTATAATAAATGAGAATTCAAATAAAACATATTTTAATGAATCTTTCATATATTATGAAGTTGATATGTACCAGTCTTGAGTTATACCACTGAACATCCATCTCGTGCTGGTAGCAATAAGTTTTACTGCGCCATATATTCTAATCTTGTTGGGTTGAACCCTTTTGGTTTTTCTACATCGAATCCTGCTCATACTCCCCAAAGAAATATTTACGCAACTTCATTTGGGATTATCAAGATATTGATAGCAGACTTGGTTGCATTTGTCCAACGTTTGGCGCGATCTTCACTGGTTCAGCATTCGCTGTTTGCTTTCTACCAAGTATTCGCTAATCAACGACTATTTATAGTATACAATGTGTCATGTTGACCTGATAAAAGATGATAAGGTAATGTTTCGACATAGCCTTAGCCTGGGCTTGTCACAAGGTATTGTTACGTACAAGGACGAGGCCCTTTGTATCCTGCAGTTGGAGGCAACCCGCTACCCATGCAATGTTTTAGGTGAGCGGAAGAATGATTGTTAGCCACCCTGGTCTCTCATTTCACTGACGCGATCGAGGTTAATACCTGTAGGGGGCCTCCCATCGGCAAGGGTACATACTCCGAGCCCTGTCAGGGTCACGCGCGTGCGGACTTTATTCGTAGCCCATCAGCTTACGTGTGCTCCTGAGCTCCGCTCCTCAGTATCAAGGGTTCAAGGGCAGTCCGAGACATGGCCAGGTAGTTTATTGGAATGAAATGCGAGTCTTGCAAATTAATGAAATCTTCTGAAACCAATTGAAAAACAACCCATGCCAACACAGAGCCCTTGAAAGGCATCTGACTTTCCCTCAAGTAGTAGAGAGTCTTGGCTTTCAACAAGCACGTCGCGCTGACGGAAGATTGTAATGGTGAACAAAAGCTTTGTTCACTCTGAGCCTCGAGAGTCGAGCATACCGGGTTTGATTAGCGCTGTTTAGTCGGTGATAAGAGAAACCTTCCGAGATTAGATGCGGTCGTCAAATCGTCTGATTCTTTTTGTGGTAAAATGACATGCTACCTTTCATTAGAGAATTTAAGCATCGGTTATCTGATCTGGATGTTGTTCCATCTACATTATTGCTTATCAGCTAATCTCTGATTCTTCTTCCTAATCCACCTCAGTGATAGAAAAGCGAAGATGAGTGTATAAAATGTTGGTTAACCTAAACTTTTTCGATCTTGACCAAATTATCGCTTATACTTATTATATCACCCACTGCTAGACCTACAGCGACACACCTGCCACTCTCTTGGCTTTTGATTTCAAGCTCCATCTTACTCGATTCAATGCAGAGCTAGAGGAAACTCCTGTTAGACAAATAGCCTTGTGGGACTTCAAAACAAGCTGATTACTTACCAGAATATCTCCTTTGTGAACGATATCGCCTTCCTTGACGTTAATCTTATAACACCGTCCTGGCATCATCGCCTTGATCCACTCCCCTGGGGCCCCAATCTCAAGATTGTCTTTCCCCGAGTTCGAATTCGCTTGCAGGTAGGGGCGTACAAGGTCTTCGATAAACGGAGAACTGGAGATGGCGCGTGCTTGCTGTGCCTTCCTGGACTCAATATCTAGTTGATTCTCGTCCAGCCATGATTCGTACTCAACCAGGTCAAGCACGCTCTCCTGAACATGAACCAGCTCGCTGAAAGATTTGGAATCAAGCTCCTCCTCTGTGACACTGTAGAAGGTAATGCGGTCGAATAAGCGGAAGAGCCATGGGGATTCAGCACCGTGACCGATCAGCCCGTCCCTGCCCGAGCAAGTTGAAGCACAGCCGTGGTCCCAGATCTCCTTCGTCCTGCCGACAAGTTGATATCCACCAGGAGAGTCGGTAGCATAAATGCACATGTATTGGCCCCCGATTCCCACGGCTCCGCGAGGAGTGAAGGATCGCGATGGATTGTACTTCGATGAAAAGAGTCGATGTCGAGGATCAATGGGGACTGTGCATGGAGACCCCATGAACACATCACCAAGGCCTAGAACCAGGAAGCTTGCCTCGTACATCAGATCGGCGACGGTGTCCAGCCCATTGAGCTCCGCCAAGAACTTGGTATTGCTCGGAAGCCAAGGTGCCTCATGGCGAATGGTGTTTCCATAGCGCTTAATGGCGGCACGACATACCTCGTCGTCAAAGGCAAGCGGCATGCGGAAAATTCGTGAAGGGACTTGTGTTGGAACAATGTAAGATTTCACATGCTGGGTGATTCGATCAATGATGGTACTCGGGGAGATGCCTCGTGAATACTGGACGTGTAATGAAATGCCGGGAGTCAACTCCTCAACTCCCGGTATTGGGGTCTTGCTGTGCTGGTCGCAAAAAGCGAATATCTCAAAGCTCTGGCGCATATCGAATCCTGTGACGTCCCCGAATTCTAGAAGAATTGCCCTATCTCCCGCCTGTCGTGCCTGTATCTTCTGGCTCTCGTCGGAAACGACTATGACGGGTTCGGCTGGCAGCAATTGAGATACCGCACTATCTGGGATCGTGTCAATACTATCGGGTTCCCGCAATTCTTCAATCGCTCTCTCGAGTTCCTTATCAAGGTCCATCGCCTCTTCAGGGGTGATGGGTTTGAACCGGATGATGTCTCCTGGCCGGGATTGACCAATCTTCCACATATCTGCACTGGCAAGAACGCAGAACACGACAAATCCTCCAAGGCTAGGCCCGTCGCAGGTCAGGATCACTGCTTCATCGCCTGTGAAGCTGACGCTGCCAACCGAGTACGGGCTGTCGTGGATGTTGGAAGGATGCAAGCCAGCTTCGCCACCTGAAGATCGCGCCCACTCGGGATATGGGCCTTTAAGACGGACACCTAGTCTGTTGCTATTGTGGTGAACCTTCCAGCCCTCTGAGAAAAGACCTTTGACGGAATCTTCTGTGAAGTACTCCGGAGCACCATGGGGGCCAGGAATAACTCGAACGAACCATTCAGCGTTCGGTTGGTGTGGGATTGGAAAAGGGCGGATTGTTTGTTTGTTGATGTCGATGTCGGATGTATTGGCGGGAAATACAGGTATTATATCATGCGCTCGTAGCTTTCGTCCTTGGAACCCGCCAAGTTTGCCGATTTCAAACGTGCTCCTACTGCCCATTATTGTAGGCACATTGATGCCACCGCGGATTCCAATATACACACGATAACCATGCTCAATGGCCCCAAGTCGCAGGACTTGTCCCGGCTGAATCTTGATAGCCTTTGAAAGAGCGACGATACTGCCATCTAGGGTCACTGTAACAACACCTCCAGTGACTGCGACTATAGTCTCCTGGTGAAACTTGAGGGTAGGGCCTTGAAGAGTGCACTCTAGCCCTGCAGCAGTCGCGGGGTTCCCAACGAGCCGGTTGGCTAACCGGAAGGAATAACTGTCCATGGGACCGCTTGGGGGAATGCCGATATTCCAATACCCTGTTCTTCCTGGATAATCCTGAACAGTCGTCAATGTACCAGGATCAACGATTTCAAATGAGGATGAGAGGAATCGAAATGTGTCAAGCGATTTAGTGCTGTAGTTCCCGGACTGAAACAGTTCCGACGCCAGAATTTGGCGCAAGTACTCAAGATTTGTCTGAACTCCTTCAATCTTTGTATTATTCAGTCCCTCGAGTAGCTTTTCGAGAGCCTCTTTACGATCAGCCCCATAGGATATGACCTTGGCTATCATAGGGTCATATGCGGTGGTTACCGTAGTGCCTTGTTCAACCCAGGTATCGACTCTCAAGTTGTCAGGAAATATCAATTCCGTAATTTCACCTGCGGCAGGTCGGAAGTTTTGAAGTGGGCTTTCTGCATAAAGACGCACTTCGATTGATGCACCCGTCAAAGCAACGTCCTGCTGAGATTCGGGGAACAACTCGTCCCAGCGGCCGTCCGCTGTCTTGATCATACACTCAACAAGGTCCAACCCAGTAACCTGCTCTGTGACTGGGTGCTCAACTTGCAATCGAGTATTTACTTCGAGAAAGAAGAATTCAGCTGAATTTATATCGTAAACAAACTCCACCGTGCCGACGTTCAAATACTTGACCGACGATGCCAGGCGCAAAGCGGCAGCTTTCATCTTGTCTCTCACGTCTTGGGGGACCATTACGGCCGGGCTCTCCTCAACGACCTTCTGATGACGGCGCTGTAGAGAGCAGTCCCGTTCACCAAGAGCTATCGCTCGCCCAGTGCCGTCACCGAGAATCTGGATTTCGACATGCCTTGCCTGTGTAATGAAACGCTCGAGAAATAACCCCCCGTTTCCGAAGTTCGCCTGGGCCTGCCTGACCACAGCCTCAAAGGCCGCTGTGAGGCTCTCTTCGTCTTCGCAGTGGCTCAAACCTATACCTCCGCCACCAGCAGTGCTTTTCAACATGAGTGGGAAACCAACTCGCTGGGCTTCTCGAAGGGCGGCATCCAGAGAGTTCAGGAGCCCTTGGCTCCCAGGCACAGTGGGTACATCTGCAGCCTGGGCGATCTCCCGAGCCTTGTGCTTAAGTCCTAGATCATCCATTTGGTTCGGGGTGGGACCTATCCAGACCATCCCGGCATCCTGCACAGCCCTTGCGAAGTCGGCATTTTCTGAGAGAAAACCGTACCCGGGGATGACTGAGTCGACCTCAGAAGCCTTGGCCAACTCGATTATTTGCTTTATATTGAGGTATGTTTCCGAGACAGTCTGGCCTTTCAGTTCCAGAGCAACATCAGCCGTACGGGCATGGGGAGACGCACGGTCCGAACTGGAGTAGATGGCTACTGCCTGGAGACCCATTTTGTGGAGCGTCTTGATAATGCGGACGGCTATTTCTCCTCTGTTGGCTATGAGGACCTTTGAGATGGCCTTCTTTTCGGACGGTGCCTCCGAACTTTGGATCGGGACTTCGAGATATCTGCTGTACGATCTCCAGCCTCCAAAGTCTGTGATGTCTGTCGCACATTCCAGACCAATAGGCTCGCATACAAATCCATGGACCCAAGAGCCGTCCTGAAGCTCGATTTTCCCAATCGAGAGGGGTGAGGATATGGTCTGCATGAAGCCGGCCAGAGCTGAGCTGGGTAGGTTCCAAAGCTCAACTTCGATTTCCTGGCCATTCTGATCAGCAGGGATACGCTTCAGCCCAGGTTTGCTGATTCCCGACGTGGAAGAGAGGGCGAAAAGTCTATAACGGGATGACGTTGATGTCTGCTTAGAAAACGTCGCGTTTCGAGAGGTAAGATCTTTGTTGAGGGGAAAGCCCGTGAGGTGTGCACCAACAACAGCGATCGGGATGGTATCGTGGGTAACCCGTGACACTGGGTTTGGAAGAGGCCTTTCCGTGACGCATTCTCCAGTTGCTCCAAGAGTTCGAGGTTCCGCAGAGCACCACCGTTGAGCCAACTCTAGAAGTTGTGGCTCTTGCCACGCGTTGGCAATAAGCGTCAGGCCAAATGGGAGCCCATCTGGTCTAAAACCGGCAGGAAACGATAATGCTGACCAGTCCATGAAATTGACAAAGTTGGTGTACGTCCCAAGCTTAGAGTTCTCCTCTACCGGGTCTAACGAGAGCTGTTCCAGCGTTGGGAATGTTGGTGTGGTTGGGACCAGGATGCCATCGAACCTAGCAAAAGCCGACTCAATTTGTCGGGTAAGATCCTGTCTCAAATACTCTCCAGCAAATGCGTCAGCTGCCGTGAACTTCTCAGCACCTTTGATTATGCCACGAACGACGGGGTCCAAGGCCTGTGGGCCAACGGTTTGAATGAAGGATCGAACAGCCTCGTGCAACCCAGGTGCCAGAGTACAGTAGCTGGGCAAGTTGGAACAGCAGACTAAAGTCAATAGGCTCTAGCATCCAACCAAGAGACGCGGCCTTTTCCAAGGCCTTGTCATAGGCAGGATACTGGTCATCGCAACCGAACCAGTTCGGATTGGAACATATAGCCAATCGAGGACTTGAGACTGACCCGGCGTGGCCGAAGACATTGTCCCCCTGTTCATGAAATCGATCTGGGCGTTTGCGGGAATACGAGTCCTCTGGATCGTAACCTTCCACCACTGACAAGACGAGCTGGGCGTCCTCCACGGTAAGGGCGAAGATGGATACACAGTCTAGTGTTTTGCAGGCGGGGACTACACCTGTAGTGCTCAAGGCTCCCCGGGTTGGCTTCAACCCTACAATATTATTGAATCCCGCGGGCACTCGACCAGAGCCAGCCGTGTCAGTTCCGAGGGAGAAGGGAACGATGCCGCGTGCTACCACGACTGCACTTCCGGAGCTGGATCCGCCGCTTACACGGGTCGGATCAAATGAGTTGGGAACTGCGCCGTAGGGTGAGCGTGTTCCAACCAATCCGGTAGCGAACTGGTCCAAGTTTGTCTTTCCGATGAGAATGGCGCCTGCGGATTTGAAATTCCGAACAACAGCTGCGTCTGAGGCCGCCTTTCCTGAAGCAAAAGATGGGCATGCGGCAGTGGTAGCAAAACCTTCCGCATCAATATTGTCCTTGATTGCAAAAGGCACGCCAAATAGTGGCAGAGAAGATGCCTCGGGGCCTAATTGCTGGAGTTTCGTCCACTGCTCTTCGATCTGGCGGCTTTCCGCGAGGGAGATCCACGCATGTGTGTGAGAGTTGGCAGACCGCTCTGCTTCCACAAGGGAACAGAGCCTCTGTAGGCCATCACCAGATATCTGAGCTGCTTTCCATTCAGAGATGAGCAGTGGAGCACGGCTGCCAGGGTCTATTTGACCCATGACCGTCGTTTGAAATGAAACAAGAGACCAAGGAGAAGCGTGAGCTGATCAGCTATCCCCTGAATTGATGCCGGTGGGTTGGTGGTCCTCTGCAGATGCTCCTTCTCTGATCGGCGGTAGTGTCAAGCACTCGTGCTGGCAGGAGAAAATCTTTCGGGATCGGAAGTAACAGTTTCGATGACAGGGTGTTTGTTGTTTGTAGAAAAGAATGGAGAGGGGCCGCCTTTCGTATTTAAGGCCATATTGCATACTCAAGTCATCGCACCTGCTATATTCATCATCGTCACAACTCTTTGGAGGAAGAAGAAAGAACAGTTCGAGCTTCACCCGGCGGCCAGATAAGTGGGATTCAATTGTCCAATCAACAGCGCGAATTTGGCCGGCGGCGAGCTGCCCCAGTTTGATTCTTTGACTCCACCCGACGGATCTTGAGATTTGGCCGGCGGCACGCACAAACGAACGCAACCCCGTGGGGAGAGATAGCGCTTTAATTTATTATTTTACTAATTACACATGTAGACGAAAAGTCAAGGTACGAAGCAGTTCATCTCACGGCCAGAGTCGGGAGGCTAGGCCACATGCACAAAAAAATTGAGACCAACCCTTTGAACGAGACGATAGCATTCATGCAAATTTTCATCTTAGCCGCTATACAATAGATGATTGAACAAACTGAAAGCAATCATTACGATAAGGATGGTGATTTTGTGGCCCTTTTACTTCTATACGCCGATGTGCGCCGGAGCCAGTGTGTCATCTAGTATTTACGAATTTGTATTTGTACTTGAGGGCTGGCCAATACTCATTATTGGACTGTTTTAGGTACATATGTAGGATCTGTTCTTATCTGGATGACGTTCTCTGGAACTCGAGAACAAACTCTCTGTGCATTTCAACCAGTTACATGAGTGAATGAATAACAGGAACACAATCTGCGGGCCGCCGGGGAAATAATCTGCTTATCGTGATGCGATGACGACTTATCAAGGCCACCTGATTGGCCAATTGACGTGATCGGCCATCTTATCTCCAAACCGCCCTCAGGATGAAGGGAAAGGGACAAGGCTTGTTCTTATCATTATTATGTTCCTATCATTACTATTTTTGATTTAAGTGGAATGACTACTCGGTCACTCATCAGATAGCGGAATGGCGAGAGGCCTCATCGGCAGTGCATATAAGACCGAGGGTTCCATCCCCAAACATTATCATGCGAATGCCGACAATCTCTCTGCCTCAGCTAGATTTTTATTTACTTCCGCTGTTCACCCAGTCCAAATCTTGAGTTTGGCATTCATTGCGACCATGGCAGGAGGTGGCGGTCCATCCTCTGGCACAGTTGAGCCACCTTTAAGCCAGGCCTACGGCTATGGCATTGTCGTCGGGCTTGGCTTTCTCTTTGCTCTCGGCATGATCCTAACAACATGGATCTTGAAAAGGTTCATTACAAGGCCTCACTAAATCCTTTTGGTCCCGTGCTTAGCTGGTGGCTAACCTCACCTCTCTCAGGTACAACAACGAGAAGCAGACTTCCGAAATGTTCAACACGGCTGGTAGAACCGTCAAGTCTGGCCTCGTGGCCTCGGCTGTCGTTTCAAGCTGGACCTGGGCAGCTACTCTTCTGCAGTCTTCGGGTGTTGCTTACAAGTACGGCGTCTCAGGTCCCTTTTGGGTAAGAATTTCGGCCCCGTCTCATATAGTGTAATGGTCCTGACATTCAACGGCAGTACGCCTCGGGAGCTACCGTGCAGATTATCCTTTTCGCTACTCTAGCCATTGAGCTCAAGCGAAGGGCTCCAAACGCGCACACGTTTCTAGAGGTCATTAGAGCTCGATATGGTGCGTCTTATCACTTCTACGTATAATTTAGGGTCCTGAAAGGCCAGACACTGATACTTACCCAGGTCGCTTCACCCACTGTGTTTACATCTGTTTCGGTCTATTCACCAATATCCTCGTCACAGCAATGCTCTTGACTGGAGGCTCTGCTGTCGTCAACTCTCTCACCGGAATGAACACGGCAGCTGCCTGTTTCCTGCTCCCACTTGGTGTTGTCATATACACTATGTTTGGAGGGTAAAGTCTGGATCTACTTACCTAATTGAACAGCAACACTAATTTTCTGTTCGCAGGATCAAAGCCACGTTCCTTACAGATTATGTACACACTGTTGTTATCCTCGTGATAATTCTTATTTTCGCTCTCAGCGCATATGCAACTGGTACAGAACTCGGTTCCCCCTCCGAGGTTTATCACAGGCTAGTAGAAGCCGCGTCTACTCACCCAGTCGAGGGCAATGCCCAGGGGTCTTACCTAACGATGAGATCAAAGGAAGGCATCATCTTTTTTGTTATCAATATCGTTGGAAACTTTGGAACTGTCTTCATGGATAACGGTAAGCCTTTCGATGACCCTTTTAGAGGGGCAGGCCGCTGACGTCAGGATTTAGGGTACTACAACAAGGCGATTGCGGCTCATCCAGTTGCTGCACTTCCCGGATACATCATCGGTGGCCTTTCTTGGTTCGCTATCCCATGGCTCTGTGCAACAACGATGGGTCTCAGCGCCCTGGCCCTGGAGAGCAGTCCATCTTTTCCAACCTACCCCAATCGAATGGATGCTGCAGACGTATCGGCTGGTCTTGTTCTTCCATATGCAGCCGTTGGGCTTCTTGGAAAGTCGGGTGCTGTTTGTACCCTCATTATGATTTTCATGGCCGTTACTTCAGCTGCTTCAGCTCAACTGATTGCCGTTTCATCTATTTTCACTTATGATATCTATAAGTAAGCTCTTTACATGGTCCGCAAAAATGACAGTCCCGAAAGCTCACATCTTCTACCCAGCACCTATATCAATCCATCTGCATCCGGAAAGCGTTTAATTGCCATGTCGCACAGTTCAGTCATTGCATATGGCGCTATTATGGCTGGCTTCAGCGTGGGCTTGCATTACGCAGGTATAAGCATGGGATGGCTCTATCTGTGGATGGGAGTCATGATCTCTGCCGCTGTACTACCCGCTGCACTTACCTTGCTTTGGAGCCGCCAGAACTGGATTGCGGCAGCATTCTCGCCAATTCTAGGGCTCTGCTGTGCCCTGATCGCCTGGACAGTTACGTGCTCCAAAGAATTTGACGGAGTCCTCAATGTGGAAACCCTCGGTTCCAATAACCCCATGCTGGCCGGCAATGTTGTGGCTCTTCTCAGCCCTGTCATTTTTATCCCCATCCTTACATATTTCTTTGGAGCCGATAGGTATAATTGGGCATCCATGGCTGCTATCAAACAAAGCGATGACGGTGCTGCCCTCAACGGGCTTGCAGAAGATACAGAGAGCGGCGATCAATCGCCCCCTAATTTCACCCTCACCGTCCCCGAGGAGGACAAGGCCAAACTGAACAAGGCTTCCAAAATCGCAAAGGTCATGACAGCATGTATGACGGTAGCATTTCTGGTGCTATGGCCCATGCCAATGTATGGCTCCTCCTATGTTTTCTCCGAGGCCTTCTTCACGGGCTGGGTGACGGTAGGAATCATATGGCTGTTTGCTAGTGCATGCGCTGTTGGTCTATTTCCGCTCTGGGAGGGAAGGCATAGTATGCTTCGTGTGGCCCGAGGCATGATGGGCAAGGGATCTAATATTCCAGTCATCGAACAGCAGATCCAGAAGGAGATTGAGGGCGAAGTAGATCTGAGCAAGGAGAAGACTGAGGCTAGACAGGGCTAACCACTGGTATGAGTAAATGGATAATTTAGAGGGTTTTTCATATACCTAATATCTTTGCAAGCTTGCCAACATGAAAATAGATCTCATAATTTGTCTGAAACTATTAAACGGACTACTTGAAGAGAGCCAGGGTGGACCTGTCGGAAGTAATGAGCCGCGATAAGATGCTGGCGAACCTCCAAGTCTTTCGCATGAACCTATTTTAGAGTGTTTCATGCCCGAAGAAAGTCTTTCGCCTCCGAGGACTCTTCTAATATCATTTGATAGGGCCAGAAGGCGAGAAGCCCGGCTTTTGACCAGTGAAATGGGCATAGCGTGTTACCATGCTCTCATCTCCGCAGGATTGATTGTTAGCATCACGGCTTGTGGAGAAGTGCGGAAAAGCACCAATCGCCTGGAGTCCGCATATCCCAAAGAGGATGATTCTGCGCTCGGGCGAGAAAAAGGCGAAAGCGCAGCGACAGAAGTGCGATACTGCATTATTGACTCTCCGATATAAATAGGTGTCTAACTTTCCAGTGTTCATGGCTTCTGCTGTTGAACAACCCTAATATCACTCCTCCTCAAAAACTATAGAAAGAAGATTCCTCCCTCCCACTTTCACCAATCAACTCCCGAAATATTCAGCATGCTTCCCATCAAGACTCTGGCGGTATGCCTTGTCTCCCTGCCATTCAGCTCATGCGCCCCTACGGAATGCTGTGCAACCAAGTTTAACACCCCGGCCCATTACGACAAAGTCATCCACAACTACTTGAACGCGTGGAACGGGGACCTCTCGCTTGTCAATTCCACGTTTGCCCCAGCTCTTTCCCTGCAGGGCGATATACTCCCAAATGGTGCTGGAGGCTATAGCTCGGTTGGAGAGCTGGTGCACACCGCCTCTGACTTTGAGCAGTTCATCAGGCGAGCCCGTAGCAACTTCGAGGTGTACACCTTCACCCTGAACAAGTGGGCAGGAAGCAACCATAATGTTGTGGGACGCTGGACGCTCAACGCCGTGATCGCAGATACATTTGTCCTTTTCCCGACGTATGTTCTAACCAGGATTAATCCTCTCTATTCTCTTCGCATTGTGTTGCATTCAGCTAACAAGTTATCAGAACGCTCAAGCCGGGTGACAAGGTGTCATACAACGGAACAGACTTTCTCACAATTGATCCCTGCACAGGACTGATCACGGAGGTTGCAATTGCGCAAGACTTGTTTAGTTTGGCTGTAAATCTTGGAAATGATGTCATAATACAGCCAAGATCTTGAGAGGAAACCAATTGAGGCGGTGTCAGAGTGGCTGCGGTGGAAGTAGATTAGTAGGGACAAACGAAGGAGGGCGCCGACTTTTCAAAGTGGATATTATTTTGGACATTAATAAAGGTTATGTCATGGACTAGTTTGCCATATATAAGCGATAATAGTTTATGAATTTCCGATTGTGGCCAGGAATGAGCCCTGAGGTCTTGGTGCAGTGATGAGAACTCAGCAGTGCTAATTCAGACTCGACTGGCTGATGTCCCCTCGCACGAAAAGGGTTATTTATATGGCCGCAGATATCCCAAAACTTCTCTTGCTTGTACAGCATTAGTATAGATTGAAGACTAATTAAATGTGCCTAAAACGTCCCTCTCCCGGCTGAGTTAAGGCATCAGGAGGCTTAGATGTAGACCACACTACGGAAAATATCTGACTCGATGGGGGGCTCAACCTCTCCCTTAAGTTCTTTACATACTCTGACCTCGAACCATGCCTACGGCTTGAATAGATAAAAATTTGACAGTTGAAGGCCTTTTCTGGGCAATGGCTTCCTCTGCTCAGACGTGTTCTCGTTCCGTGAGGTGGAGGCTACCTCTAGCTTGGCGATGCTACTCAATTCGAGACTAGCCATCGTTGAAATGACTCCTGCTGTGGGTAAGCTGTTACCTAGCCAGTGTGTTTTGCATGAGGTTGCTTCATCTGGAAGTCTACTCAACGGCAGGGGACAGGGGGCTGAAAGCTCTGGATTTCGATGGCCGCACCGAGTTATGATCCAAGAAGTCTTGCGCTCATTTTCCCAACAACCGGATTCGTAAATGGGAAAAGCCGACGTGTATGAAGAAGCTCGCATTGGGCCGCACGTGGCTGGTTTGATAATGAAACCAAAGTCCGCACGTACCCTCCGTTTATACCTCCGTTGCATGGATTGCCACAACGATTTCCCAATCGAGTCAAGCCAGCTGCAAGACTCACTTTACTGATTAGGGCAATTAAAGTCAGTGGCATGACTGGCATGACTAGCTAAAGGGTTGGATTCATCCGACTCCGTCTTTTTATTTGTGAGCACGGCCTAAATATTGTCAACATGCTTGCGCGGCGGCCCAACAAAGCATCACTCCTGGACTCTCCAGATATTTGTCACTCACCTGATCTCCGTAATCACCAACCATGATTTCCACTAGCCGTTATCATGCATAGCATTCTAGGGAAGACCAGGGCAAACTGTAGAATGGGTGATCTTTGCGTGCTATGGAACCCCCTAGGATAATTATCGTGACACTGAACAGTACGAAATCAAACCGCCAACTGAATGTGAATGAAATGCCAGATTGCAATTCCAGGAGATCGGTTTTCGGGACCGACCCGAGAGGCCATTTAGAATTAGTGCCTGTGGTGGAGTAAAAGCACAGATCGAGGAGGGCACCAAAATCTCACTATCTAATAAGATCAGGCATGGTTGGCATTGCGGACTTTGGAAAGGCGGCGTTGAATTCCGTGCCATTGTTAAGTCCGCCTTCTAATGGCAGCATACACCACGCTCTTGAGAATATAACGGGTATACCTCCAGGTTGATCTGTTAGGTTACCCTTGGACGATGCACCTCATCTCTACAACAGTCTCGGGTTGCTCTGCCTCTTTTTGAAAATGTCAGATTTATTTACCGAGAAAGCAGCGGAGGAGCGTCAAAAGACGCCAGCCACCAACGGATCCGATACGGAGGTGGTCGCCGACTCCTTCAGCGAAAAGGCAGAACATGTCACTGATGAACAATCTTCCGATGAACAATATCCACAAGGCTTGAAGTTTATCGCCCTTACAGGGGCTTCGATATCCGCCGTCTTTCTGATTGCTTTGGACCAGGTATGGATTTCTGCGTTTGATATTTTCTGCACGATTTTTTCAAGAGATTGCCTTCTAACATCGACTTCAGACCATCGTCGGTACAGCAATTCCAAAAATTACTGCCGAGTTCAACGGGCTTGATGATGTTTCATGGTATGCTGCTGCCTACTTTATGGCTTTGGAGCGTCTCAGACTTCAGCGGGAAAGATCTACAAGTTTTTCAACCTGAAATGGACTTTCTTATGGTCGATGCTCATCTTCGAGGTAGGCAGCCTCATCTGCGGTGTGGCTCCTACCTCGAAAGCTCTTGTAGCTGGTAGGGCCATTGCCGGTCTTGGAGGTGCTGGTTTATCAGTAGGCGGTACGAGCATCATTTCCTTAACCGTTCCGCCTTTGAAAAGGCCCCTGATGATGGGTATCATCGGCATGACCTATTGTCTATCGGCGGTTCTTGGTCCATTATTAGGCGGGGCATTTACCGAATCTGTCACTTGGAGGTGGTGCTTTTACATTAACCTGCCCATCGGAGGACTCGCCGCAGCCGCTGTTGTCTTCTTTTTCAACTTGCCCGCAGCGGCAGCGCCTCCCCCGGCCACTTGGAAAGAGAAATTGCTACATATCGACCTAGTTGGCGTTGCACTAGTCATGGGGGCTATCACTTGTTTCATTCTTGGGTTGCAATATGGAGGAATCACCCACCCTTGGAAGAGCAGCGTGGTCATCGGTCTTCTTGTCGGCTTTGGGCTCCTCTCAATTGCGCTGATAACATGGGAAATCTGGATCGGAGACTACGCCATGATGATGCCGCGGCTATATCGACGGCGGTCCCTCTCGGCAACTGCCCCTTTCCAATTCTTCTTCATGGGAAGCTACATTGTTCTGCTATACTACCTTCCCCTTTACTTCCAGAGTATTCTTGGCGTCAGCCCCATCCAGTCCGGCGTGAACAATCTTCCCCTGATGGCCTCAGCCGCCGTTTTCTTCGCGCTTCTGGGTGGGATCGTTGTTATGAAAACCGGGCGAGCCCAACAGGTTATGATGATTGGCTCCATGATTACGACCGCCGCGATTGGTCTTATCTATACTTTGGACATCGGAACTTCCACTGCCAGATGGGCTGGTTATCAGGTGTTTGTTGGTTCGGTCATGTCCTTTGCTATCATGCATGGCCTGGCTGTTGCTCAAGCCGACGTAGGTCCTGAAGATCTTGCAGCCGTAACGGCGAATCTTTTGTTCTTCCAAACAATTGGAGGAGCATTCAGTACCTCAATAGGGCAGTCGGCCTTCGTCAACAGGCTGCTCATCGCCCTGCCCGAGACAGCCCCTGGGGTGGACCCATCCCTGGTTCTATTCACGGGAGCCTCGGACCTGCAGCACGTCTTTCCCGAGGAAGTCCTCCCTGGAGTCCTCAAGGCATACATGGTTGGACTTAAAGCAGCGTTCGCTGTTGCCATTGCCTTCTGTGGCTGCGCTTTCTTGGCCTCGCTGGCAATCCCTATGAAGAAGCTTCCAAGCCATGAGCCAGGTGAAGGTCCTGTGGCCATGGCGTGATCTCAATGGCATCAAATTTAGAATGGTTGCTCCTTATATGTCGTATGATACGTGCACAGAGGGTACCGCATCATTGCTCTCTGGTGGGAGCCTGTGCGGAGCAAGTTGGTTAGGTGGAGTTACTTGGGTATAGATTTTTCAATGCTGGTATTAACGGGTTCTGTGTTCTGTTAACTATAGACGACGGTTGTAGTAGAATACGGCTTATTCAATATCTAATAATACAGGTCAATATTGTCTCAAATAATATATTATTATTATGAATAATAGTCCTCTTGACATACACCAGAGAGGCAGGTAATATTCGAGAAAGCCTGTTTAGCGACTAACTCACCACGGTTGGTGTGTTTCGTAGGTAGCCAGTGTTAAATGAAATTCTATTAATACTGGATGTCTTGCCGATCTTTCTTTACCTTTCTTCCCTTCCCTTCTGAGCAGGCCCACGGGGAATCCTCGAGGTTGCATATTGAGGGTCTTTTAATGTCTACATCAGCCTCCCAAGCAGCAAGATATAACAAAATTAGTTTTCTATCACCTCCAGCGACTTAAAAAGATTAGAGGAGAAGCATTGGACATGGTAGGCAATTATTTGTTAATATAGGGGCTAAAAGCTTATCTTCAAATGTCTTTGTTACCCGCGCCGGGACTTGGTCTCAAACTCAGAAATACTGAGTAAACAGCTTAGCTTAGTATCTAGGAGCTGCTTTCCTGAATATTAATTGCCTGCTAATCCTAACTGGGCTCCTCTGCATGGTATTGATCTTTGGGCGGGTGATTATTGAACCGGGTATGTGTCCCATGAATACGCGTCACCAGTAGGCCTTTGGCCAGGCAGCCTTCAACGATCTTTCTTTATATAATTCTCGAGTTTTGTAGCGGTTATCTCTTGGGCCTTTTGGAGCCACAATCCAATCCCACGGCACCGACTAATACGTCGGCATCATCCACATCAAAATGCTTAAAAAGTCAATCCAAGTTTATGCCACACACACACTGCCCCTCGAGTGCGATATTTACGCCACCGATGCTGCATCAGATGATGCTCCAGTCGTCTTATTTTTCCATGCCGGCGGGCTTGTAGGATGGAACCGACAGTGTATTCCTCCTTGGCTCGTGCAGGTGTGCTACAGACATGGATGGATTTTAATGAGTCCATCATACCGGCTGCTTCCCCAATCAAGAGGCCCAGAGCTTTTACGGGATGCAGCAACCGCGTACGATTTTGCACGGACTTGGGGCCGAACCAAGAATATGCCAAGAGACGTGATATTATGCGGAGCAAGCGGAGGTACATACCTTGAAGACTTCAACTTGATCACTGGGGAGTACTAAAACATTAGCTGTAGGGTTTTTTCTAGTCGCACTTATCTTGCACCATTGCCTACCATCACCGTTAGCGGTACTCTCTATATCGGGTATCAACACCTTCAGGCACCCGTTCTTCAACTCATCCACCCTACTGGCACAAGAACCCATTCATAATGAAATGGTTTCTCGCGCCTTGGATGGACCAGTGGTTGCTGGCACCAAAAAAGCCGGATTTGTAGGAATATTCCATCTCGACAAGCTCACAACTTTCGGATCTAAAAGTGTCGACTATGTGTACCCGGTAGGCATCGAAGAATCGGCTGAAGCTACTCAACGAGGCTTGTTGTATGAATACTTGATTTATAAAAATCAGTATCTAAATTTGGTAGGTGATTTGGACCGAGGGTACGAGTGGGCCAAGGAGCCTGGATATAGCTCCAAGGTAAAAGATTGGCCAGTCAGTATTGTTATTCACGGGGATGCAGACCGAGGGGTCCCTCTTGACGTGAGCGAGCAGATGCGAGCATGCTTGGGTCAAGATAAGATTTTCATTTTCGTTGCCAAGGGACAGGATCATCTATTCGAATTGGATAGATTCATTGAAGACCGTGGACCAGAAATGGACACTGTTCGAAGTGCGGTGGCATATCTTGTCGATACTGTAGCCGCAAAGAAGCGCTCTGCTAGCTGCCATCCATCTGGCGGTAGAGTCGAAGCAGAAGTAGACTAGAGGAAAACGATATATAAATTCAAACATTGAAATCAAGTCTCCTCCGCTTGTTTGAACTAAATGGCCATCATTGCAACAAGCTTTGTCTCGTTTTCACGACCAAGATGAATGGTTTTGATCAAGCCGAACTACTGAAAATTCGTAAGTTTGTTATGACTAGTAGTGCTAAACGTCCAGTAGCTTATCATACTAGTTTTATGCCACGATCCGCATTTGTGGTGGCTGTGTGGCCTGAATGTTAGTACTAGTATCGTTGAAGGATGGCATGGTGACATTCAAAAATGAAGGATCTGCAGTAACGCGGTGCTAGCGATGTTACTGACAGACTGATGAATCAGGCTGGATACGGCGGGAGCAAAAGTAATTTCTGATTGGCAATTCTTCTCCAAAACCCCCGTTAGTTTCTTGACATCTAATCGTCATCGAGAGATATGCGGGATAAAATTGAAGATAGCAGGTGTAATCTCTCTGATCCCGTGGGGCCTTTGCAAGTTTATTTAGAAACCAACCAAGCGGCTGAGATAAAACAGCCACTTGCTGACTCTCAACTTCAAACAGGTTGTGAATGGAACCCACTATACAGTCTTGGCTGCACCAAAACGATTCATGATCGAATCAGCGGACGGAAGGGAGCCCCGGTCATAAGAAAGACTACTAACCTGTAGCATTGATAACACCAACTTAAATGAGTGGCGCAGAAGACTATTGCCGCCCAGCCAAGCCTTCAAGTAGGGCTGAGTTTAGTGCTGCTTGCTAGACTTGCAACAGGCTGTGATAGGCGTAGCTCGTTAGACTACCAGTTTCTTGGGGTTGAGAACCTGGGATCCTCATAGTGAGGCCCAGACTAAGCCACTTTCTTAGGCTGGAGGCCGCTCAATTGTCTTTCGTTGTCTTCCCGCTAGCCTTATCTACAATATCAAATCTCAAGAAACATGGCTAAGTAGGTACATTTACTGGCAAGAAATGCTCCCGGGTAGGAGCCAGCTTTGTGTCTTAACCAGTCTACGTAGGGCTACATCCGTTCCTCCATGATCGGCACTAGGATGGACTATTGATCTTGGTGGATGCCAATCCTCATTTCCCCTGGATCTAGCCCCATTCCCTGTTTCTTATCTTATGGAGACGATATACAAAAAGCACGGTGCTGGAAGCATTGCTTTCTTGGCCAAGGCAGGCCATCACTCATTTTTGGTCCTCGGGAATTGATATTCTTGATCCTGAAAGTCGAATTCTCGACCGACACTCGTTACTTCGCTAACACTCACTTCTCGACGCTCTTTAATACCATTACGAATACAACCCATTATGCTTCTTCGATCTGCCATCGTGTTAGGCTCCCTTTTGGGTGGTGCCGCGGCAAGGTGCCTCAGCCGGTCTTCTATGTCCTCGACATCATCTGTGGCTTCGCCATCTTCTGTTGTCTCTACTACTCCCGTCTTCACCCCTTCCCTTACTCCTACACCGGTGTCTTCTACCTTGCTATCATCGACCACTCCACCCTCGTCTTCCACTCCGGAACTTTCTAGCACTCCAGAGGTGTCCAGCACTCCAGTGGTATCCAGCACTCCAGTGGTATCTAGCACTCCAGTGGTATCTAGCACTCCAGAGGTGTCTACTACTCCAGAGGTGTCCTCCACACCGCAGCCGTCCAGCACCCCAGAGGTGTCTAGCACCCCAGAGGTGTCCAGCACTCCAGAGGTATCCTCCACACCGCAGCCGTCCAGCACCCCAGAAGCGTCTTCGACTTTGGTCTCCTCTAGTGATGTGATCACTCCGACTCCGACTCCGTCACTCACCACCTTTGTGACTTCGGCCACTTCGACCTCTCCCGCGTCAACCTCCTCGGCGGTTTCGTGTGTTGCGAACAGAGGTAAAATCTATCACCTCCCAACTGTTCTGTCCCAGGCTGACCTAACTCATCATCCAGGTACCTGCAGTGCGAGCTCTGATTGCTGCAGCGGTAGCATCTGCTCTTTCGGCGTCTGCACCCCAGCGCAATGCGCGCCAGCCGGATATCAATGTAGCTTCGATCGACCCGACCTTTGCTGCGGACAGGCTTGCTACAATGGCCAGTTCTACCCTAACCCTCAGTTCCCCGGAAACACTTATAATTTCTGTGGCTAGTAAGGTCAGGAGCACAGCGCGGTCTTTGGCTGAGCCGGAATTCCCATGTTGCCTAAATCTTATGCAGATATTCATCAGAAATCTAGATAAATCAGGAAAGTCAGTACAGAGAGCTTTGCCCCTGAAGCAGGAGAATATCAGTAGCAAGCGATAAAACCCACTGGCAAGGAACCAACCTGATCCATCAGACCTATCTAGTGATACTAAATGTCCATGAGCTTTTTTTTAGCGGCCACGCTGCTGAGAAATGACTGTCCCCATTTGATTTTACGGTTGTCATTTTGCTGGATATCATTTGTATTGCAACTCGTAGTCCCATCCCTATCGGGTGGTACCGTGGCGTCTTAATTATGGCTTGTAGCCGAAATTTAGGTGTGCATGGTCAAGCATGTCTGGCTGCTGGGAGGTGGACTAACCCTTGACAGCTCATGAAAATGTTTCACGACGACACCCAAGCTCACACGCAGCTCTGCTCGTAGTCTATAGACCTCCACACAGCTTGTTATCCAGCCAGCGCGGCGACATGGCTTCTAACAGCTGCCACCCTTATTCCTGTGAATATTCCACTCGCGCACATTTGATATGGTAAGTCGGCTCAAGGTGTTTGTAATTCATTAATCAGCAGACATCTATCACCGGAGGATACAGCAGGTATTTCCACCATTCAAGTCCTCAAGAAGAAGCAAAGCGTCTCGATGATAGCATTTGGACAATTTCCTCGGACAACGATTCCACCATCCCCAAGCCCGGATCATGGTCAGGGTTCACTTCTGCAATCGTCAGTCCTGCCACCTTATCACTCGCCAAGAACACACCCAGTGCAGCCATCATTTGCTCAAATGTTACTCCGGTAAAGTTCGGGAGATTCGCCAATGGGAACAAGCGTGGGTCGATCGAATCCACGTCCAAGTGCACCATGATAATATCAGTGTTTTCTTCTAACCGTCTAAGCGCCTTTCTTGCGGATTCTTCTGGCGAAAGAGCCACTGATGCCGAGCTGACGACAGCATATTCATTGTCAAATAGATAGGCGAAATGCTCCGGCTTGTTTCCCGGAAATGCCATATTGATTCCAAAGAGGACCATGTTGCTCGGGTCGCAGACAGCCTCGCCAGACGGGCGTGAGAATTGTCGCATGGTTTCCAGTCCATTATCCCGTCCGATTAGATGCGTCATATTCATACCAGCCAGGTTCCCCGTCGAGTGAGGATCGTTTGGGGAGGCGAGATCGGTGTCGGCATCGATGTAGATGAGACCAACCCGCTTCGGGGGCGATTGTGACGCGGCGTACTCCCAAAAAGAGGAGAGGATAGCCGGACACATGGAACACTCTCCTCCAATAATGAGTTGGAATGGTGGCTGGTCGGACGAGGAGGCCATTATATTATGAGAGACAGCACGGCGAACAGATTGACACACAGATATGTTCAATTCCTCGTTGCGAACGCTTCCGTGGGGAAATGACTTGAGAGAGTACCTCGCAGGCGATTCCAACGCATCAAGCTCTGATACGATGGGTATCCCAGCATCTCGTAGCTTTTTGACTATACCGGCATCTTGGAAGGCTTGTGGTGCTTTTGATTTGCCAGGGATGACAGAGCCACAGTCTGCAGCGACATAGGTGATTGATACCGAGCCCGAAGCAGCCATTGCTTTGGTTTTCAAAGTGCTTATGCTGTCAATGTATAGATTCTTTTTTTCTTAATTCAGGTAGTATCTCTTGTGTTTGCAAGCCTCGTTTTATATTTTTGATACCTCCGCCGATTGGTCATCCTATATATGACAAGCCAAGGGCGTGGTCGTGTTGATCATGTGTATCACGCCCTTGTGGCGTCAGAAGAATTACTTACGGCAAGTCTCTCCATGACTTTCCAAATTAAACAGCCGCAATCGAACTCAAGGTTGTCTCCTCGATAATCAAATGCTAGAGTAAATACTGTGTTCTCATTCTATCTCAGACAGTCAAAGAGCAGGGCCTCACACCCTGGCTATCGACTCTGGCGCTGATTGGTGATCAACTACTTATGAGATGGTAAGCAGCACGCCTATGTCCGATGAGAAGAAGTCAGGCCCATCGTGGGCATGAGAGTCGCTGCACGACTGCTTCCAAAACCACATGGATAGAGTGAGCGTTATCCTCTGGTACGGGACTGTCAGATGATGCAGAAAACGGAGACATCAGTGAGATCATTGACGGGCGGTGTTTGCAAGGGATTACCTCTACACAACTGATCGAGAAATATTAAAGAGTGCTCACTTAGCGAGGACTAGGTGATCATATTTACTGAATTAAATGATAGAATGAGCATATGTATCCTTGTGAACCTAATATATCTATCTTCCGTTAAGATGAGCGACCACTGTCGGTCAGGCCTAGGGGCAGAGGTCAGCAGCTGCAACAGTCAACTCGCAGGAGCATAACCTCCCTGTCCGCTGCTTAGACCGTTATTCTGAGTTAGTATGAGGCGGCAAGTGGCTGAAATAAAACATGGCACTCGAACCCTTTTCGTGTAAGCTAAGGACCTAATTTCTTATTAATAATACTTAACACAATAATATGAAATAATTAATTATTCTGTGATCTTTGGCTTAATATTTTGTTTAATATGAGGTTGATTGTTTTGATATTGTGTTGAGCTTCAGCGCTGGTTCTCAGTGTGCCATGTTTTATGTCAGTCGCTTGGGAGGACGTTCAATGAATCACATACTGAACCATATAATAAACTGCACAACAAAGTCATTTATAAATCTACCTATCGGTCTTCTTCTCCTACTTGCACTGCTGCTCGGCAGGTGCCTCAACCACCCTGCCGGAATTCACCAGTTCTTGGCAAACACTGATTAGGAATGCCGACCGCAGAAAACTGACTTTACCTCCGCCCCCTTTAACTACGACGGCGACACGTGCAGAGTCGTGCTTGGTCTTGGCCTTCCCCTTGGCCTTCCCCTTGCCGTCGCCGAACACCTTGCCCATGATGTTGATGTCGCCGATGATGACGAGGCCGCTCTTCTGGCGCGACAGGAGGATTGAGGCGGTTCTCATTGATCATGAAACCGGGGCCGGTCAATTCTGATGAAACTGTTAGCTAAGCTTAGTAGAAAGAGTCATGCGAGGCTTACCAGTCATCACCATCACGACAAAGACAACATCGCCCTCACGGCCCTGGAAGGAGTCAACGGTGGCCACAGGTTCCATGCCGGCGATATGGACAAGCTCGGCATCCTTCCTCCGCGGGCGCTCAAGTTCGTCCCTGTTGGCTCGGTATGGTGTGATGAGCTTGATCCGGCTTGGATCAATCTTATTCTCACGGACGAACTTGACCAGGAACTTGAGGGCGGCGCGGTTCTGGTCAGGGTTGAGCGTCGAACGCCTACCCCTGGCCTTGATGGATCTGGAACCGGGGCAATGGACGAAGATCGACCGCAGCTTGTCATCATCGTACTTCTTCAGGCCAGGCAGCTTGGACAGGGCGAAGACCTCCAGCGTCCTCCCGATCTGATGCTTGGGTAGATTGGGGTCGCACGCCTCGTGGTACATGCAGTCGACGTCGCTGTACATGCAGTCGACGTCGCTGTACATGCAGTCGACGTCGCTGTACATGTATCTGTGGCACAGCCCAAAGAGGTCGTCAGCCATGCGATACTGGATCCGAAGCACGTAGACAGCTACGCCGGTGACCTTGAAGAAGTTCAATGGGGACATGTCTCTTAGGCTTGCCATCAGCCTAGGTGTTAGGTACCCATCAGACTGCACATGGCTTACCTCAAGTACCTACTGAACAGCCGGCCAAGGTGACGGATTTCGCGTAGTAATATTCAGTATGAATGTTATCCTGAATAGGAGGGAAACATGTGGCTGGGTAATGAATCACGTACTGGACCATAGAATGAACTGCACAGCGAAGTCAATTTATAAATCTATTTATCGGCCTTCTTGTCCTCAGCCTTCTCCTTCTCCCCAAGCCTCTTGTCCCCGGGCTTCTTGTCCCCGGGCTTCTTCTACTCGGGCTTCTTCTCCTGGGCCTTCTTCTCCTCCCCGGCCTGCCAATCGGCAGGTGCCTCAACCACCCTGCCGGAAGTCACCTGCTCCTGCAAAACATTGGCCAAGAATGCTGACCGCACAAAGCTGACAGTGCTCCGTCCCCTTTGACTCTGGACGTGTTGGTATTGTGCTTGGTCTTAGCCTTCCCCTTCCCCTTCCCCTTCCCCTTCCCCTGCCGTCGTCATCCTTGCCGCAGCCACCGCTGAACACTTGGTCACGATGTTGATGTCGTCGACGATGACGAGGCTTGGGTCATAGAAAGTGCACATATTATACAGGCAGTAGATGGTGCCTTTGAATCTCCATGTCAAAGAATCTATCAATCGCAGCTAGGAGCTGGATTTTGCACAGCTCAGCATCGGCGAAATGTGGGTTATGCGAGTTATGCATGGGCTCTTACACCACCTTCAGATGCATAATATCGCTAGTCGCGCGGAAAGGTAGTAGCGACTTGTTTGCTAGTGCGAAAGTGTCGTTTGACAACCCCTCACGACAAAGATAATATCGCCTTCAAGGCCCCGGAAGGAGTTGACAGTGGCCACAGGTTCCATGCCGGCGATATGGACAAGCTCGGCATCCTTCCTCCGCAGGCGCTCAAGTTCGTCCCTGTTCGCTCGGTATAGGCGCGTTGATGTCGGTGAAGGTAATGGTTCTCCTGAACTGTTCATCGCCTTGCAGGCCCTCCCACTTCTGTCGTGCGCCATTGATCTCCCAATCGTGAGCGCTGCCGTAGACTTGATCGTACCTGAACGATGGCGGCAGAGGACCTTCACCCCAGTACTTGCTGACCTCCCTCTCTGGGAATGATGCGACAATGAAGAACTCTCGCTCGTCTAAAACTTCCAGCAGAGTCTTGCCGTCGGCCATGGGTTGGCCATGATTCAACCAGCCGTCACAAGGGTGGCCAGGGTGGCTGATTGAACTCTTTGCTGAATCCTTCAACAGTGACGTTGCGGTCAGCTTCAAGATGTGAATGGCGCTGGACTTGGCCTTGGAATCGGACATGCGCTGGCGAAGACCGGGGACAGCATCGACATCTTGCACGGTGAAGGTAAAGCGACCGCGCAGGGGCTTGATCTTGAGCTCAATAATGATGCTTGAGCTGGCTGTTGAAGCGTCAATTTGAGCCTGTCCACTGTTCATATCGTTAGCTACCACAAACTTCACGCAAACAAACTACACTCAATACACACAAACTACACTCAATACACACAAACTACACTCAATACACACAAACTACACTCAATACACACAAACTACACTCAATACACACAAACTACACTCAATACACACAAACTACACTCAATACACACAAACTACACTCAATACACACAAACTACACTCAACACACAAAGTTTACTCAATGAAGTTCGCATAATGTCACTAGTATAAAAAAGGAAAATAACCTTACGTCGATGGATCTTGCCGCCGATCCCTTCCTCGCCGTGGCTTTTCAACGGGAACAGCAAAGTGAAGCCCGTGAAAGGATCCGTATGCAAATCCGCACATTGGATCAGCTTGGAGCTGATATCCGAATCAGGGCGGAAGTCTCTGCCACTGACCATAGGGCCATCCTATGACCCGAGGAACAGGCAGCAGGACTTGCCGAATGGCTTCCGGACTGGTTCCATCTTGTCTTGTTGGAGAGAGGTGGTGTGGGGGGGGGATGGAATAGAGCGTGAGAAGGGAACCGAAATGTTTTGCCGCGAGGCAAAAACAAAAGAACCAAAGTCTAACGACTCCGGTGATGGTCCCTAATAAATTTTCTTTTTAGCCAAAACCAGTAAGAAATTGCAATTCTTTTTTGTTTTGGATGTAGGTCGTTAAACCAAATCCTCAACAAGTCGATTCACAATATCATAGACAAGAAATTACTTGCCCAACTTTCAACTCTAGACAGCCGGTTCAGAGGCCAATACCCAGATTCCATGGAGTCAGAACCCCGAGAAAATTGGTATTACCGTGGAACCCTAGAAGCAAGTCTAGGCCGAGCAACAGTACCAGACTCTGACGAGTCTGGCGGATAGGGAACCTTGGACAAACCAGGATGGATCGAAGAACGTCTCGACGCGTCGACTGGTCCGGTTGCAACGAATGATAGATTCTCCCTCCGAAATCTATCGGAAGGAATGGTGCATATGCAAAAACAAGTCTGGTCACAGAGGGATGGTGGACTCGTTGGTGGTGGAGGAAGAAGGGAAAGAAAGAGAGATCAGAAGAGGGAGGCGAGGGGATATAGCAACATGAGGCGCACGGACCATGCAACGGTAAACTGCCTCAGGTTGCCGCCTGGGTCAGTTTGATCTGAGAGCAATCTGAGAACACTCCCAGATTACTAGGGCGAGCCCTTTGCAGTGTCGGCACTCATTTTCTTAGTAAACAAGGAAACAATAATCAGAAAATAACAAATTATTCTGTGATATTTAGTATAATATTCTGTCAATTAATATGTTCATTGTTTTGATATTGTGTGAAGATTTAATGCTAGAGGTTCAAGTCTGCCGTGTTTTATGTCAGTCGCTTGCCAGCAGAGTGCACTGTGTGGGACTGGCCATGGAGAGGCTGAAGTTGATCTGGATGTCTATCTAGGAGGTTTTGATTAAATCAAGGAACTAGATAGAATCAAATTAAGCTCATGGCGGACTTGCCAGAAACTGGGATTCCCGTTATCCCTAAGAGCCCGTCATCTTGGCTGTGCAGCCATCCTTGATACATGGCGTTCGACGTGAGCCGGTCTCGTGTGCCGGGCGCTTCAGTCTACGCGTCATCGCGATTGGATTGACATCTAGGTACTGTAGTTCTCAAGGTCATTCAGATACAGGTCATAACTGGTGCTATAGTACAGTATGTCGCTGTAACTCCTCAAATCATGTTTTTGGCCGCGACAGCCTTTTAATGACTGTAGCTATGACTGTAGCTACCGCTTGCCGCGTTTGATAGAATCTCAGTTGAATACTATATAGAGTCTTGAAACGTGCTCGCTTTTGCCAGTGGGTCAGTCAAAAACTGACCAACTGGTACTACCGGTGTCGTCAGACGTTGGTTCTTTCTTTCTTTCTTTTTGTCGAGGCCTAGGCACCCAGGGTTCGATTCCCCTTGAAGTAGCGCTTTTTTTTTATCTTTTTCTTGCAAGCCCAGTGATACACGCGTTGAGGTTTCTGGCCGCCACAATGGTCCCTGCACCGCGGGACATAACATGGGAGGGCTGAGGCTCTTGAAGATGCACACTTGAACGCAAATAATTATTCCATCGATCATCGACATCTTGCATTACCAAATTTCCAAATTGTTATCCAATGAGTAGCCTTCCCATTCCAAAGTGACGCTTTCACGTTCAGGTAGTTGGCATGGGGACTGGGTGAAGCCGCCAGCAGCAGCCAGCAGTTTGTTTTGGCCACCGGAAATTTGCACGAACTCGTGTGAGAAGAAGCGCCAGCACAGCTGAATGATGCAAATCTTGGTGTGTAGGCGCGGTCGCTACCTTACTTGCCTTACCACCCAGTTGTTCTGAGCCTCGAACACTGCGACGACTGGCCACTCTCAATCAAGTGCTGTTTCTTGTCCAATGCTTTCCAATCATTATTGTGTCCACCTGTTGCTCCAAGCCACGATTCGGTCTGCTGTCAAATGATGACGATGGCATGCCAACAATTCCACTCGGCCAGTCCAGTCGCGTCAAGTTGACAATAAGCTGCATCAAGAGAAAAAGACACATACAGTACAGAATCGGCCATTAACATATCTTATCCTTATAATACCAGTCAAGCAACAGATGAATGATTCCTCCTGGAGGTGAGAAATGACCATCTCTGCTGATCTTGTGCTGACAGTAGCTATCATCAGATAATACCTGCTTATGATCCGAATCGAAGAGCCCAGACTCTAGTCCACCAACATCGAACACACCCCCGAGTGCCAATCAGGTCTATCGAGGCGATACCGAATTCCAGTCTACGGTCTAGAAATGCACACTCCCCTTCCTGAAGGATTAGCTCTGGAGGCCTCTCAGGGTTATTAGGTAGGCCAACTTTCCAGCTACCCCCGCGCCAAGAAGCCTCCAACTCTCCAGCGGCCCCTCCACGAACTTACACATCCTCGAGATAAAGCCAGGCCTGTGAAGAGCGGAATGCGCGATCTCTTGGAAAGAAGGGGGAGGGGGGAAGAGATTATGGCATGGGCGGTCTCCGCCTCGAGACTTGACGAGAGAAGACTTTACTACTCTCGTCCAGCATGGATATAGAGGGAAGTGACATCCCCGGTGCAGATATGATGGCCTAGAACTGGCGAAGACGAAACTGTGCACTTGATCAAGGTAAGGACTATGCGTGAATCTTTCAAAGCCCAAAACGAACATGGACCTGCAACAAACTGCCCCGACACTCCACGAGCCGCCCAGACCGATACTTGCGTCTCAGCTTTGGCAAACCTGATGCAGGGGACGAACCACAGAGAATGACAAGTCTGCTGCAACAAGCCAGGTTGTGGTACAAATCAATACACCCTGTCAACGATATCAACACTAATGTGTACGAACAATAGCAGCCCGCCCACTGTCGATTTGCGATCCACCCGCCTCTACAACCCAACGGGCGCGAGGCCACCAGAGGACATCTAGACCACAAGGCACGAGAGACGATCGAGGACTGAAGGCCTGGCGAGCAAGGGTTTTCACATTGTCACTGGACTAGAGCAAGACGACAAGGCTCTACGCGGTTTTTATTGGGTTCAGGTGAATGATGTTCCCATCCCCTGCACCTCTTAAACGACGCATACCAGTGGCAATGAGGGCGATGGTGCCGGTTTCTTCGGGACCTCGAGTCTCTTTCAACACATCAATCGACCAAGGTGCCTACCACATACCGACTGCAAGGTCCTATAGACTCAGAAGTTATTACCTGCCCATAGAAAGAGTAATACATGAGCTAACTACCTGCCTACTTGCACCAAGGCTACCTTACTTGTTCACCCAACCCAGCTACCATGCGCCAACCGGATGCGCAACGCGATGGCAACACGATGGAAACGCCAGCCCATATTATGTGCCACCCGCCCCTTACTTGTCTTGTCAACTTAGCTGTGTGCATTTGAGCTAACTGTTTCGTGACTCCAGCTGAAGCACCTACAGTACCACCCACTTCAATCCATTGCGCCGTCCGCTCCGCCTCCTCGATCCCAACCCGCACAACCACGACCACAACGCACCGACGACTGGCACCCGACTTCCTTCCCAATGGCAGCCTCGCGTTCGCCTACTCGATCCAGGCCCACCCAAATGTCTCTTATCGCACCATGTTCTGTCTGCCTCAGGATAAAAGGGTACGTACCGCCGATCGACTGACCAATCGAATATCACATTGGGACGACAGCCAGCTTCGAGGGAAGGAGCCAACCCCCAGATCAGTCCTTTTTTTCGCCTGCAAAGGCCAATTTGCCCGAAATTCCTGCCAGACGACGGGGAAAATGAGCCAATCGCATCACTCGCTGTGGGAAATCTGCCCATTTTCCGATTTGGATGCAAGTAACGATCGTGGGAGATCTGGACATGTGGTGGGTGGTCCTGGAATATACATAAGAGAAGAGTCGTACCAATTTACCATGAACTTGTCTACTCTGAATACTATCTACATCGTCTCCCAGCTGTTTTCTGTTGGTTTGCCCATCTGCCTGCCAGCAACTCGTCCCCCTATTTTCTGTCGTTTGTCTTGCCTGTCTCGACAAACTGCCTGCCTCAAGTCTCCAAGGTTGCGCTACCGATTCTTTTGAGTCGGCTGTTTCCTTCTTTGCGCTGAAGACACTGAGTTCTCGCATCGGCCTCGTTAGAGGTTGGTTCTTTTGTTCTTGCTTGAATTTATTCAGGCAAGACAATTGGAGACTCGGTTCGTCCAAGCCTTAGTTGGACTCCTCCTGGTTGAAGACAATAACTGAGTTCTCACATCGACCTCGTTAGAGGTTGGTTCTTTTGCTTCTTGCTCGAATTTATTCTTGCAAGACAATTGGAGACTCGGTTCGTCTACGACTAGGTTGGAACCCCCTTCGCCTATATCTTCAGGAAACCAATCGGATTCGTTAGAGTTTGGTTCTCTTGTTCGTGTTTACACGTAACATATCCTCGAAGATGAACGGCACCATGGAGACTCCCGTCACCACCCCTGGCGTACTCGCCGAGAAGATTGACCACCATTGGGTCAAGCACACCGTCGCAGGACACAAGTACAGCGCCATCAAGTCGTCTGTGTTCGCCAGCAACCACCAGGCCCAGATTACCGCTGCTGTCAACGACTGCAATGCCCATGCCCAGGCCGGCCTCCAACTTCAGCTGGAACTCCTCGACGCCATCGAAGACCAGTAAGTCCCTTAACATGATTCAATGGCAATGGCTAATCCTGTCTCAGAGCGTGGCTGTTGCTCCCCGACGACATCGACCGAGTTATCCACCACGAATTTGCCTGCGAGGACGACATCTCGCTCGCCGTCTCATTCCGTCGCTCCGATGTCCTCGACAACCTCAAGGCCCGTCAAGATGCCGCTAAACTGGCCATGCAATCGTCACGCAAGCGTCAGAGCAGCCCGACACCATCCGTCAACAAGAGGCCTCGTGTCGCCAGCCCTTCCGTCGACAGCCAAGACGAATCAAACTAGGAGTCTGACAGTGTCCAAAGCTGCATCGTCATCGAGGAAGACGCAGAGACGCCCGTCCCTGAGACGCCCGCCCCCGAGAGTCCCTTCATTGAAGAGACACCCTCGCCATCGCCCGCCCCCGAAGACGATCCTGACCTGGTCGCTACCATCAACATGCGCTGGCAAGAGTACCTCAATGTGCGCCAGACCCTCGACGAAGCCAGCAACGCCGCCTTCCAGACCGCGTCGCTCAGGTCCCAAGCATCTGACTATGCGAAGAGTCTCAAGGAGATTGCCACCGATGCTGTGATCCATCAGCATCTTCTCGCTACCCAGCTTCGCAATGTGTAAGTCAATTGAAGCTTGTCGCATAGTACGAAGCTAACGAGTCACCAGCGCGGATCCTCCCAGTGATGCTCTGGACGCCATGAAGCTGAGATTCTCCGGCTCCGACTTGCCAGAGTTTGAGGCTGAAATTGTTCGTTTCGGCCAAGCCGACCCTCCGTCCGTGTCCCGTCCCAAAGCTGTCGCGACATCAAAACCCAAGGCCGTCGCGACAACAAAGCCCAAGGCCAGGAAACCCAAGGCTCGCCCAGCGAATCAGTCCAGCATCAAGTCGTTCTTCGCCCCCAAGGCTGGACCATCTCAAGTCGTGCCCACTCCCCCGCCAACCACCAAGCGACCAGGCAAGACGGCTGTGATGGAGCCTTCGCCCGCCCCTCGTCGATCGACTCGTCTCAGCAATCAGACACCCAAGACTGTCGTTCAGGATGCCGCTGCTAGCAGTGCCGATGAGGAGTGGTCGCTCCGTCAGCCTTCAGATGATGATGCTTCCGAGGATGACGCCTCTAATGATGGCGCCTCTAGGGATCACGACTCTGAGGATGACTCCTTAGGCCAGACGCTACAGCTTGGGATTGAAGCTGCATCTGACAGTGATGCGGGAGACCAGGCAGCTCCTAAGCCTACTATCGATATCGCAAGATGCAACAGATGGCCATCGACCGAGGACTATCCGCGGAGGAGTTTGACTACTACTGCAATATCCCATCCCGTGACAGACGAATCGAGCGAGTGTGGTATCCTTTTTACATTCATTCTAGGCCACAAGCCACCGCCTCTGGCTGGAAGGGATATGGTATATCGATTCATCTGCCAGAGGCTTTATAGGATGCGCAGTTGTTAAAATGAAGCCGCGGAAAAACTTGGCCTCGGGGAGCCGCATGTCGGCTGGGAAAGATTTCTCTACCGGATAGCGAAGGGGTACATCCAACTTGTCTTGGACGTCAAGACAGACCCCTGCATTCGACATGCATCTACAGCCCATCGACCTCTGGCCCCATGGAGACAACGCCCCCATCGAACAAGGCCCCCATCGAAAGTCAACCTTGCTCCCATTGCGATGAGGTGTTCACAAGCGTCGGTCCCCTCTTATATCACTGCCAGCAAGTTCATGACCACCCGGAATGGAGTCCGCTGCCAGGGGATGACGAAGACCCGGGCCAGGCCGAAATTGATGACGCCTACTAGGATAAGCAACGAACATGCCCATTTTGTGCTAGAAGGTACAGGAAATGTGGTAGTCTTTTATCTCGTATCAGGAGTTTGTACAAAGATAAAAAGATATGGGAGCATTATTGCGACTTTCCTGGGCGTGGTCCATGATTCAAGACTAAAGATGATCTTATTTTGCATCGACACTCCAAGTGGCGGTCATAAAAACAGGGACTACGGAGTCATCTCGACAGAATTATTGTGGCAGCGACAGAACAATGTTTCCTATTGTGTGATAATAGCTAATTATTTTTATGTGTATTAATAGATAATAATATCTAATAATTACTCAATAATTTATTATTGTCATACACTATTATCTATTATTGTTATGATTACAGCCTGCATAAGAAAGTCGAGATATACCTTTGCGGTCCTTGTTATTCTGACGCCCACTTGACTCTCATAACCCAGCACCACCCTTGGTCCATTGTAATTCTCGTGGCAATGGATAAATCTTTGCTTCTGAGAAGGAACTTCGCGACCATGAAAAGGACAAACACCCAGAACGATGGGCCTGCCCCTTCTGTCAAAAGGTGTTAGACTCTGAAGATTCCCGTCAACAGCACATAGAGTTAAAACATGTGACGCCAGAGCGTGCTTCGACACAAGCTAAAAGGTTGTTTTCCCCTTTTTCCCTTTTTGTTCTTTTTGGGTTTACGTAACGTAAGAGAAAGATATAAGGTTCAACAGCAATGGAAGCTGCCAGAGCCCGACAACTCAACACAATGAATACCGTGAGGTCTACAGCTGTGATATCAGATCATCTTGACCCCCATCATATCGTCCCTAGAAT
This sequence comes from Clonostachys solani, assembly GCA_902141235.2. Lineage (NCBI taxonomy): Eukaryota > Fungi > Ascomycota > Sordariomycetes > Hypocreales > Bionectriaceae > Clonostachys > Clonostachys solani. The sequence goes on from CABFOC020000046.1 coordinate 735,508, forward strand.
AGTGTAGGGAGGTTCATCGTGGTGTGCCCTAGTCTGATAGGCGTCTCATCACCTTGGAGTGCGTGTGTTTGAGACGGAGATGTTTTGACTTGCTGTTCATCCGGTCCTGTCACCCGGCGTTCTCTTGGCTGGTGATTCTGGTTTCAGGGTGGTCAGGATGAGGATGATACGTCTTTATTCGCTATCTACGTGCTCAAGCCTATGGCCTAGCGGTATGCGGCTTCCATCTTTTCACCAGCGAGGCACGACGCTCGAAACCTCGTATACAATACTGAAGTCCCGACGTCGGCCGTGTGACCGTCTAAAACCGCGGATTTTCGGGGTCATACTCGATCATTCCCCGGACCAGCCATCTAATGTCACCCGTCCGAGGGTCCATAATGCAGCCATAATGAGAACACTCGTTGATGATTGGGAACTCCATCATCCACTCTTGCAACAAACGCTCCTTGACCCCTACCCTAGGCCTCACATTCGAGACATCGGCCCTTTGACTGAAACACAAGCCATTTTCCTCCTTCTTTTCAATTTCTACAGGCGTAGTAGTGTCTAAGCCGGCGGCATGGAGCAACCACTTTTCATGCAGCATAGTCATGCGCAGATTTGAGTCTTTCAGCCAAGGCTCTGCGCCCAAAAGCGAAGCTCGAGGGTCATCTGAATCAGACGGCATGAAGCGCCTTCCCGAACAGCAGCCAGACTTGTGAGTGTCGTGATTCGTTTGCACAATGAAACGATCAGAAGTCTTCATTTTTCCACTATACACATCCTTCTCGATCACTGCAGCGCTCAGACCATCGCAGAGCGTGAGGTAGCATGGCGAAGTGGGCTGCTTCGTCAGTTGGGTTGCTAGAGCTGTTATTGGCGCCGAGGCATTGTCGCTTTCCGATGTTTCGTGAAGCGCCCAGCCTCCCTCTCTGAGGATCACGGAGCGGAGGACAGAAGCTACGGATGGGCGGAAGCCCAACAGAACTAGCAACTGGTGTTTCCGGACGGCTGCGCTCGAACATGAATGCTCATTCGATGGCCGGTAGTTGAGTGATATGGAGAGCCCGGGTCTGTGGGAATGTTAGGAGAGCAATTCTCACCGGTTGTAAATAACTCACCTCGTGGCTGTCAAAGTACCCACAAAGCCGGCATAAGTAATCGACCTGGCAATAACTCGATGGGGGTCGTCATTGGAGTCTACAAACTCTACAACAATAAGCAGGTGTCTGAGAGGATCCATGGCCCAGTCCAGTGTTCGAAAATGAAACAAGCGGCTGGTGGCCTCTGGTGGCTGCGGGTTGTTGGGCTCTGTCAAGATGCATCCTGCCGTGCAGCCCATCATTACGTCGAGAAGGATATTCAGAGCGATGAGGAGGTAATTGTCCATGCCGACTAACTTGGCGATGCTTTTGACTTCGCGGTCTTGCTCGTCATCGTGGAGTCTGCGGAGGCACACCCTGACGCAGGCCTTGACGAGCCAGCAGACGATGGGATACCTGAAAATGGACGCCAGCAGGTCGTTGAATATCGCTGTCATGTCGCGCATCCGCGGCGCAAAATCGCGCGCCACCTCTACATAGCGCTTCTCTGGTGCGATAGCGATGTCGACGCGGTAAGTAGGTATTGGACCTTTGGCAAGAGGCATGAAGTCGGCGGCTCGGAGAGGTATGAGGTGTTTGTGGCATTGATGTAGGGCGGCGGAATGAAGTTGAAATAACAATCTCTATGAAAGGACTCATCAACTAGTCCCACAAAATTCTCAAATAAGAGATTCGTATCTTGTAGGTTGCGGCGGGTCTCGGAATTCTCACGGACCTCCGAGCACATGGCATAGGAAATTATCAATGTTTGGATGCTCTGAGAAATCAAGGTGAGAGCTAAAACCTGGACATGATAATGCCCAGCGCAGGCATTATAACACAAGCAATCCAATCTAGAGGGCCGTGATGCTTAGTTCAGGATGAGCTAACCCTCACAACACTTCTTAGGTTTACCCATAGTGCATCCGTAACTTTATCACTCCTCAACTTAGCACGTTATCTTACATAGAGAGTTAGCTCTATTTCTGGCTTTAATATACCTGAACCTTTATATAATGTAAGAGAAAGTGAATAAAGTTTAATAATAATAAAAGCTACTAGTGAGAGCTGGTAGGATAACCCTCTCAAAGATAGGCTGCAGCTGTAGCCCTGACTTCCCTGTCTCTCTCGAAGATAGACCCTTCCATGGCTCCAACCTCTCTATCTCTCTAATAGATAGCCTATAGCTATAGACCTAACCTCTCTATCTCTCTTATAGATAGCTAGTTACTATAACTATAGATCCCTTATCTAGTAGATAGATTAATAGCTTAATAAGGGATAATTAGATTATAAAAGGAATAATTAAGCCTTATAGCTAAAAAAGAGTATACTTTATCTTTTATTTATTTTTTATTCTTAAAATATAGTTATTATTAACTCTTAATCTCTTAATTAACTATAGGATTACTTATATAATATATTATAAACCCTCTTTTAATCTCTTATCTTACTATTTAATATTTTAGTTAACTTAGCTTAACTACTATCTTTACTTAAGATTATAGCTTCTATAGCTATAAGCTAGAGGGATTTTACTCTAGCACTTACTAGAGCTTAATAACTTAATATAATAAATATAGAAGCTTAAAAAAGCTTTTATTAGCTTAATACTATTATAAATAAATGCCTTTATTAAGCTATAGGAAAATTATATATAAGAGAGGGGATCTTAAATCTACTTTATAAGTTAATAGAAAGGGATTTTACTTTAAATAAATAAAGACTTAAATAAAGTATAATATAAACTAATAAGTAAATACTTTAATATATATATATATATTTATTTCTTAATTAGAAATACTCTTTTAATAGTTATTAATATAATTATTATTACTTTTTATTAAGATTTACCTTATAAACTATAGAGTAAATTAAGTTACTTTATATTAATTAATTAAATAATCTTAGATTAATATAAGATAAGGAGGAATAAAATAACTAACTTAAAGCTTTTTAAAGCTAGAAAGCTCTCTAAAGCTATTAACTTAACTTATTATAGTTATCCTTTAAAGTAATAATATTAATAATTATAACTATTATAATAATTATTATAATATTTATATTAATAATCTTTATATTTATTATAGTACTTATATTAATAAACCTTATATTTATTATAGTACTTATATTAATAAACTTTATATTTATTATAGTACTTATATTAATAATCCTTATATTTACTATAATACTTATATTAATAAAACTTATATTTATTATATAAGAAACTTTAATACTTAATTAATAAACCTTATAATTATTATAATAATTATATTAATAAACTTTATATTTACTATAATATCTATATTAATAGTTTTATATCTCTTTATATAAGAACTTTATAATAATTATAAGCTTATATTATAAAAGATAATATATTATCTTTAAAGCTCTTAAAGCTTTAAAATACTTATAAGTATAAAGCTTTCTTTTTACTAAATAGAGATTCTTTAAGCTAATAATTTACTCTTTTATCTACTTTATAATTTATTTTCTTAACTATTTTATAATTAATAAAGCTTTTCTTTTTTACTTAAAGCCTACCTCTTTTATTATACCTTTTAAAGTAATCTCTTTAGTATTCTTTAACTTACCTTATAAGCTAAACTTACCTTAAATCTAGCTTACTTTATAATTAGTTTACTTTATATTAGTATTATAAATAAAGGCTTTTATTAAGCTATAGGAAGTTATATATAAAGTAGATTAATTAGACCTACCTTAGTAATTTATAATAACTAACTTTACTTTAGTAAAGTAAAAGATATAATAGCTTACCTACCTTTAGAAATAGTAGGTTAAGCCTACTAATTTAGGTAAATACTATATTAGGAAATATTTAGCTTTATTATTACTTACTGCTTTTACGCCGCCTATAAAGTAGCTAGTCCCCCGCTATTACTACTATATACCTCTATAGTCTCTTTTTCCCTCCTATTTTTTAGTATTACTATTATATACCTACTAACCTTAGCCTAACTATAATATAAATAGTATATTTATATTTATTAGCTATTTAAGCTATAAACTATCTCTATCTTCTATAGTTATTATTTATTTAATATTCTTAATATTATACTAGAGGCCTCCTTTATTCTACTTTTACTTATAAGGTAATAACCCTCTTAAATATTTAATATTATATTACTCTATAGCTATACTAGTATCTTAAAAGTTATTACTAAAGGTAGTATAATAATCTTTAGGTAGCTAGTATTAGCTAAGATTATATATTAAGTAGCTAAGTAGTGTAATATATTAGCTATCTTATCTATATACTATTAGAGTTAATAGGTTACCTCTTAAGTGGAACTATAGGTGAGAGTTATTAGCTCTTAGCGTAAGATATATAAGCTTAGATAGGGATAGAGTTAGCTATAAGGAAGTAAGGTATTTTTAGTTCTACTAGGCTTAGCTAAAAGTTTATTTCAGCCTCTACCTTATATTTAGTTTCCTTAATCTAAGGGTAGCTATATAGTTAATAATTCTCTATTATCTTAACTCCTTTACCTAAGTTAGAAGGTATATATATTAGGAAGATAGTACTAAGGCTAAGATAGGGTAATATAAGTTTTATAGAGGTAAATAATTATTATTATTATTACTAAGTAAAGAGGGTACTATTATTAGCTCTATATAGGCTATTAAACTTTTATATATTATAGATTCCTTTAGACTATTAATAATATTAAATCTACCTTAAGTATAATTACCTAGTAGTTCTAGACTTAGCTAGATATCCTAAATAGAGTATAATAGTATCTTACCTATAGTAGCTAAGGTATAATATACTAAGCTCTAGCTTTATTATATTAGATCTAGCCTATAATAATACTATTCTTTCTAATAGTATCCTTAAAACACTAAAGGATAATATAGCTATATACCTTAATACTATAGCCTAATAGGGCTAGTAAGGTACCTCTATATTAGTTACTATAGGATAAGAAAGAGATATATATATTCCTACTATATTATTCTCTAGCTACTAGCTAAAATACTAGGCCTATAAAGAACTATTTTAATTTTAATGTTTTTTTAAAGCTATTTACCTATTATTATATTAGAGGTATATAAGCATATAGCGAGAGGAGTGAGCAAGCTAGTTAAAGGGTAATCTTATATATAAGTTAACTATATATAGGATAACGCGAGAATAGAATCAAGATATTTACTACTTCGCTATATAGAGTGAATAAACCCACTAGCTAAGCTATCTACTATATCTAGTTATATACTTACATTAGTTAACCTAATACCTAAGTAGTCTTAAGAGTGTTAAGCCTTAATATATAGTTAGTTAAGCCCCTTAATCTCACTAACTATATAAGGCTTATCTTATTATATTAAGTAGTAATATTATAATTGACCCAGGAAAGCTAGGGGAAGGAATCTAAGGAGCCTGCTTTTGCTATAATTTATTTTCAGGTAAATAACCTAAGGTCTATATCCTTAGCTATAGTAATAATAGAGGAGGGGGAGAGAGGGGGGAGGGCAAAGAAGGGAATCTATCTATAAAAGGAGGCCCTCCCTCCGTCAAACAGTACACTAGCTTTATATCTACTATCAACTTCTATACTAGAATAAGTATATCACACTACTTTAATCTAAAATACCTTAGCTCTTAGCCTAAATCCGCCTATAACCTATTTTTAAGATTCTTATAATAGCTTTTGAATTTAGAATATATATACCTCTATAGCTTATACTATAAAAGTTAAAGAGGTAATAATATATAGTTTCTTTACCTTAAAACTATATCTAGACCTTAAATATAGTTAAGGATTTTAATATAATATAGCCTTCTTAGTATACTAAGGAGACTATTAAAGAAATCACTAGTATAAGAAATAGATTTAGTATAGAAATAAGTTATATACTAACTAAAGTGAAAATAGATAAGACTCCTAGCTCACCTAATAAGCTCCTATTAATTAAAGAGCTATTAAAAGCTAACTAGCTAAACAGCAACACTAGCACTAGGTCAAGTGTGCCTAGCACTTTCACCTCGCTAGACTATATAACTAGTTTAACCTCTTATATCTAGATAGATAGTAATATTAAAAGTAGTAGTAAGACTTAGGGTATATACTAATTCTATTCTAGACCTTAAAAAGGATAGAGCTAATAAAAGACTATAAATTATACTATTATTATTAATAAAGATATAAATCCAGATTATAGTATTAATAGTAGTAAGCCTCTATAGTCTCTAGACTAGACTCTTTTAGCACCTGCTAATAGCGATGCTAATAAGTCGATCAATATTATTAGGAAAGATATAGATAATAATTAGCTCTCTAAAGAGTTATTATATATATAGGTTAAGTTAGATCCTACTCCTATATATAGTAAAACTACTGATTTTTTAATAATCCCCCCTATTAAAGTATTATACCTAGCTCTTATTACTAAAATAAGTACTAAGAGGGCTAATCTTAAGAGTAGTAATATAGAGATATAGAATAAAAGTACTAATATAAGTCTAGCTATAGATAAGCCTCCTACCCCTCCTCTAATAGTAGATAAAATATCTAAAAGTAAGTAGAAAGCTATTAAGATTATAAGTAAAAAGATAATTAATAGTAAGTAATACTATAGGGTAGACTAAAAGCTAACTTATAAGCTAGAGGAGAATTATATAAGTATAAGGGAGTTAATTAAGGAGTAAAAGAAGTTAAAGATATATTAATAGAAAGGAGGTAAGAGGACTAGGAGCTAGACTACTTAGCTTATATAAGAAGCTAGAGTTTCTAAAAAGGTAATAAAGAGTTATAGATAAGGAAAGATAAGTAATAATAATAAGGACTCTATAAAAAGGCCCTATAGCCACCTATATAAGATATAGTATCTTTATTTTAACTAACTTAACTATTAAGGAGCTAGTATATATTAAATTAACTTCTATTATATTATTTCTTTAATATAGTATATTTATAACTCCTAATAGCTAATTCTAAATAGGTAAGATATACCTACTACTTACTATTAGGGAATATCTTATATAACCTTCACTCTATAAGAACTAATAATTACTCTAATAAGGTTAATAATATATTATTAACCTCTAATCCTCCTTTATATTATCTTAGTATAAATTATATAGAGTTATTACCCTATATATTTTATTATATTATATAATTCTAGTTCTATTCCTTCCTATTAATATTAGCTAGACTAATAGTAAGCTAGCTACTATTCTTTAATCCTATTTATATTATAGTAGATAGTATAATAAGTTATTCTATAACTTAAATATTCAATAATCATACTACAATAGCTAATAGCTTAAGACATATTTATATTTTAGGAGCAAGGTTATCTAAGGGCAAGCTATTTCTCAAGCCCAGGAAGTTAATATTTCCTAATTACTAAATTATAAGACTAAAGGCTTATATTAAGCTTAGCCTAGACTTTAGCTATTACTAATTTTATATAGGTAATCCAGGATATACACACTTAAAAGATAAGATTTCTAAAATTATTAGGAAGATCTAATAATATAAAGTCTAGATTATTAATAAGTAATTCTATAAATCTTACTAAGGCTAATATAACTAAGGACTATAACTTTTAATTAACTTACTTTTCTATAGCTACTTTAATAATAATAGGAAGTTAATCTATATATATTAATATACTTAAGAAGTCCCTGAGATTATCTTTAAATAGCTTTAAGAGATTATTAATTTAATAGTAATTAGTAACTATATTAATATCTATATAGAAAATAGCCTAGCTAGTAGTAGAGTCTAAATAAGTATAAATATTAGTATAGAGATACTCTAATATAGCTTTAATTACTATAGGCTTATACTTATCTATATAAAGGTATATATATATAGCTTCCTTTATTTCCGTTTTAGTAGAGACTTTCTTAAGAACTACTACATTTTAGAAAAGGGAGCCTATCTTAAAGTGACTAAATAAAGCCACCTCTATAACTAGGGACCATATATATATAATATACTTATAGATATTATAAGTTTATACTCCGTAGGAAATTATATAGTTACTAAACTTAGATGACTTCTAAAGGTATTTTAAAGATATAAGGCAGGCCTTATTAATACTTAGTGGCGATAGTAAGACATAGAGCATATAACTTTTCTTACAGCGGAGAATAGGATTAATAAATTACATTTAACCCTTATCCCTAATATATAAAAATAGTATTAGTTAATTTAAGCTTTAAATATAATAGCGGAAAAGTTTAATAATCTAAGTAGAAAGAAATAATATATACAGCTTAATAAGGTTCTAGATAATATTCAGGTCTCACACTATCCCTCTCTAGATAACGGACAGCAACTCAGCTTACTAGGTGGTAGAGGGGCATTAAGTTTCCAGTCAATTGATTTAGTTCGCGATCATTGACTACTCGAGTGCTGCTTGCGGCGTCGTGTCTTAGGTGGACATGTTCCTGCTTGCGGAACACCTAAAGTTTCATTGGTCTTTGTAGGTTGGTGGGTCTTGATTACAAATAGATGGGGCAAAAGCTGTGCTAATGTAGTTACTAAATCTTTCAACGGCTGGGCCCATACTAATAAAATCATTCAACTCCAAAGTCAGTTAGTGAGTGATGATATCACTGCCTATACGAAGGCCAGAGTTGGCGAAATGCCGAGATGGAAGAAACAGCTAGATATCTAAGCAGAGATTGAAACTACCCTCCTAGAAAAGGTAGATGGAATATACGTAGTCCTCTCTAGTATTCCATCCCCCTATAGTTGCAATTCTTCTGTCTCCGATTCAGCAGCTAAATATCTCATAGGTTCCATTAAGTCTCATGCCAATTTGACACATTGGAGCGATGTTTAGACCCGCCTTCTGTGCGGAGAGAACTACAAAACCTGCCTGAGACGCTGGATGCGACATATGCACAAATTTTGCAACGAATACATCCGAATCATCTAAGCACGGCGAAGCGCCTTCTGCAATTTTTGACTTACAGCGAATTGAATATGTACAGCAGCAGTAAACTTTACATGTATTGAGCATGAACGACCGTATCGACAAATCATCTGAGACCACTAACAATACAACACAGGGCGAAATGGGTTCTTGCTAGATTTCGAGTTAATTAATCATGTTTAGTTCATGGGGATAACCTGTGGTTAACGAAGCTTTGCCAGGAGGGCTTGTGCCTAACAGAGGCAGAAGCAGCGGGCCCACTGCTTAGTCCCTTCTCTCGTTCACCGCTCGGGAATGTCTCTCAGAATGACGCTACTGCAAACAAGGTTTTTTTAGCCACACATAAGATTCGAATTCGGCGACAGTGATCAGAGGCGATAAAAGAAATGGAAAATGGCCATAGCCAGCTTCGTTCCTCAAGGCTGCTTTGCGCAAACCACGACTGGCTTGCCTCTCCTGTTCGATATCCTATCGAGCATCAAGTGACAACTCCCAGCCAATCATCGACTGCTTAGATGCTCTGAGCCTCACTCCTGATTGGTTAATTGTTTTTTTTCACGTGACCATCATCACCATTCTAGTCTGACATACGGGCTGAACTGTCGGAACTTTACGGAAAGGGAGCAGTATGCCCATTAGCCAAACCCCTAGCAATTGCTTAGTCACTAATGCAGGAGGCCAACCATATTTGTTTGACAATTTTTGGGAACAGCCAAAATGTCCAGCCGGTTCAAGACCATATGCGAGCCATCGATGTCCTATGTTTTTCACGACTTGTTTTAGTCTACCGCGACCAAGATGATACCCCGCATTGTGGCTGTCTCGTTGCAACATCTATCTTTTTTCGACGACGACTTTACCGCATTATTTGCCGACCTCGGCGCTCAGGCTGATATCCAATGGGGTAAGGAGCCAGCTGCCGCCCTCGATTTGCTGCAGCAAAACCCAGCACCGAGTGCTGTGCTCATTACCGACGCTACCCTCACCCAACGCTCTTCACACATACACGTGTGGTATGCGATACTATCTTACGTTCGCCAGGGTGGAACCGCCATTGCTATGGGCGATTTCAGCAGCTTTGCCAAACCCAACGATATCGGGCCTTTTTTTGCCAGGGCTGGCTTGACCTGGCAGGCTGGTGCTTACCATCGCACTGACGTCGCGCTCAATTCTGAACTGGCTACCACTCTGGTACCAGACCTCTCCACTCGATTCAGTATGAAGGCTCTGTTCCTTAAGGGCGTGGAACCAGCAGCAGTTCTCTATGGCCCCGACCAGAGATCTTTCACACAGTCAGTTGTGTTCCCTTCTGAGAAGGTTCAAGACTTGACGGAGGCAGCAATCGCATTTGCGCAAGTTGGTGATGGTAAGGTCGGATACGTAGGAGATGTAAATCGGGAAAGGGAGACAGATGCTGCTATTGTAGCTATGTGTCTACGTGCTAGACCCAATGCGTCATTGGCATAAGCGACGATCAGCAACTGAGGTACAAGAAGATGGCTTGAATCTATTCATGGGCGCAACAGTGGCACTAGGGGCAAAGCGGGTTAGTAATGATCTGCTGAGCTTCGGCTATTCGTATGGTCGTATGAATAACTGCGCCTGCATGGAATTCTTAATTAATTAGTCGTCTATCTCTCCCTCTTCTATTCACTTATAGTGCACTTTATCTAGAAACAATCTAGAAGAGTAGCACATTTTATATATATATAAGATTAGCTAATTAATTAATCTATCTTTTTTTTCTTTTTTTTTCTTAAAAGCCTTATTATTTTAGAGGATATCTATTATATACTATATAGTATATATAGCGAGGTATTAGGAAGTAGTCTAATTCATTTACAAATTTAGACTAGCTAAGTATACTTAATACCTTAGTTAGGCTAATAAAGTGGTTTAGTATTTACTAAATAGTAGGTAGATATTATTTTAGAATAATAGCTCTAATATTTAAATTCTCCTTAATATTAGTCTCTAGATCTTTAGGGGAGTTAAACCTCTATAGTAGACTATTATTATAAAATAATCACTCTTTATATATATATAGGTAATAGATTATATCCTATAATTTATAGCTTTTATTAATAATATAATCCTTTAGTATTAGTACCTTTAGGCCCTTAGGAAATTCTAGATAGCTATAGAGAGGTAGATCTAATATATAAGAGGCCTAGTAGTATAAGCTAATCCTAGAGATCTTATTAATTATCTATCTATACTATTAAGAAAATATAATTACCCTATCTATATATACTATAATCTTTTTAATATTTATATAACTATAGTATTCCATCTATTTGCCTACTATAAGATTCTATATACACTCTCCCTTAAGTTTAAACTAAGAGTAAGCTAAGGTTACTAAGAGTATTATATATTCTATATATTAAATATAATAATATTTAGAGGGGGATTAGCTATCCTATTTAAGTATAATATAGTATTTATTATAAATTTTAGTAGTATAAATACTATTAGAGGGACTATAGAGATACTCCTATATATAGCATTAGGCTCTTTAATATAATACCTATAGAGTATATTATAGGGTTAGAAGAGTATTAGGTCTTATCTTAAGAGCTAATAAAAGTGCTTATCTATCCTCCTTAAGCCTTACTTCTAGAGTAAGTTACTTTTAACACTTTATATTAGTGTTAAAATTAGCGATTAATTCCTTAGCTTTATTACTACGATAACGCTTAGGTAGTGACTAAGATCTAGTTCTTTAAGCTAGTCTAGAAGTATAGTCTTTAATAAAATGAGTTAAAAAGGGAGATAAAGATTACTAATAAGCGTGTAGTGACCTCTACGTAATAGTGTCTTTATAACTTATAGCTAATAGAGGGTAAATTATATATTAGTTATAAGGTTTAGAAGTACTAATAGAATTTCAGCAGGAAGCAGGAATAAAGAATGTTTATAATAGTAACACTAGTAACTAAGGTACTAGAAGATGGCTTAGATCCTATTTTTAGGCGCTAGAAGGCGGGGCAAAGCGGATCAGCAATAATCCGCGGAGCATCGGATATTTGCCGGATAATGCGTTCCTTATAATACCCTTGCCCACGGATGCAGACTCAAGGCTTCTCGCAGCCTCCTATACACATATGGGCATACTATACCCATATGTCACCTGCATCACGTATCCTAGTCTATGACAACTCGCCTTTCTATGATTTTTCAGACGAAGATAGACCCGAGAACAATAGAGAAATTATGGATACCTGTAATGTACCAAAATCATTTTAATTCAATCACCCCAGAGCACAGCGTTAGTCCCAAACATAAGCCCGTGATCTTTGTTACTAGCAAAAAAAAAGATGGCTGTGATTAAATGCGTGTACGTATTTCGAGTTGGCCGTACTTCTACTTGTGCCTAGGTAGACTTTGCCTTGCGATACCCCGTCCAGGCACGCGTTTGGGGGCAACATAAGAGTTATGTATTGAGAATACTTATCCCTCTGGCTTTGTAAATAAGAAGGAAAATGTAACCTATTTATGTACATATGAAAATTCACTGATAAGGTCCACCCCCACCCTGCTCACACTATCCCTCCTACATACTTGAACGCGGCGACCTAAGGCGATAAGTCGACTTCGGATTCATCGTTAGTCATTTTGTTAATCAGGGCGAGATAGCTCGTGCATCGAATGGTACATTCGTGTTCCTCCCCAAGCACCGTCCTCATTAGCTCTGCAATTGATACCCAGATTCCCTGAGCCACATGCCACGCGCCTTGTCCCATATATATTAGAGCTAGATTGAACATGCTTATTAAGGTGTAAGGATGGCTTTCGGCCAAGTTGATTCTACACTTCTGAACTACATCGGCCATAAGTTCTTCTACTATCTTTCGTTTACCCTAGCCATTATATACTATAGCCTGGTTTAACAGTTAGATAAGGGTATTAGGGTGATTATCCCCTAACTTTTCTTTACTTATAGCTATCACTTTTTCCCCTAATTTAAACCCTACTTTAAATTGCCCCTCTTCCTAAAGATAGACTATAAGATTATTTAACTAGGAAAGCCTTATAGGATATATATTATCAAAGACTTTAGCTCCCTTAACCAGGACCTCCATTAAAATATTTCTTACATCCTTATACTTCGCCCGCTTATAATATATTAAGGCTAGATTCACTATAGATATAAGTGTTTAAACATACTTATCGCTAAGGATTCTCATTATCCCTTATATTACTAGCTCTTATAGAGCTTCTGCCTCCCTATAATAACCTTAATAGTTATAGGTTAAAGCTAGATTACCTATAGTAGATAATATATTAAGATAATCCTCTTTAAGCACTCTACTTATTATTTTCACTAATAGTAGGCCTACTTACTATACTTCCTTATATTAGCCTTATTTATTATATATAAGAGTAAGATTTACTTTTAACTAAAGTATATTACGATACTCTTTCCCTAGGTGACTTTTATATATCTCTATTACTTACTTTAGAAGCTTCTTACTCTCCTAGTATTAGCCTTATTCTATAAGTACTAAGGCTAATTTCTCTATTAAGGAGAGAGTTCCTATATACTCTATACTAAATAATATTATTCTTATCTAAATAACTTTATTTAGTAATTCTTCTACTACTTAGTACTAGCCTTAGTTTCTATATACTATAGCTAATAAAGCTATATATATAAGAGTATATAGATAGCCTTTACCTAACTTCTCTATTATTATTAGTATTATAGACCTCTATAATTACTCTATAGGCTTCTATTTGCCTTATAGGAGATATAGTAATACTAAGTTACTTATAGATATAAGTATCTCAGGATATCTTAGTCCTAGGTTTTATTTTTTTATATCTATAACTTATAGAAGTAGTACCTTTACCTCCTTATACTTATTTTGCTCTATATAGATAGAGGCTAAATCTACTATAGAGGTAAGCGTCTTAGTATAATCTTCACTTAGTATCCTTATTCTTACCTCTAAAATTTTCTTTTCTATCTCTTTAGCCTTATAGTATTAATTAAGATATAGGTATATTATAGCTAGATTTACTTTACTTATAAGTACTTTAGGATCCTCCTCACCTAATATCTTCTTTATAGTAGCTACTACTAGCACTTAGAGCTCTTTTACTATATTATAACGACCTTAATATTAGTATAATATAGCTAAGTTAGATATAGAGAAAAGCGTGTAAGGATACTTATCTCTTAAAATATCTATCCTCATTATTATAGCTTTTAAACCTAATTATTCTGCTATATTATACTTTCCTAGTTATTAATACCACCTAGCGAGATTAGATATATAAGTAAGAGTAGAGGGATATAATTTACCTAATTCTTCCTTCAAGACTATAAACGCTACTATCTATACATTCTCCGCCATGTTCCATTCCCCCTCATGGTCGTATGCAGACGCAACCTCGTGTGCGTTAGTGAGGAGAGCTTTTGGTATTATCGTATTCTTTTCATCCATGCTGCCGACTAGAAGCCGCGGAATCATAGATTTCAGGCTCTTTTCCCCATCTTCGGTACATGGATGCAGTCCAGTAACAGAGGCTGAAGACATTTTCAAATGCGAGATGAAGCAACTGAGTCGAAATCTTGCACGCTCAAAAGAATCAAAACGCGATGATTAGACCATAGACGCCGTAAAGCTGTGTACTGACGAAGAAAAGGGTATGTATTGATTTAGACTAGGATAAACCAAGATGTAATGGCCATTATCTCATGGTATCTGGCTAGCAAACAGGACAAGACCTCACGGTGATATGAAGCCAGTAGGGATCAAGAGTGTACTCCCACTAAGTGGGCCTCCCGACATGATTGGCTCATTGTCGGGCACATCTGGGTCCTGTAAAGAATCTTGACATATGTTAATATTCAGGGGTCCTAAACATAACACTTATACATAATTGGCTTTGTCAAATGATAACAAGTAGCAAGATTTGTCTACTATAATTCAGTCAAAGATTCAAATTGACTGTATAGCGTTTCAAAAGCTCTTCCATATCGTACTCACTATGGCTCTTCAGAAATAATCGTCTCCCTGTTCCCCTCTTTCCCTACAAGTCGATATCTTAGGCTGCCAGCTTGATATCAAATCAGCTGCCCAAAAAGAGCCTGATACTCTTCGAACAGAACTAATCAAAGCTCTTCGCTATATCATACTCTCTGCCTCAGATCTTACCCTCATCGAACTTCAAGAAACATTCCGCGTTTCCCTTAGCCGCCCGCGGATCAAAACGCCGGACCGTCTGGCCTCAGTTGTCCATGCATGTAGACGAAGAACCATTGATGAGCATCTGTGGGAGTCCCAGATCTGGCGTCAAGGCGGCACACTACTTGTCAACGCCATCAGTAGCGCCATCAGCAATATTTCTCTGGATGAGAGCCAGACTGCTGACATCTTGAGGTTGTTTCAACTCAAATCACTCGGTGGACAGCCTGCTGTCACTGCCTTCCATCTTATGGGCTGTCCAGAGAACCTGGAAAATGGTACACAATTGGGGGAGAAGTTCTTCGCATATGGCGGGACGCTGGCATTAGCCGCGAGCGCGGTTGCAATATCCGACAACGCCAAAGTTATACCGTTACTGGAGAAACTACTAGAAAGCCATAGTAGTGGGCTTGTCGAGCATATATTTAGGGCCACCCTACATAGCGACCTACTCGAAATTATGCAGCGAGTGTTCCAGTCAAAAGAACGTCCACAAACACAGAGGAATCGCATTAGGCCCACACCCCAGAAACTAAAATCTCGAAGGCGTGAAAACGCCACACCAAAAGGAGACATGAATGAAGGGACAGCAGGTGGGCAGGCGCTGTCATATCCAAACAGTTGCCGGGGGTTCGACGCAGGAACAGATAAATCGGGCACTGCTTCCAATGATGGTAGACACTTCTCCTCTTCTCTTCTGACAACTTAACAGGCTAACAAGAGTAGGTAATTTTCGAGTTAATCTTAACACAATGGGGACGATTCTGGATGAACCAGGCGAACTCTTTCCATATTATAGCATCAACTTAGATGATGCTGAGTTTTCTACGCCCTTTTCGTGAAAATAGCCAAGAAAAATATCACTCTATTAGAATCAACTTCGATACGCGGAGGCTCGACAATCCTATACCCCTCGCCCGGACTAAGAGCGATTTTATTAAAGTAGGATACGGGATCCTGATCTTGAGGAAGGGGTATGATTTCGCCGGGGAACATTTCGCGCAGGGTTGGTGAAAGGGTTCCCATGAAAGGCCCGCGGCACCTGAGGATAAATGCCGCTCGACCTATTATCTGCGCGAAATAATTGTCAGCAACCCGCGCCCCCAAGCCACGGCACAGTCTTTCTCACACCCACTCACCTCTGTATTGGCGGCTTTCAGGAGACCGACGATCCTGCTCTTTCGATCCAGATGGCTACATTGTTCGATGCTACTGGACGGATAGGATACCCAAGCATCTTCACCTAGAGAGGAGAGCCAAGCAACTAGATTGTTCGCGTGCTCCAGAGCAATACCACTGTGCACATCGATGCTCATTGGGGACACTTCCGAAGATTAGAATAAAGATAAACGAAGCCTAGCAGATGAACTTATTAGCGTTCGAGCTACTACGTGGTTGCTAGCTGATTGCTTGACGGGTATACCCCGAACTTATCTCTCCCATCTAAGGATATAGCCTCTGCTTCCGTGAATTACCCGGTCTGTATTTTCAGAGTGGGGGTGATACTATTAGGCATTATAGACCACGCGTGTCGAGCAAGGGATAGTCACAGCTATATCTGAGTTGATGATTGTTTCTTTACCATCCAACTTACCTATAATGATATCCCTACGTGTCTTACGTTAAATGTGGGATAACCTTGGTACGCTATTCCAAATAATGATGTAAAGTGTAAAATGGCTGCGATATTGCGATCGGTGCCTGGACTGCGACATGGGTAGTGTGCCTATTTCTGGGCCAAGTTCAGAAAATGGGAATAAAGAACTGCTTGAGTTCCGAGTCGCGAAGCATGTAGAATTTGTATATAGTGCATTTTATAAAAAAGAATAATACTCTGTGGGAAACTAGTTTATGTTTAGCATATGTTTATAAAGAGGAAGCTGGTTATGCAAACTGTAATATTGTAGTTGTGTGTCGCTATATCTAGAATTATCACTCAGCCGCTCTCTACAGGCAGCGACCAGCTGTGCTGATGCACGCCCTACTGGCTAAACAGGATAAGTGTCCGTACGTCCTAAACCTGGTTAAACTTAGATACGAGGCTATGAGGATTCTGGTAGTAACACTTCTCTGCGCCAGATGTTCTGTATCATGAAGTCCAAACCGGGAGGTGATTTAATAGGAAACCTACTGGTGCGGAAAGTTTCGATCAATCCTCCAAGCATTGGGTCGCATAATGCGTAAACCCCCTCCCGGAGGATAGATGCTTCCGCATCATCAGCCGAGAAGGAACCTGGAGCAGTCATATTGATGGTTTGCGATGTTAAGGGAAATTTGTCTGTTGAGCGGGGTCACGTCCAAAATTCATCACTAGTGGAGCTACTAGCCTCCAGGGGGGTACATTCGGAACATAGAAGTGCCGATCCCCTACAGTACGGAGGTACGAGCGGATGGAGCGCAGGAAATGGCGCAGTATACAAAACAGAGTATAGCACAAAGTATAGCACGGAGTCTAGCACAGGGTATAGCACAGGATATAGCACAGGGTATAGCACAGAGCATAGCACAGGATAGCACAGAGCATAGCACAGAGCAGATGCGGCTCTCTGATCTCCATCCACAAACAGCGGTGTTTTCAATTTATTCAGCCACATATCTGGGCTGGCTACACGATGCCGAGATCGACCAACCAGTAGCCTATCGGATGCTTTATCGGCCCGGAGTTTATATTGGGCTTGCATGGTAGCTGCGGCCAATGAATCGCCCAATATAACCTAGGCTAGGTAGATTGCCATAGATAGTTGCTGCAGTTGAACACAACGAGGGCTAACAGTTCATTTCTGAGAGGGATGCTTGCATCAGCTGTGCGTAGCTGGCCGCATCAGATGTGACCTGCATAATAGCATTATGGAACTAAGCACCAACATGCATCCTAGTTGATCAATGTCTAATGATGCTTGTAAGTGGCAGGCAATTAGTGGTAATCCGATAACGGAAGGTTGGAACGAAGACAGGGTTCTCCTTGAGTGGATGCTATGCACAAGTGAGAGAACCATAAGAAGGCGGGATGTCCCCGGGAGGCCATATTCGTTCTGCCGTAGCTCTATCTTTTGAAGAAATCAAGTCGTGAGCAGAAGCCCTGCGTAGACTTAAGCTCCTTCACATTCAATCCACATTTTCGACCCTTATTCTCCCTCGTGTCTCTTATTATAGCCTCCATTATACGGATATAACACTCCTCAGCAACATCAGCCCGCCTCTCATCTAAGAGGCACTATCCTAGCTAATATCTCTGCTAGACCTCTTTATTCCTAGGCTCTTAAACATTACGACTATTACTAGTTAGGTCCTTAATAGGGATATAACTATCTACACTTAGCTAATATACCTATTTAGTTTAGCTACACTCTTAAAGCTATATTTATCTTAGTTTAGAGATTAGCTTCTAGAATATTATAATAAGTAGTTAAAATTATAACTATAGATCCTAGACTAACTTAGTTAAGTATCTATAATCTATATCCTATATTTAGATAAAATTCTTAATATAATAAAAGTATAGATTATATCTTATAGATTAAATAATACTACTTATTTAATTATAGTTAAAGTAGTAAAGTAGAAGAATTACCTATACTATAATACTTATAATAAGAAATCCCTCTAGTATACTCCTTAGGAAGGATCCTTTTTCTTCTAGTATAAGAAGAGTTTAATTCTTTATTAAACTACCTAGGTAACTAATAGCTTTTATAAGTAAGAGCTTATCTCTATTACTTATATAGGATAATCTCCTATAATCTTAAAATATCTTATAAAAGAGTATTAACTTAAATACCTTATAAACTTAGAGAATAAAATAACTATTTATAAGAATAGTAATAATAGCTAAATTAAGGATAAAGTAGTAATTACTTAACCTCTTTTAACTATTATTCTCTATAAATAATAAAAGGAGTATCTTATTTATAATTTAAGAGGATTTCTTAACCTAAAAATAAAATATTAGTATTCTACTTACTTAATCCTATATAAATAAGGATACTTATTATATAGCTCTCCTAGAATAGGAAAGATAAGCTTTAGCTTATTTATTATTAGTAAAGTAGGTATAGATATTTATATAATTAATATATATAGTATTAATAATTAGAAGCTAAAGACCTTATTTTATTTACTTCTAAAGAAGTATATTATCTTATTAAAGGATATTAATACTATAAGAGCTATATACTCTAGAAATTTTAACCCTAAGGGTCTAGAGAGTAATTAAGAGAAAAGATTATAAAAGAAAGGTATAACTCTTTTAGGTCTTCTAAATACTCTAGATAGTATTTCTTCCTAGGAGGATAGAGTTTTAATTATAATAACTAATTACCCTAAAAACTTAGATAATACCCTTACCTAGCCTAGTTAAGTTAACTTAAAGATTATATTCTAGCTTACTAATAGAAGTATAGCTAAGGATATCTACTACTTTATATTTAAAGAAACTAAGTATTATTATAGAGACTTTAGTTAATAGGGAAACTAGAATAAAATAGTTAAGGAATAAAGAGGCTATAATAAAATAATTAAAGAATAAGTAAAGGTATTTACTATAAAAGTACTAGAGTTAGAGTTTAGCCTAGTAGAGATTATAGTATATCTCTAGTAATACTAGAATTCCCTAGCTAATATAGTAAAGTACTATAGATAATAGATATATAATCTCCTTAAAGAAAAGAGGGCTAAGAAGGTATTAGGGTAATATATAAGATAGGATTAATAAGGGGTAATAAAATAGAAGCTAGGGGAGTACTTATTAATCCTTACTATATTTAAATACTATTAAGATAAGATAATATTTTAGGAGCTATTAGTCCCTATTATATTATTTTCCCTTAAGACTAAATATAGAACTACCTTATAAGACCTCCTAGACCCTCTTAATATTTAAAGGGCTTAAATATATATAACTAGCCCCTAGGAAACTATAATAGTTTATTATAGTTACTTATACTACTCTTAAACCCCTAAGATTAGTAAGTATAATAAAGTAGAGGTATATAGTTATTATTATATTAGTTCGCTTAGCTTATAAATTATATACTATTTATTATAGTAGAGTTAACTCCTAGGTTAGACTTAATTATAAGTATAAGTAGAACTAGGTTCTCTCTTTATTATATTTCTATACTAACTCTAACCTATCTTTATATATACTTTTAACTATTATTTACTTATAGCTTATAATATTCTTTAAAATTATAGATTATATTTCTTAATATTAAATTACTAATAGTTATTTAATAGCTAGCCTCTCCTTAGTTTATATCTATCTCTTTATCTCTCTTAAGTTTTATTACCTATAGTTATAGAAGATATAGTTTATATATCTAATTAGTAAATAGATTATATTAGAGCTAATAGCTCTAATCTTCTTCTCTCTTAAGTATAGCTAATAAGTTAAGCTACTATAAATTCTCTTAAGTTCTATATATATTATATTAGTAATTATCTCCCTATAGGGTATTATTATACTTTAGGTTTACTATAGTCTTTAATAAGCTTAAGATTTATTCTAATAAAATAATTATAGATTATTTTAATTACTTATATATTTATAATTATAATTAATAAAGAAAGGTAGTAAAAATAGCTTATTATTCTAGAATATATTAAAGTTATCCTTATTATTATCCTAGTTATAATACTAAATATATTAATACCCCTTAAGCTTACTTATATTATACTATTTACCTTATAAGTTACTATTATTAGGGTTTTATTACTTACCTCCTAAGGGATATTATCTAAGAAGAGGATAGCTAATTACTTATTATTCCTAGGCTTATTTATTATACTAGTATCTATAGGTATCCTTAGACTTTCACTAACTAGTTACTATATAAGGCTAGTATTCCCTTAATAGCTTCTTTATATAGCTATATTAACTATAAGCTATTAGCTTCTAGAAGTTCTATATTAAGCTTCTTATATAGATAGAGACTTAGAGATTAAGTTAGCTAGCTATAGTATCTATAATAACTTAAGGTTAGTATATAGGAATAGCTAAGAATATATTCCTTCTAGTATATTACTAGTTAGAGCTTAAATAGCTAGCTCTATTAGGCCTATAATAAGTAGTAATTATAAGTATATAAGAAAGTATATCTATATAGCTATAGTTAATTAATAAATATAGGATAGCTATCTAGACTTATATTTCTAAATATCTTAAAAGACTTAGAAGAGCTAATTATATAGGGAAGGGAATTAGATATATAATAGTAGTAAAAGGCAAATAAGTAAAACATTAAGGGTTAAGTTATTTATATTATCTCTATCTACTTTATATGTTGATAGGCGAATGATTAATAGGCATAGAATAAGATAGAGACTATTTATAAAGAATCGCCTAATTATTCCAGCCTAGAGCATTAGTATAAATAGAGTCTAATATCCTAACTATAGTTATTTACTCCTACTTAATCTATTTCTTACTAATATCCTATTTAGAGATTAACCCTTTATAACTATTTACTATATCTCTATTTAATAAATACCTTAGTTAATCTTTTCTTAGTAAAGAATAACTATAAGCTATAATATCTTCTAGTAAGAAAAAGAGGAGTAATATAAAGACTATTTATAAAGAATTACCTAATTATTTATTAAAGAGCCCTAAAGATAAAGAGATTAATATAAATATAGCTTATAAAGAATTATATAGATCTATAAAAAGGAAATATAAGGATAAATTAGATACTAAAGGTATAGTAACTTAAGTATTTATTAGAAGAGAGTTTAATATATTAGGAAGTAAGTAGCTTACCCTATTAGGAAGGCCCCCTATTACCTATAGTTTAGTAGGGAGGCTTTTATTAATATAATACTTTTAAGATTAAGTAGGAGATATAAATAATTATTAAGGAATATAATTAGATTTTCTTTTAGATCCTATAATAATTACTTTATAATATAAGGTATTAAGTAGTAATAGTTAAATAGGGATAAAGTCTTATTATTACTAAGAGAAGGGACTATCTTATTAATATATATATAAATTTTTAGCTAGAGTATAAAGGCCCCCTCTTAATACTTCTTAATAATCTAAAATAAATAATTAAGTAGGGTAAAAGTAAGAATAATAAAGAGGTATAAGAGAGTAAAAGTAAGAATAATATAAAGGTATATAAGGGTAAGGTTAAAGATAATATAGAGGTATTTAAGAGTAAGAGTATAAGTAAGGATAAGGGGGTTAAGGTTAAGGAGAGTAAGTATAGAAATAGTAATAAGAGTAAGGATAAGATTAAAAATAGGAATAAAGCTAAAGGGAACTAGTATATAAGGGTCCCTTATTATTATTATATTAAAAGAATATAATTAGTATTTATATTTATTTACTTAATATATATAAGGAGATATAAGGGTATTAAATCTTATATTTAAATATAGAGGAAGAAATATTAATTAGTATATAAGCTAGCTAGTAGTTATTATAACTAGCTTTATATAGCCTACTATCTACTATAACTCTTCTTATCCCTTTCTAATACTACTTAGCTTAAGTATAATTAAGTTATACTTTAAGGTCTAGAAATATAAATTATATTATACCTTAGTAAATATACTTAATAAAATATAATATTAGATTTAAGAGGACTAAGATATTTAGGTAGTTCTAAATTTAGTATATTAATAATTATTAGAGCTAGGTTAATTTATCCTATAGCTATATTTCTATCTATATTAGTAATTCTTAAAGACTTAAGGGAGATAATTATAAGAGAGAGAGAGCCTAAAGAGTACTAGGGGCTAGTTAAGCTATATTACTACCTCTCTTTACTTTATATAAAGGTTAATAATATTATATATAAGTCTAGGTTAACAAGCTTAGCTAGTCTATAACTTTAGGTGGTATAAATAAGTAATAAATATTATATAAAAAAAAAATAAGTAAAGTATTCTTCTATTCTATTAGTAGTAATACTAAGGAAGGTATTATAAATAGGGGATAAGCTAAAGGGTATATAGTAGGAGAGCTAATACATTATCTCGCAAAGTATTATCTTATAAAGTGTTATTTAGTAATAGGTTATTTAGTAATACACTATTTCTAAAAGAGTATAAGAATAATAAGTATTTAACTTAATTAATTATATAATAGTCTTTCTTATTTATCTAAATAGATAGATTAAATATAATTAGTTTACTATAAGTAGATAAATTAGTAGTTAGACTAATTATTCTTATAAGTCTTAAGTTATTTACTATAATACTTACTAAAGTATATTATACCTTATTTATATATATTATAGAGTCCTTAGATTCCCTATACTTAATATTTTATTTTATATTTATCCTCTAAATATATTATAATAAACTAATTATAAGCACTTATTATACACCCTTTAAACTTCTTTAAATAAGCTATTAAGCTCTATAAAACCTAATCTCTATAGATTTAGGTAGAACCTATATAGATCTATAGTTACTAGAGGAGTAACTAATAGCTAAGCTATAATATATTAATATAGGTAATATAATACTACTAATACTATTAAGTAATCTATTACCCCTTTATTCTTAATATTAAGCCTATATTAATTCTAAACTAACTTTACTTCTTTAGGTTTAACCTAGAATTTAATTTTCACCTATATAGATAATACCCTAAGTACTTTAATAAATAAGGAAAAGTTACTATATTATTTATAAGAGGAGAGAGCTATATAAGAGAAGGGGTAAGCTAACTAAATAAAGGAGTAGCTAATTAAGTAGAAACTAAAAGAGACTAAATAGTAATTAAATAAGATATAAAATAAGAAAAGACTTAACCTATAATAATACTAAATAGATATCTTAAGGCTTACTATAACCTTATTTATACCTACCTTATAGTTAAAACTAACCTACTTAAAGCTACTATAAGTAATATCTATACTTATTATAAGCTTCTTCTAAAGCACCTTAAGTACTAGGTTAACTTCTCTAATAAGTAAAATAAGATATTATATATAATTTATTTATACATTCTTTTTAATAAAGGAAGGACTTTTTAATAACTAAGCCTACTTAATAACCCTTAGTATTAAAGTAAACTAAAGCTAGGTATTTTATATAGTTTTATAGGAGTAAAAGGGTATTTATATAGCTTTATATTATATTATTAGTAAGAGATTAATTAATTATTCTACTTATAGGAATACTCTTAATATTAATTATAAATTATCTATTATCCTTATAATTCTAAGTTCTATAATAGGGAGAGAAGAGAAAGCTATTTAGGGAGTATAAGGAGGGTAAACTTACTTTAATATTTAAGTTTATAATAGAGGTTAAACTAATTCTTACCTTAATAGTAAAAGTTATTTAATAAATATAAGGCTAGAAACTTAAGGTTATTTTAGGGAGTCTTATAAGACCTAATATAGTAACTTAAGGCAAAGGATAATACTAGGAAGGGTTTACTTTAATACTAGTATATAACTCTATATATATAATAATACTTTATATAATTAGCTAAATAGGAAAAGTATTTATATATATAGGGATTTACTTTATATATATAAGAGATTAGCTATTCTCGTATATAACTTTATATAGTCCTATTTAGTATACTCTATACATGGTAGGTCTTATATATAATTAGGTATATGTAGGCTATATAACTATTAAATAATAAATATTATTAGCCTATAGTGCGGTCGCTTAATGTATTCCCTTCCCATAATCGTTCCTATACTAAATCTAGTTGGATTTACATTATTATTAGCTCCAGGATAAGGCCACGGATAGCAATGTTGTCTATAAAGGCCCAGGGTCTTCCTATATATTACCCTATAGGTTTACCTAGTTAGTATAGGTATCCCTAAGGGTAAGCTATAGAACTTATATTTTTTATATATAATTAATATATAGAAATATAGTATAAGATATATTATTATTAGTTATTTAATTTAAATATCTTTATAAATTTATATTTACTTTTAGGATATTTATACTAATCTTACTAATATATTTATATATTATTTTTAGAGTAAGAAATAGGAGTTAGCTAAACCTAGAGGTATTAAAATATTACTTATATTTAGAGTAAGTTAAATAAGGGTATATATAGTTAGATACTTATAGAGGTATACTATATTATATAATATATAATATTAATATAGTATATACTTTTCTAAATTACCCTACTAGCTTATTAAGTAGCTACTATATTTTTAATATTTAAATAAGTTTATAAAGCTACTAATATTATATAACTATAGAGTTTTTTATATAGAAGAGGTAATTAATTAAGGAGGTAATATAACTTTAGCTATAGTATAGTAAACTTAATCCTATATAAGAGTATTATCTAGCTTATTAAAAATAGATTATTTTAGTTAAAGTTTAATATAGTTAAAGTTAATATAAGTAGATATAACTATAGAAATATAAGTTAAGAAGTTATTCTAGATTATACTATATCCTATTTTAGAGTAAAGTATACTAGTAATAGAATAACTTTATAGAGAAGGAAGAAGGAGAAGAGTAAGGCTTTAAAGATCTAGAAAATACTTGAAAGTTTTTTTATAAAGAGATTAATAAGTATTACTAACCTTCTTAGTTAAGATAGTCTATTATATTATATCTATAGGAGATACCTCTATCTTTATATATTAACTAATATATAGAATAGAAGTTATTAAGGCTGCCTCTAATAGTACTATCCTTAATAGCTTCTAATTAGACTTAGTGTATTATAATAGACTTACTCTACCTATTATTTTAGTTATATATCTATAGGTCTAATAGTATATCTAAAAGCTTAATAGTATATCTATAAGTTTTCCTTTTATAATAGTATTAGTCTTATAAATTCTATATATAAAAAATACTTCTAGCCTACCTAAAGATTATTTATATATCTTAGCTCTTTTCTAAGCTTAAGTAGAGTTTTAATACCTTAAGTTAAAGGGCGGTTATTTCTCTTTTAACTATAAGCTCTAACACTATCTCTATTAGTAGGCTTCACGCCACTAGCTTTAATTAAACCACTTTTAACTTTACTATCTCTAGTTTAATATATCTAGTATTAATTACTTTACCTTTACTACCTTTAGTTAAGCTAACTTTAGTATTACTATCTCTAGTATTACTATCTCTAGTATTACCCTACTTTAACTTACTTATCCTTTACCCTAAGATCTCTAATCTCTTCTAGTTTAACTTTAAAGAGTAACTATATATAGTATAGTTACTAATTTCTATTTTAAAATATAGGTCTCTATATATCTTATATAATATAATAGGTAGAGATTAAATATCTTATAGTATATTAAATCTAATTAGAAGTTATTTAGAATAACTATATTAAAAGTAAGTATAATAAGTTCTATTCTATATTTAAATTAATATAAGAAGATAGGGGGATCTCCCCTTATATAATTATAATCTAGAATAATCTCCTTACCTTTATCTCTATAGTTATATCTACTAATTTTAACTTTAATTATATTAAAGCTTAACTAAATTTCACTATTTCTAATATAGTAGCTAGAGAGTTTATATTATAAAGACCTCCTATTATAATAATAGCTAGACTAAATAGCTAAGAGATATAAAGTAGGAGGATATATTAAGCTAGTTTTTAGAATTTAGTAAAAAACTAGTAATATTTATAGAGGGTAAAACCTCTATATTAATATATTAACTAAAACTATTAGTAAAACTAAATAATATAATTAGTAGTTTTATAATTAAATAAGAGATAGATATTAAGCTTATAAATTCTTATATCTAGAGGGCTTAAAGATACCTATAAACTATACTATAAGTCCTATTATAAGAACTTTATATTAAATAGATTCTTCCTCTCTCTTTAGTAATATTTAACCTAACTAATTTTACTATAATAGTCTAACTATCCTATAAAAGAGGGTGTACTTTATCTTATAAACTATTATATTAGTATAATTTAGTAGACTAGCTTATATAAGGGCTTAACTTAAAATAGTAAAATAGGATAATATTAAGTAATTAATATTAGCTAGTAGGCCTAAGTTACTAGATTCTTAATATCCTTTCTACTTTAATATTAAATATATAAACTATAGCTAATTATAAAGTAAGCTATACTTCTAAGATTTAATTATAAAGGTATTTACTCCTTATTTTCTCTTAGTACTAAATATTATAGAGAGCTAATAGTATTTAAGGGCTAATTAAAGAATAATATAGTTAAAATTAATAATTATAATATAATAACACTTAGTATTCTAGAGTAAATTAATATTACACTTATTACTATAGTTAATACTATAGTCTTAAATATCCTATAATAAGTAGTATTACTATACCTATAGATCTACTATATCTATATCTACTTTAGCTACTTCCTTACTACCCTATAATATTAGTATTATATAAACTACCCTTATTCTACCTAGTAGAATATAGCCTTAATCTAGATATATTAGACCTAGTTATATAAGTACTACTTAGCCCTAAAGGCTCTCTAGCTACTTATAGATATAATATTTATACTATAGATACTTAAGCTAACTTAATTATATCCCCTTACTAATAAATATATAGCTATATAGCTTAAGTTATAATTAGAATAATATACTTATTACTCCCTTCTTACCTTACCTATTTAAAGTATAATAATCTTAGTATAAGTCTTTATATAACTACTTACTAACTAGATATATAAACTTATTAATATTAATAAAGTACTATATACTAGCTCTACTTATTTTATAATAAGAGAGCTTATTAAAGCACTTATTATTAAGATCCTAGCCTTTCTTAAGGCCTAATAGATAAGTCTATAAGTAGTATTACCTAGTAGGCGCTAAATTAAGTATTTTAGTATTATTTTTAAAGCTACTATTTAATAGATTAACCTTTTATTTAGCTATATTTAAGTTTATTTATATTAATAATAAGGAACCCTTTAGCTTCTCCTCTTTATTACTCTTATTATCCTAGTAAAATAAAGCTAGGGTTCTATATAATAATCTTAACTATAAGGAGACTACTTAGCTAGTTAGAGCTACCTTAGATATAAATTTACCCCCTTATAGTAGTAAGGATAATAATACTAGTAATAACTCTATATCTTCTTTTAAGAGGAAATATATAGTATCCTTATATAGTTCTAGCTACCTTACTAGTACTATATTTATACTCTCTAAAGCTATATTAAGTTTAACCCCTTAAAGTATATTAGATTAAGACTTAATAAGAGTAAGCTTAATAACTAAGCTATTACTATATAGATAATTTTATTAATTTAGTTTAAGATTAATATCTTATCTATATCTTTATTTAGTATATATAAATAATAATATAGTATTTATAAATTAACTTAATTAAAGTAAAGTAATAGTATAAACTAGCCTACTATAATATAGCTATATATAACCCTATAGTTAATTATATAGTTAAAGACTTATATAAGTACTATAGTAATATATACTTCTACCTTAAATTATTCTAGCTTAATATTTATCTTAGACTTATTACTATTAAGTTACTTAATAACTTCTATAAATAGTATTTCCTTTATAATAGCTAGCTTAATATATTTAACTATAACTTTATAGACTACCTTATAATTATAAATAAATACTATACTTTTATTACTATTAGATTATATTTAGAGCTTAAATCTATTAAGATTTATTAACTAAGGCTTTACTCTCTACTTAGATACTACTTATTTATTTAGCTTAGTTTATAGTTATTACTCTAGCTTATCTTTATTTAGATCTTCCTTATTTACTAACTAAATTCTATTATTAAATTATATAATTTTATAACTATTATTATTAAATTATAAGTCACTAAATCTATACTTTATATAAATTACTTCCTAGCCTTATAGATACTTAAAAATAGTAATAATAGTATCTTTAATTATAACCTTTTTAAAATATATAATTATACTCTTATTAGCTACTAGCTTAGTAGAAATACTCCTTCCTATATTCTAAGTAGTACTCTATTAATTAAAGAGTTATTTATTTCTATAAGCTCCTTTAATAACCTTAAACTATTATTAATATAATAAGTTAGTAAACTTACTTTAAGGATATAGCTATATAGGGTAGAACTTACTATTAACCCTTATAGACCTTATTAAGGATATAGACTTATTAATAAGCTTAAAGTTCTAATAAAGGTAAGTATAATAGTATTATAGATATTTATCTAGTATAATTAGCTAGTTTTTATATATAAGCTCCTCCTTCTTATACCTCTCTTTTTCCTCTTATACCTCTGCCGCCTTCTTTT
>CABFOC020000047.1:0-14145 GCA_902141235.2 Clonostachys solani
AGTATTACTTCTATAATAGATTTAAATTTATTAAGTCTAAAGAAGGACTTCTTTAATCTAGACCCTTTACTTTTTAGTAGAATTATTAAATTAAATATTAATAGTTCTTTAAATACTTAATAAATTCCTATATATTATTATTTTTATTATAGCCTTTCTATTTTACTAAATAGAATATCTATCTATTTCTAATTTCTTTCTTTAAAATTCTTTCTAGCTTAAATTCCTTTTTATAAACTTTAATTAAATAATCTTAATTTAATATATTTTCTAGTACTTTCTTAAGTAATAAATATAAAAAACTAAGTAAATATATATTATATTTAATAATAATAGTTTATAATTAGTATTTAATTTTTTCTTTAAAATTTTAAATAATTTAAGTTTTTTATAGTTTAATTTATTACTTAGCTTTATAATATAAAAGGCCTCTATTAAGCTATAGGAAGTTATATATAAGGTGGACTATTAAACTCCACCTTAGGGACTAATAGAAATAGCCTATTACTCGAGCAGAGTAATAGCTCAGTGATAAAACAGTAATAGCTTTACTATATATATATATTTATTTCTTAAATAGAAATACTTTCTTAGATAGTTATTAATATAATCACTACTTTATTAAAACTAGCTTCTTAGTGCTTATATATTAGTAGTAACTTATATAGCACTAAGATAACCTAATCGCCCTTTTAGAATATCTCTAATTAGTTATATCCCTACCTACCCTAGACCCCTATCTAGTGTAAGTTTATTAACTATTATATATTAATAACTCTTATTTAGATAATTACCTTATCTTAATCGCTATATATAATAAAAGATATTATAGCTACTATAGTTCCTCCCGCTTACTAGAATAACACGCCTACCGCTACTATTAACTAAGCTATTATAGATGCTATAGATAAGATAGTAATAATAGTAGTGATAATAAGAAGATAATAATGCTAATCTAGAAGTTTAGCTTCTACATAATAGATTATTTAACTTTAAGCTTATCTTACTAAACTTTAAGGAAACCTAACTACTGCGATAAACCTAATAGGATAGTAAGCCACTAAACGCTAATCTCTAGGCTTAAGCCTACTATCGCCTAAGGAAGAGAGCTAGGATAACTACTTAAGCCACTAGCACTTAAGCTGTTTAATAGAACCTAGGCTAATTATAAGGGTTTATCACTTAGCTTAGGTGTACTTTAACTATTTCCCTATTACGCTTAATAGTGATATAAGAAAGGTTACCTATATACACTTACGCCTTATAGGAATCACACTTAATTAGTTTAAACCCACTATAAGGGAATACCTTAGCGAAAGTAGTACTTAATAGACTATAGATATTATAATAAGCTTTAAATTTTAGAGACTCTTTAGTAAACCTTTAGAATCTAGGATGAAAAGTAAAAGTTAGAATATAATATTAATTAACTCACTTAGACTAGATTAGCTTTAACCTTTAGCACTAGATACCTATAGCTATTAGCGAAAACTAGATAGGACTAGGAGTACTATATCCTATTACTTTAATAGACTTAAGAAAGAAGTCTAGGAAGAACTCTATAAGAAGATAGGCTAGTAAGTATCTATAAATATATAACTATAGCTATAAGAATTAATAACTAATAATACTAGTAGCAAACTTATAAATAACGATTAATAGTTCACACTAACACTAGAAGACCTTAATAAGGGTATAAACTAAGAACTATAGTCTCTAGGACACACTAGTCCTATAGAGCTAGGAGCTATAGAAAAACGTAAGTGTTTTAATTATAATAAGGTTAAATATATTACCACCTACTATAAGAAACTAAAGAAAGATAAGAAGGACTAGAAGCCTATACCTAAAGGAAAGAAATAACTTAGGGTAACTAGAAAAAGTAACTAGGACCTTAGGAATAGTCTAAAAGAAAGAATGCTTAAAAGATACTATCTAAATTCCTAAGTTCTCTATATAACTTATACTAATCTTCTATAAGATAGTAAATAAAGAAGATAGGTAGGAAGTTAGTATTATATAAGGGATAATAAAGTAAATTAAGGGAATATTTTAAGAGTTAAAGGAGAAACTTAAGAAAGGAGAAGTCTTAGGCTATAGACTACCTATAACCTATAATATATATTTCTCTATAAGAATGGTTTATACTACTAAACCTAGAAGAGAAAATACTATACCTATAGGCGAGAAATAATTTAGGTAGAATATAAGGAAGTTTATACCTACTACTAATAAAAGATAAGGGAATAAGACCCTAATATATTAGATATATTAGTACTCTATAGTAGAATAACTAAATATATAATAAAATACTAGAACCTTATTTACATATACTAACTTATTTAAAGATAGAGGTATAATAAGGACTATAATAAAGAATTATAGATATTATACTATAGTATTAACTATAGGAATATTAGAAAAGGAGGTAAAGAATAACTTCTTTCTATAGGTAGATAGGACTATACCTACTATATATACTAAGAATAAGTATAATGCTTTTCCTATCTATAATATTAAGTAGATTAAATACCTATTTTAAGGAAGACTTAGAAGAATACCCTACTAAGTATAATATTAAGGAGGTACTAACTAACTTATATTATAAACTATAATATAAAATCTATAAGGAATCTAAGATTAAGTAATAGTATAAAGAAAAAGAGTAAGGATTATATAATATATATATATAATAATAGAATAAGTGATATTAAGACTAAAAGTATAGAACTACTTAGATAGTAAGTAGACTATACTTAATCTAGTAAAAGATAGAGATAATAATCTTAATGTAGCTAAATATACCTTAAATAATACTAAGTGTGGGAAAGAGAGCTATAATAATACTTAATAAGGTATACTATCTCTAATAGATAATAGGGATAATAGTAAAATAGAGGAATAAGGAATTACCTCTATAGATAAATGAGAATAGACTAAGAACTATCCTAATATAAGAGTAGTACTCCTAATGAATAAGTTAACTAGGTAAAAAACGATAGTAACTATCTATAAGAGGGCTATAGCATATATAATAATAATTAGTTAGAAGACCCTAGGAGCTATTAAAATAGGAAGCTTATAATATTATTATCGATATTAAGATTAAGGGGAACTAGCTTATAGTAATAGTAGACTATAGAGTGTAGGAAAATTATATCTCACTAGTGGTGATTAACTAATACCTACTATTATAGAAGGGTAAGGAGAAACCCTATAATATTATTAATATTAAAGGAATAAAGTTTAAGTATAATAATAGGATTATTAACTATAAGACTAATTATCTTATAACTAAGATTAATGGAAAAAACTTTAATATTTCCTATAATATTATATAAATTAATACCTATAATACTATACTAGGTATTCTATAGTTAAAGATATAAACCCACTAATTAATTAGTACACTATTATATAGAGTAGAGGGATACTCTTATATACTAACACTAGGATTAAAGGAAACTAAATTTTATTAGGTACTAGAAGAGTATAATAACTCTTTAGTAACTAAAGGTACTACTATAAAAATAAAGATAGTGACTTAATATAGTAAGTAGATATAGTGTTATAGCCTTAATAGGCGCTATAACCTAGTATAATAAAGAAAATATCTTATTAGGAATTATAATATAATAAGAATATTAGCCTAAATATAGAAATAAGAAAAGGAACCTATACCTAATTTAAAGGTTAGTATTAAAGGGATAAGGAGAAATAATAATAGAAACTCTAGGAAGAAATAACCCCTATAAATACTAATAAAAAACATAATAGAATAGACTTTATAGATTAAGTATAAATAACTAACTCCTAGAAAAGGGAATATAATATAAAAAACTATCTATAGGATAAGGAAGCTTATAGTAAATAATAATAAAGGTATAATAGGGGATAAATAAATAAACTATATTCCCTAGGAATATTACACTTATAAGAAGCTATTTAAGGAGACTCTTGATACTAGATTACTAGAATATAGCTAGTGGGACCATAAGATCTCTATTATTAATAAAGGAGAACTAGCTTTTTATAAGCTATATAGCCTTATAGAACCCTAGCTATAGACACTCTATGAATATATTAATAATATATTAGTAAAAGGCTATATATAACTATTAACTTTATCTGTAGGATACCCTATAATATTTGTACTAAAAAAGAATAGGAAACTATAACTTATTATAGACTACTAATAGCTTAATAAAATATATATAAAGATAGAACACCTTTACTACTAATTATAGAACTTAGAGACTAGTTATAAGGTAAATAGTAGTTTATTATACTAGATCTTAAGGGAGCTTATAACTTAATATAAGTTAAGGAAGGAGATAAATAGAAAATGGCTTTTAGGATAAAGTTTAGCTTATATAAGTATTTATAATACCCTTTAGACTAATGAATATACCTATAATGTTTTAATAAATAATTAATTAAGTACTCCGGGAGTACCTTAATATCTTTATAGTTATTTATCTTAATAATATCCTTATATTTTCTAATAATTAAAGACTTATAAGGAATATATATATAAGGTCTTAAGAAAATTAGAAGAAGTAAAACTTCTAGTAGGAGCTAGAGAAAAGCTATTTCTATATATAAGAAGTTGATTTCTTAGGAATACTATTTAACTAAATAAGATCTAAATAAGTAAGGTAAAATTACTATAGTTAAAGATTAGGAGGTACTAAGTACTATTAAGGAAGTATAAACCTTCCTTAGATTTATTAACTACTACTAATATTTATTAAAGATTATAGAAAGATTGCCTCACCCTTATATAATATTATGAAAAAGGGAGTAGAATTTTAATAGGATATAAAATAATAGAAAGCGTTTTATAAATAAAGGATTAGATTCTTTTAGAACCTATATTATAAATATTTAACCCTATAAGGGAAGTAGAACTTAAAACTAATATATTAGATTTTCGATTAGTGTATAACTTAGTTAAAAAGATAATAGTAGAGTGCTATACCTAGTAGTGTTCTTCTTAAAGAAACTACATAGAGTAGAACTTAATTACCCTATTTATAACAAGGAGTTTATAGCCATTATATATACGTTTAAAGAGTTTAAATACTACTATTTAGGAATGTAATATAAAGTAAAGGTCTATATAGATTATAAGAATATTTAATATTTTGCTATAATATAATAACTTAATAGAAGATAATATATTATATTAAATATTTATTAAAATTTGATTATAAGATTATATATTAGAAGGGATTAGAAAATAGAAGAGCTAATGCTCTTAGCTAAAAACCTAAATATAAATAAATAATTCTAAAAATAAATAGATAATTATTCTTAACTAATAATAATAGATATTTAGTATAAAAACCTTAGGAGCTATACTAAGGGAAATAGTATATACTAAAGTCTAAATAAATATATCCTAAGTTTAGAAAAACTATAGTAAGATATAAGAATAGTACTTATTAAAGAAATCTATAAGTACCTGCTCTTAGGATATTAAGGAGTTAAGAAGATATTTAATAGGATTAGATAATACTATAATTACTCTAGCTTATAGAAGGAAGTATAGACTATAGTTTTAGAATGTAATACTTATATATAAATTAAATCAGTATAATATAAACTATACAAAGAACTTAAACTAGTTTTAGTACTAGAATAACTATAGTAATTAATATCCTTTAACTATATTATTAAACTACTATTATCTAAGGAACCTATAACTAAAGTAGAATATAATAGTATCTTAGTAGTTATTAATAGACTTATAAAGTATAGATACTTTATACTATATAAGGAAGTAAGCTCTATAGAAGACTTATATATTAAGTACTATAATATATAATTATAGACTATAGACTACTTAATAGATAATATTAGATAGAGGAATAATATTTACCTCTAAGTTCTAGTAATTACTTATAGTATAAATAGGTATAAAGTATAAGCTCTTAATAGCTTATTACCTATAAAGTAATAGATAAATAGAATGTTTAAACTAAATATTAGAATAATATTATAAGTATATATTAATTATAAATAGGATAATTAGGTATAATTATTACCTATAGTATAAATTATATATAATAGTGTAATATAGGAGTTAACCTAATTATTACTAATGTATATAAACTATAGTTATAAACTAGAGTTCCTAGGGAAATTAGAACTTAATAGATCTATAGTATTACTACTATACTTATAAAAGAAATACTATATTTATTATATATAGAAATATAAGTTAAACTAAGGTTTATATAATAAAGAATAAAAAATATTATAATAAAATAAGATTAAAGGGACTAATCTTAAAGGAGGGAGATAAGGTCTACTTACTTTAAAAAAATATTATAATAATAAGGCTAAGTGATAAATTAGATTATAAAAAACTTAGACTATTTAAAATTTTAAAGAAAAAATTAGATACTAACTATAAACTATTATTACTAGATATAATATATATCTACTTAGTTTTTTATATTTTACTACTTAAAAAAGTACTAGAAAATATATTAGACTAAGGTTACTTAATTAAAGTCTATAAAGAAGAGTTTAAACTAGAAAAAATCCTAAAGAAAGAAATTAGGAATAAATAAATATTTTATTTAGTAAAATAGAAAGGCTATAATAAAATAATAATATATAGGAACCTATTAAATATTTAAAGAACTATAGTGTTTAATATACTAGTTCTAATAGAAGAAGAAGGATTAGTAACCTTACCTTAAGTAATACTACTAAAGAGATCCTTATAGAAGGATTAAAGGTGAAGCTAGAAAAATTAATAGCCTATATAGTATATAAAGTTTAAACTTAGAATGTAAGCTTAACTTCCTAAGCTTATGCTTATTCTAGTTCTTCCTAATAACCCTTCTCCTCTGCTTCTTTCTGCTCCTCCTCTTCTAATTCCTTTATATTATCTAGTCCTTTTTTTAATATTTCTATACCCTTCTTATAAAGTTACTTTTATATCTTTTGTAGATATAAAATTTATATAAATACTATAGCTAACTCTACCTTAGCCTTTAACTCCTCGTCCTCTAGATATAATAGCTCTTTATTAATCTTCTTGATTATAAATAGGTTAGTATATATAAAAGAACTAGGAGAAGGGGTAGTGTACTTAAAGATATTAGGGAATAAGCGCTATTGCATAAGTGACTAGCATGAATACATATAGTATAATAATTTAAACTTAGGATGATAAAGTAGCCTATATCCTTTTCTATACACCTAGAATAAGGTATAACCTTAAACCTGTGAGTAAGAATATACTTAGATTTCTAAGTATATTTATATACTAAGTTAGATTTCTTTTATTTTAAAATATAGCTAGATATTTTATTAATATATATATAATATAAATAAATATAAGGCTAAGTATATACTAAAATAATAAGGTGTAATAAGCTAGCCTTAAGGATAAGACTAATAGGGAGGGGGCATTATATTATAAATAAAGGCCTTTATTAGGCTATAGGAAGTTATATATAAGGTAGACTATTAAACTCTACCTTAGGGACTAATAGAAATAGCCTATTACTTAAGTAGAGTGATAGCTTAGTGATAAAATAGTAATAGCCTTACTATATATATATATTTATTTCTTAGATAGAAATACTTTCTTAGATAGTTATTAATATAATCACTACTGCCTTTATTAAAACTAGCTTCTTAGTGCTTATATATTAGTAGTGACTTATATAATACTAAGATAACTTAATCGCCCTCTTAGAATATCTCTAATTAGTTATATCCCTAACCTACCCTAGACCCCTATCTAGTATAAGTCTACTAACTATCATACTTTATTATTATAATATTTTTTTAAAGTAAATAGACCTTATCTCTCTCCTTTAAGATTAATCCCTTTAATCTTATTTTATTATAATATTTCTTTATTCTTTATTATATAAATTTTAGTTTAACTTATATTTCTATATATAATAAGTATAATATTTCTTTTATAAGTATAATAGTAAGTACTATTAGTTTATTAAGTTCTAGTTTACTTAAGAACTTTAGTTTATAATTATAGTTTATATATATTAATAATAATTAAGTTAATTCTTATATTATATTATTATATATAATTTATATTATAGATAATAATTATACTTAATTATTCTATTTATAATTAATATATATTTATAAGTATTACTTTAATATTTAATTTAAATATTCTATTTATTTATTACTTTATAGGTAATAAGCTATTAAAAACT
The DNA here is from genome assembly GCA_902141235.2 of Clonostachys solani. Lineage (NCBI taxonomy): Eukaryota > Fungi > Ascomycota > Sordariomycetes > Hypocreales > Bionectriaceae > Clonostachys > Clonostachys solani. Next base: position 8,211 of record CABFOC020000047.1, read on the forward strand.
TATATTTTATACTTATTTATACTATAAGTAATTACTAAAACTTAAAAGTAAATATTATTCCTCTATTTAATATTATTTTATTAAATAGTCTATAATTTATAATTATATATTATAAGACTTAATATATAAGGTCTTTTATAAAGCTTACTTTCTTATATAGTATAAAGTACTTATACTTTATAAGTTTATTAATAATTATTAAAATACTATTATATTTTACTTTAGTTATTAATTCTTTAAATAATAATAGTTTAATAATATAATTAAAGGATATTAATTACTATAGTTACTTTAGTACTAAGATTAATTTAAGTTCTCTATATAGTTTATATTATATTAATTTAATTTATATATAAGTATTATATTTTAAAACTATAGTTTATATTTCTTTTTATAAGCTAGAGTAATTATAATATTATTTTATCTTATTAAAGGTTTTTTTAACTCTTTAATATCCTATAAGTAAATACTTATAGATTTCTTTAATAAGTACTATTCTTAATTCTTACTATAGTTTCTTTAAACTTAGGATAATATTTATTTAAACTTTAGTATATACTATTTCCTTAAATATAGCTCTTAAGGTTTTTTATACTAAATATTTATTATTATTAATTAAGAATAATTATCTATTTATTTTTAGAATTATTTATTTATACTTAGGTTTTTAACTAAAAGTATTAGCTCTTTTATTTTTTAATCCTTTTTAATATATAATCTTATAGTTAAATTTTAATAAATATTTAATATAATATATTTATTTTCTATTAAGCTATTATATTATAGTAAAATACTAAATATTCTTATAATTTATATAAACCTTTATCTTATATTATATTTCTAAGTAGTAGTATTTAAATTCTTTAAATATATATATAATAACTATAAACTCCTTATTATAGATAAAGTAGTTAAGTTTTACTCTATATAGTTTCTTTAAGAAGAATACTATAAAGTATAATACTTTATTATTATCTTCCTAATTAAGTTATATATTAATTATAAAATCTAATATATTAGTTTTAAGTTCTACTTCCTTTATAAGGTTAAATATTTATAATATAAGTTTTAAAAAAATCTAATTCTTTATTTTATTAAATACTTCTTATTATTTTATATTTTATTTAAATTCTATTTCTTTCTTTATAATATTATATAAAAGTATAATAATTTTTCTATAATCTTTAATAAATTATTAATAATAATTAGTAAATTTAAGAAAAGCTTATACTTCCTTAATAGTATTTAATACTTCCTAATCCTTAACTATAATAATCTTACCTTTCTCTATTTAGATTTTATTTAATTAAATAATATACTCTAAGAAGTTAATTTCTTATATATAAAAATAGCTTTTTTCTAGTTTTATTAAAAGTTTTACTTCTTTTAGTTTTCTTAAGACTTTATATATATATTCCTTATAAATCTTTAAGTTATTAGAAAATATTAGAATATTATTAAGATAAATAACTATAAAGATATTAAAATACTCCCTAAATACTTAATTAATTATTTATTAAAATATTATAAATATATTTATTAATTTAAAGAGTATTATAAGATATTTATATAGATTAAACTTTATCCTAAAAGCTATCTTCTATTTATCCCCTTTTTTAACTTATATTAAATTATAAGCTCCTTTAAGGTTTAGTATAATAAACTACTATTTACTTTATAATTAATCTCTAAGTTTTATAATTAATAATAAAGGTATTTTATCTTTATATATAATCTTATTAAGCTATTAGTAATCTATAATAAGTTATAATTTCTTATTCTTCTTTAGTATAAATATTATAAAGTATCTTATAGATAAAGTTAATAATTATATATAGCCTTTTACTAATATATTATTAATATATTTATAGAGTATTTATAGCTATAGTTCTATAAAGTTATATAGCTTATAAAAAGCTAATTCTCCTTTATTAATAATAGAGATTTTATAATCTTATTAACTATATTCTAATAACTTAGTATTAAGAGTCTCTTTAAATAACTTTTTATAAATATAATACTTTTAAGGTATATAGTTTATTTATTTATCCTTTAGTATTACCTTTATTACTTATTTATTATAGGTTTTCTAATCCTATAAATAGTTTTTTATATTATACTTTTTTCTCTAAGAGTTAGTTATTTATACTTAATCTATAAAGTTTATTTTATTATATCTTTTATTAATATTTATAAAGATTACTTTTTCTTATTATTACTTCTTTTTATCCTTATAATATTAATCTCTAAAATTAAATATAAGTTTTATTTCTTATTTCTATATTTAAGTTAATATTCTTATTATATATTATAGTTCTTAATAAGATATTTTTATACTAAGTTATAGTATTATTTAGATTATATTTACTATATTTACTTATTATTATAAGTTTTTATTTAAGTTTTTTATAATAATATCTTTAAATATTAAAGAGATATTATACTCTTTTAACTTTTATTAAAATTTTATTTTTTATTAATCTTATTATTAATTTATAAAAGTATCCTTTTACTTTATATAGTTAATAAATTAATTAATTAGTAAGTTTATATCTTTTAGCTAAAGTAATCTTAATATAATATTATAGATACTTAGTAATACTATATTATAAATAATATAGAATTTCTTTTTTTAAATTTTAATTATAAAATAATTAGTCTTTAAATTAATAATCCTATTATTATATTTAAACTATATTCCTTTAATATTTAATACTATATAAAGCTTCTCCTTCTTTCCTTATAGTAAGTAGAGTTAGTTAATTACTATTAGTAAGATATAATCTCCTTATACTTTATAGTCTACTAAGGCTATAAGTATTCTTCTTATAATTTTAATATTAATTATAATATTAATAAAGCTCTTAATTTTTATTACTTTTAAAGTCTTTTAATTTATTATATTATTATTTTATAGCTTTATTATAAAAGGTTCTTATTATTTTTTATTTAATTAATTTATTTTTTAAGTTTATTATACTTATTATTATATTTAAATATCTATTTTAGAAGTTCCTTAAGTATTTTAAATATATTTATATATTCTAAAATATACTTTTAGAACTTCCTTAACTATTAATTAGTTTCTCTTTATTCCTTAGAAAGTATTATCCTTCTTTAAGAGTAACTTATAATTTATTCTCTTTTATTTATAAATATAATTCCTTATTCTTTATTAATTTCTTTATCTTTAATTAATAATACTATAATAGCTTATTCCTAATATTAATATTTATCCTCTTCTTAATCTTATTATTATTTTAGGGATTTCTTTATATAGTTCTTATTATTATCTCTTTATCTTATTATATTAAATATTAATTATTTTATATATAGATAATTTAAATACTTTTAGTTATTATATTATTTAATATATCTCTTATAGTTATAAGCTACTTAATCTTCTTAGGTTTTTTATTTATATTATAGCTTAATCTTATTTCCCTTATAGATCTTATATTATTATTCTTAATATAATTTAATTAATAGCTCCTTAAATTTATATTTCTTTAAATATTATTTTAAATCTTCCTTAAAAATAGAGTATTAATTAATATTAAGTAGTTTATTTATAAAATAAAGTATTTATTTACTAATATACCTAGGAGATATCTTTCTATTTAATTAAAGAAAAGTATTATTTTTTAGTTTCTATTACTAATAGATTATATAAAATATATTATAATATATTATTTATAATTCTATATAATATTTAGTTTTTAATATACTCTTTTAATAACTTAATAGCTTAAAAAAGCTATTAAGGTAATAAATAATATTAACTATCTTTTACTTATAGACTATAAGTACTTATATAATAGCTAGATTTTATATTTTAATCTTTAATTAATAATATATATAAACTTCTTTATATTCTATTTATATTATATTTTTTACTTATATATAATATTTTTTTTCTTTTAATATATATTCTATAAACTTATTATAATATTAAAATATTATTTTATACTTTATTAAAGGATTATATTTTAAATTAATTTTACCCTTTTTATACTTTTTTTTTATATCTTAAAATATTTCCTTAATTTATTATTAATTTTCCTTTATTATATTAACTTCCTATTATTCTTAGTTTTCTAGTATTTTAATAAAAATAAATATAAGTAATATAGAAAATTTAAGAGTTATTATATTTATAATAATTCTTTTTTAAGTCTCTTTTTAAATTACCTTTAAGGTTCTATTCTTAGTTTTTATAATTATTCTTAACTATCTTTTATCTTCCTTAGTAAACTTCTAATTATATTACTTTTTAAGTTTTAAGTATTAAGGAGAGATATATCCTATTTCTCTATAATTATAATATTTCCTTTTTTCTATAGTTTTTAACTCTATAAAGCCTATATATACCTTAAACTTAGTAAATAGTAAAGGAGTTTATTATATTCCTTAATTAGATTTATTTATAAACTTAATATAGTTCTAATTATTATACTTATTCCCCTTTTATTACTTTTATTTATATAAGTAATTATTAATCTTTATTATATTTACTATATATTTAAATAAATTATCTAATTCCTTAAGTTTATAAAGTTAATCTTTTACTTCTTTCTTTAATCTATTATAGAATATTACTTTAAAGGGTCTATTATTTTAATTTAGTTAAATTATAACTTCCTTAAACCTAATAGTATATCTTAATATAAGTCCTACTTACTTAAGATCCTTAAGATCTTTAATAGCTTATTATTCCTTATTTATTATATTAAATATAAAAGTAATTACTATAATAAAGTTAATATAGCTAGTAAGGATATTAATAGTTTCCTAATCTTTATTCTTTAATTTAGTTTTATTATTATATTAATTCTTTAAGTAAGCTTAAAATTATTATTTTATAGTATTAATAAGGTATATTTTTATATATTTAACTTATTCTTCTTTACCTTTAAGTCTTATTAAAAAGAACTTAAAGTAAGCTTAAAGTTAAAGTTTAAACCCCTTTAGCTCCTTAATATCTTTAAAGAAAGGTCTTAGAGGAGTTAATTAAATAACCTCTCTTTAATTTTTCTTTTTCCCCTTCTTAAGCTAGTTAATTTAAAGTATAAGATTCTATATTATCTCCTAGGTAATTAGCTTTATTAAAGTATTATTAATAAGTATAATAAAAGCTATAATATCTTCTTTATTATTATATAATAATTAAGATAAAGTAATTAGCTAAATAAGAGTTATTAATATATAATAGTTAGTTAATTTATATTAAATAGGATCTAAAGTAAGTTAAGGTTAAACTAATTAAAGTATTATTTTAAGTAATATAATTAGGTTATTTAAGTACTATATAAGTTACTATTAATATATAAATATTAAGGAGCTAGTTTTAATAAAAGTAATAGTAATAGTATTAATAATTATTTAAAAAGAGTATTTCTATTTAAGGAAAAGGAATATATATATATATTATATATAGAGTACTAAGAGTATATTACTTTTAGCTAACTTATTAATTCTATAATAGGAGTATAATACTTTTATTACTTTAATCCTAAAGTAGGTCTATATATAACTATATAACCTATTTAGGAGGCCTTTATTTATAATATTATTATTAAAAGGATATATTTTATATATCCCTTTATAAGTTAGAAATACTATTTATAACTTTTACTTATATATATCCTTAATATAATTAGCTTTAAAGCCTTATAAATAATAAATAATATTATATATTTAACTTTTAAAATTACTTATTAATCTCTTAATTTATTATAAGATAATAAATATTAAGAAGTTTATTTTAAAGAGGTTTTACTATAATATATTAGCTTTTAGCTTTATATACTATTTATAATTATATTAATTTATAGAAAGGTTATAAACCTTATTATATTATAGTTAAAGTTTAATATTATTATTTATAATAATTTAAATTATTAAATTAAAGGTTATATTAATATCCTTATAGATT
>CABFOC020000049.1:0-13773 GCA_902141235.2 Clonostachys solani
CCGCTGTCTGATTCACGAGTACACGCAGCTAATCGGGTTCTCTTCGCTGTACACAATCCCGCCCCAAGCCGTGTATCCCTCGGGCAAATCATCGATTTCGCTGATGTACATCTGGTAGATGTCGTCTGGTGTTCCCGTCGTGACGTTCGTCCATCCTCTGAAACGCTTCCCATTCAGCCTTACCTCATTGGTAGTCCTGTCAATCGCCCAACCCTTGAGTGTGCTTCCCTCCGGAGCTTCCTCGCCGTCTGTTATGTATCCCAGAGCACCTAACACTACAGAGTATCCATCAGTTACAGATTTGGTCAAGAGATATCTCTCTTCGTGTTCGGCAGACTTACACTCGCCGTTGGTGCCGTAGACTTGTTGGCGCCTTCTGCCTTTGGAGTAGAGGAACAGCTCGTCGCTCTTCAACGTGAAGGTCGCATAGTCTTGCTTAGCACCTCTCTCGCATCTGGCGTCATCGTTTGGCTTGTTGGCGAAGATACTTCCCCCAATTGCTGTAAATTTGAAGTACATTTGCGGTCCATTGGGGCCAGTCAGCGTTTCAAGCGTGAAGGCTCGCCGACTATGGTCTGGGCTGGGAGCGGCGAGAACGAAGGGAACAAAAAGGAACGAGAGGCCGAGTTCAAACTTCATTTTCATGGGCTATCTATCGGAGTATGCTGTTGAGTTGTGGAAAGTTTGGAGTAACTGATGTGTGTTGGGAACAGAAGAATGATGGACCACGAGTGATCACGGGCGAGGTTCGTTGTTTTATTAGGATTACATTGAAGAGGACTAGTTATTTAACTAATGAAGGAGTAACTAATAGAATGAATTGCATCAACATACGAAATACGAAATACGTGGTATGGTGTCTGCATCATGCTAATACGCTAACATCAGCTTTCAAGGGTGCCCCAGAACTGTGAGCTAGCAGCAGGCATTGAACTTGGTGTTGATGGAGTATCGCCAAGCAACTACTGACAACTACGTATACGAGGTGCGGAGAGTGTGTTGCCCTGTTAAGATGGCTTGGATGTGTCCAATTGTCCGCCTTCCCTAACAGCGTCTGAGTTCCCTTCTGATCCCACTCGCCGACATATTCGCATCCACCACAAGAATCTCTCAATTACATCTCCCACCAGTTATACACCTTCTGAAATCCTTATTCGCTCTTTACAGACTTCCTCTTTGGGGGCATGATCCACGGAACTGTCCCGACCAGTTCCTCTTCGCTATCCAGAAAGTCAAATGCAGGTGCCCGCGCTGTTCTACTGGCCTGTTGGTTTGACAAAAAACTTCTGAACGACGTGCATTGAAAAAATGTACCGGTCGATGAATTTCAAAATCCAGTTCGGCCAAGTTGCCAAGGCAGTGGCATTACCGGCTGCCCTGCAACCTTCAATGACTGGCTCCTTGCGTGAGGCTTCATAAGCCTTGAAGGCAGCCATCACTTGGGCTTTCCCCGATTCAGCTGCCAGGCCAAGTGGTTCCGCGTGAGCCGCTTGCAATTCCTTGACGAGTTCGTTGACGAGTGCGACGACATCAATGATCCCGTTGTTGAACCCGGCGCCGGTGCTCGGTGTGAATTTATGCGCTGCATCGCCCGCCAGCACGATACGGCCGTCCCAGCTCCAGTGCTTCACGACGCCTTCCTCCAGGTTTACCAGGCCAGATTGTATGCTCGACTTGTAAGCGTCTCGGATAGTAAGAGTCTGGCCAGGTGTGAGCGGCAGATGTCCCCAGCGCCCAACCAAAGCCTCCTCGTCAGCTTTTGAATATCGGCAGCGATCGTAGGTGGGCTCGTCAAGGCGCTCATATATGCACATGACGAGTATCGACACCCGCAAACAGTTGGGTCGCCAGTTTCTCGCCGTGAGTCTCCCAGGTCGTTCCAGGCGTCAGGCCATTCGTGGTTGGAAAGCGAGTCCATAGGCAGCGGTAAGTCGTTAGAAAAGGCTTCTCTTCATTTAACAGTGGGGATTCATTGTCGATTGCAAGCTGCCGCATGCGCTCTCGCACAAAACTATGGGCGCCATCCGCGCCGATGACCACGGATCCCTCGTATGAAGTACCATCCGTGCATGTAATGCTCACACCGTTCGTAGTCGTAGAGATGTCGGATACTTTCTTGTTCGGAAGCAGGTTGGGCATGGTATCTGTTGGAAGTGACTGGTAGAGAACCTTGGTCAAGTCATGTCGGCTGATGACTCTGGGATATGCACCGAAACTGCGCGATTTTGTCAGTACAGTGCAGTCTAGGGAGTAGCCCTGTTCCAATCTTCGACTCACTACTCGTTGTCATAGAGAAACCACTTCATACTACCAAGTCGCCCACCGCTGTGATCCATACGGTTGATGATGCCAAGTGGGGAGCTGACTTTCTTCAGCTCTTCGAGTAGGCCTAGCTGCCCCAGAACCCGCATGCTCATGGGGACTAAGATCAGATTGGATCCAGCGTCTATGACGAAGCTCGACCGCTGCTCAAGGACAATAAAATCAATGCCGGCTTGTGATAATGCGTGGGCGCACGACAGCCCTACTGGGCCGCCACCGACAACGATGACTCGGAAGTTGGTTGGTCCCATGATGAGTATTTTCGTTATTCAAATAGCTTGAGGCGTCCGCCTTGAAGGATTGAATTTCTTCTTGGTCGGTTTTTTGGTGCAAGATGGTCGATTAGAAGGGAGTGACAGCCACCAAAGGAGGCCCGAAGTTGCAAAACGAGATGAGAGAGAGCACAGTTAATCATATCGACGTAGCACAAAATACTCACCTGAAAATGGATCTACCTTTATATTTAGAGAAATCGTAAAAAATATAAATAAGCAACAGGTATTCGCGGTCTCGGAGCTCGCTGCAGAATCGATGTGTGTCTTCGCGTTCGGCCTTACAAAAGAAAGATGCTGTTGCGTTCCCGCTGACAGGGTTTGCGATTGGTCCCGTTCTGCTGCCACGCTAACCCATTTTCGTGTTCGCCCCTACCAGCCAATCAGTGTCCGAGGCTTGCATCAAGGAACAGAGGCTTCCAAGATGCGCATTGTCAGGCCGAAGAAAATATGCGGATTATCCCCGTTTTCTGACAGCGCTAGCCAGTTTTCGTGTTCCCTCGCTTCTAAGAAATAATCCCGAGATGTCTGGAGCTTGACGCCGGCACGACGATGCTGGGCACTTTTATTGCAAGCGACTGGTAATTACCTGGTCTTTCCGGCAGGTGGGCGCTAGGTACGTACCTTTTGTGGGTCCCTCTTTGGTCCTTGGGAAACGGCTTGGTAACCTGGGGAGCCAATGTCAAATGCAGTGTCGAATTCGGAGCAGCTTAATTAACTTGGCCAAAAAGGAAACATTCTTCATGGCACTCGAATGCCTATGGTTTTCTACAAAAATTATTTCTAGGGGCTTCTATCTGTAGGATAAAATCCATAACGGCTCGGAAGTTAATAAGAAGCTACAGGTTTGCCAGATTGAAGGTATTGTCTCCATTTTCATCGGACCGATGCAAGTTTAGGGTCTAGGGTAGGTAGGTCCGCTTGGCATTAGAACAAGGACCCGAGAAGCTGAAGTGGTCCCGCAAATTTCCCAAGCGGGAGATGGAAGGCTCTGGAGGATTCCAGCAGACACCACTAACTTCCAGGGCCTTCAGCGCTGTAGCAACACCAACTTGGTGCATTCGAGATGCTTCACTTCCTCCAGAATACAACATTCTCGAAGTTGCCTGAAATCATCGCGTTGAGTATAAAGTGCTCCCTTCAGTGCCACTCTCTGGCCCAAAATCTTCATCCAAACACATCATCATCATCAAACACTTCAACGGTTCTCTTCTCCAAAATAGCTCCAGCTGCCACAAATCTTAGTCGCAACCAGACTTCAACAGCAACTCAAAAACCCACCAAAATGGCTTTCTTCCCACGAACCTTTTACAACACCGAGGCCTCATTCACGCCTCTCTTCCGCCTGCTCGACGACTTTGACTCGTACTCTCGCAGCGGAAGCAACACCAATGGCACCACCCGCTCGCACATCTCGGACTGGCAGCCCAAGTTTGACGTCCGCGAAACAACAGACGCCTACCACTTCCACGGTGAGCTGCCGGGCTTGACCAAGGACGACATCTCCATCGAGTTCCCAGAGCACCAAGGCATGGTCATCCGCGGCAAGACCGAGCGCACTTACACTTCGGGCACCCGCCTGCCGGCCTCCTCGAATCCACCGACAAGGATACGCCTGCTACTGTGACGGAGGCTGGCGAGCGCCGCAACTCACACCAAGCCACCGTTGAAGACGAGGCCGACGCCGAGAAGTCCGACGACAAGGCAGTTGCTGCTCCGGACAGCGAAAACTCAGTTGACAAGGCGGACGCGTCTGCCGCTCCGGCTGACAACTCCAAATACTGGCTCACCGAGCGCAGCATTGGCGAGTTTGCGCGCCACTTCAGCTTCCCTTCCCGCATCGACCAGGACGGCGTTAGCGCCAGCTTGAAGGATGGCATCCTGACCATCGATGTGCCCAAGGCCAAGAAGCACGAATCTCGCCACGTCGCTATCAACTAAACTCTTTCTTTCCCTACCTACCCACGCTTTAATTTTAATTGCCTGGCGGCTTGCTTAGGCAGGGAGGGATCATTTCACGGTGGACATGTTTCGACTGAGTTTGGGGCGCTTTTGATTAGCAGGATGAGAAATTCTTGCATTGCTGTTCGATAGCTACGTACCTAGTTAATGAATGATGAGTAATTTTGTTTCAAAGCTCGATGGAGTTCCTATATCTTGTGAAGTGCATTGGCCCTTTGTAAATGCTTTGTTACAGCTACCCACCCAGCTTAAACAAAGATCCCGTCTGGATTGGCAAGGCTAAGAAGGGTAGGCCGTAGATCTCGTAAATTATCTCCCCGGTGTGCTAAAACCGTATAGAATTGGGATCATTGTGACCAACGAGGGAGGCGGTTAGCTAATCACCCCGAGGCGTCTGACTATGCGTTCACCTGCTTGGCTTAGAGCAGCTTATTGACCTTTCAGACCAGGAAGAATTCGACGGCTTCAAGGTTAAGCGTGGGGAAATCGACTCTCAGTCACGTAATCGACCTGATACCCCAAACGTCGATAGAATGACTAAGGCATCGGAACTTTTGAGGTTGAGGAGCTTGGCGAGTATGTGAGAGGCGAGCGTGGCAGGCATATTTTCAAGATAGCGCCCAATCAACCTCTCGACATCGATGGTCTTCTTCAAAGTTTGGTTAAACGGCTGGAGAAGACGGCAGCATCAAAAATGTCAATGAGCTATCGCACATGAACGATAAAGCTCGAATAGTTAACAGTGAATATAATGAGAATGTATCTGTTCCCGCTGTAAGGTGCGCTTACTTGGGTAAACAGCTGTTATGCGGTCAATCAGAATTTCCTGTCCCTGTCGCTGATGATGATTGTTGGAATGCCCCAATCGCACAGCAGCAATGCTCTCTTACATCCTCAAACTGCTCATTCACTACATACATTGGGACGCATTCACATCTACATTGAAATCTATTCGGCACACAAACATGAGCACTAAAAACAAGCCCGCCGAAGCGGCGGTCGAGTACCACCTCCCTCTGTGGGACGGCAAGAACAACAAGACGCTGCAGGAAGTCACCGATTCATACAAAAAATACACCTACCAATTGTTATGCGGTCAATCAGAATGTGTGTAAAGGCTTGAATTACTCCTAGCTAACTTCTCGGGCGACATGGATCTTTCGGACGTATCGGACCAGTTGGTCCGGTTCGCAACAACAGCGGAATTTCGGATCGAGAATCAGAATTACGAACATCGAAGCGAAATTCTGGTCCTAGAATGTCTAGTATCAATGCTAAATATTTTTTAAATAATTCCCGAACCTTTCTTAACCACTTGCTGCTTGTGAGAATAGAGACAACGATCCAACCAAGTAACCAAGTGCATAAAGTAAGATTTCAGGGGAAATCTGCCGCCCACCCCCTTACTTGAAAACCTCCCTTGCCTACAAAGATATCGTGAGGAGATTTCGCAAATCCTTGAGCAACGTCGCGTAGAGAGCTAGTGACTCCTGGGTGTAGGCCTCTGCCAACTTAGAGAACGACTCATAAAGATCTGCGTAATATGGAGACGAATGACGGGCTTACCCAAGATGGAGATGTCGTCAATGATTGACTTGATGCTAACTAAATCACATTGCCTAATAATTACTCAATAATGTATTATTATTAACTATTGTCTATCATATCGTGGCCTGTGTTGGAAAGTTGGGATTAAGGCACCTTCGTAATCCCTGTTATTCTGCCGCCTACTTGCTATCAAAGGAAGGAATAAAATAACCAACTCAGGGATTTCCAACTTGGAAGCCCAAGCCATCGGCCCAACCCGCTGTGGCTGCCCTTTGGGGCAATTGCGTTAGCGGTCAGTCAACCACTGTAGCAGCTGTATTAGCGGACCTCGTGTTCGCTGTAGCAGCCGCATTAGCGGACCTCGTGTTCACTGTAGCAGCTACATTAGCGGACCTCTTGTCCACTGTAGAGTTTAGATTAGCGCTCTCACACTCCCCTGTACGAGAACCTTACAGCAGTTACGAGCCCAGCGTTTGAACCGCTAGCCACAGGGCGCCAAGAGCCTGGAGCCTTTGGCCACAGCGCCCACTAGAGCGCCCCAAGAGCTTGAAGAGCTTCTGGCCATAGCGCCCACCACAGCGCCCCAAGAGCCTGAAGAGCTTCTGGCCACAGCGCCCACCACAGCGCCCCAAGAGACTGAAGAGCCGCTGGCCTAACGCCTGAACCTAGTGAGCCAAGGCCTAACCAGGAGCCTACAGGCGACCCAATGGACCTATCTAACTGGGCACAGGCAACCGCTATAGCGGCAGCTTTAGCACCTCGTTCCAGTTGTTAGGCTCTAGGGCTAGCTGTGCTTCAGTGCGTGTTTTAGCGCTTGCTTGGTACGCTATACGGTTGCCTGTGCCCAGGGCAGTTAGATAGGTCCATTGGGTCGCCTATAGGCTCGTGGTTAGGCCTTGGCTCACTAGGTTCAGGCGTTAGGCCAGCGGCTCTTCAGTCTCTTGGGGCGCTGTGGTGGGCGCTGTGGCCAGAAGCTCTTCAGGCTCTTGGGGCGCTGTGGTGGGCGCTATGGCCAGAAGCTCTTCAAGCTCTTGGGGCGCTCTAGTGGGCGCTGTGGCCAAAGGCTCCAGGCTCTTGGCGCCCTGTGGCTAGCGGTTCAAACGCTGGGCTCGTAACTGCTGTAAGGTTCTCGTACAGGGGAGTGTGAGAGCGCTAATCTAAACTCTACAGTGGACAAGAGGTCCGCTAATGTAGCTGCTACAGTGAACACGAGGTCCGCTAATGCGGCTGCTACAGCGAACACGAGGTCCGCTAATACAGCTGCTACAGTGGTTGACTGACCGCTAACGCAATTGCCCCAAAGGGCAGCCACAGCGGGTTGGGCCGATGGCTTGGGCTTCCAAGTTGGAAATCCCTGAGTTGGTTATTTTATTCCTTCCTTTGATAGCAAGTAGGCGGCAGAATAACAGGGATTACGAAGGTGCCTTAATCCCAACTTTCCAACACAGGCCACGATATTGATAGACAATAGTTAATAATAATACATTATTGAGTAATTATTAGGCAATGTGATTTAGTTAGCATCAAGTCAATCATTGACGACATCTCCATCTTGGGTAAGCCCGTCATTCGTCTCCATATTACGCAGATCTTTATGAGTCGTTCTCTAAGTTGGCAGAGGCCTACACCCAGGAGTCACTAGCTCTCTACGCGACGTTGCTCAAGGATTTGCGAAATCTCCTCACGATATCTTTGTAGGCAAGGGAGGTTTTCAAGTAAGGGGGGTGGGCGGCAGATTTCCCCTGAAATCTTACTTTATGCACTTGGTTACTTGGTTGGATCGTTGTCTCTATTCTCACAAGCAGCAAGTGGTTAAGAAAGGTTCGGGAATTATTTAAAAAATATTTAGCATTGATACTAGACATTCTAGGACCAGAATTTCGCTTCGATGTTCGTAATTCTGATTCTCGATCCGAAATTCCGCTGTTGTTGCGAACCGGACCAACTGGTCCGATACGTCCGAAAGATCCATGTCGCCCGAGAAGTTAGCTAGGAGTAATTCAAGCCTTTACACACATTCTGATTGACCGCATAACAATTGGTAGGTGTATTTTTTGTATGAATCGGTGACTTCCTGCAGCGTCTTGTTGTTCTTGCCGTCCCACAGAGGGAGGTGGTACTCGACCGCCGCTTCGGCGGGCTTGTTTTTAGTGCTCATGTTTGTGTGCCGAATAGATTTCAATGTAGATGTGAATGCGTCCCAATGTATGTAGTGAATGAGCAGTTTGAGGATGTAAGAGAGCATTGCTGCTGTGCGATTGGGGCATTCCAACAATCATCATCAGCGACAGGGACAGGAAATTCTGATTGACCGCATAACAGCTGTTTACCCAAGTAAGCGCACCTTACAGCGGGAACAGATACATTCTCATTATATTCACTGTTAACTATTCGAGCTTTATCGTTCATGTGCGATAGCTCATTGACATTTTTGATGCTGCCGTCTTCTCCAGCCGTTTAACCAAACTTTGAAGAAGACCATCGATGTCGAGAGGTTGATTGGGCGCTATCTTGAAAATATGCCTGCCACGCTCGCCTCTCACATACTCGCCAAGCTCCTCAACCTCAAAAGTTCCGATGCCTTAGTCATTCTATCGACGTTTGGGGTATCAGGTCGATTACGTGACTGAGAGTCGATTTCCCCACGCTTAACCTTGAAGCCGTCGAATTCTTCCTGGTCTGAAAGGTCAATAAGCTGCTCTAAGCCAAGCAGGTGAACGCATAGTCAGACGCCTCGGGGTGATTAGCTAACCGCCTCCCTCGTTGGTCACAATGATCCCAATTCTATACGGTTTTAGCACACCGGGGAGATAATTTACGAGATCTACGGCCTACCCTTCTTAGCCTTGCCAATCCAGACGGGATCTTTGTTTAAGCTGGGTGGGTAGCTGTAACAAAGCATTTACAAAGGGCCAATGCACTTCACAAGATATAGGAACTCCATCGAGCTTTGAAACAAAATTACTCATCATTCATTAACTAGGTACGTAGCTATCGAACAGCAATGCAAGAATTTCTCATCCTGCTAATCAAAAGCGCCCCAAACTCAGTCGAAACATGTCCACCGTGAAATGATCCCTCCCTGCCTAAGCAAGCCGCCAGGCAATTAAAATTAAAGCGTGGGTAGGTAGGGAAAGAAAGAGTTTAGTTGATAGCGACGTGGCGAGATTCGTGCTTCTTGGCCTTGGGCACATCGATGGTCAGGATGCCATCCTTCAAGCTGGCGCTAACGCCGTCCTGGTCGATGCGGGAAGGGAAGCTGAAGTGGCGCGCAAACTCGCCAATGCTGCGCTCGGTGAGCCAGTATTTGGAGTTGTCAGCCGGAGCGGCAGACGCGTCCGCCTTGTCAACTGAGTTTTCGCTGTCCGGAGCAGCAACTGCCTTGTCGTCGGACTTCTCGGCGTCGGCCTCGTCTTCAACGGTGGCTTGGTGTGAGTTGCGGCGCTCGCCAGCCTCCGTCACAGTAGCAGGCGTATCCTTGTCGGTGGATTCGAGGAGGCCGGCAGGCGGGGTGCCCGAAGTGTAAGTGCGCTCGGTCTTGCCGCGGATGACCATGCCTTGGTGCTCTGGGAACTCGATGGAGATGTCGTCCTTGGTCAAGCCCGGCAGCTCACCGTGGAAGTGGTAGGCGTCTGTTGTTTCGCGGACGTCAAACTTGGGCTGCCAGTCCGAGATGTGCGAGCGGGTGGTGCCATTGGTGTTGCTTCCGCTGCGAGAGTACGAGTCAAAGTCGTCGAGCAGGCGGAAGAGAGGCGTGAATGAGGCCTCGGTGTTGTAAAAGGTTCGTGGGAAGAAAGCCATTTTGGTGGGTTTTTGAGTTGCTGTTGAAGTCTGGTTGCGACTAAGATTTGTGGCAGCTGGAGCTATTTGGAGAAGAGAACCGTTGAAGTGTTTGATGATGATGATGTGTTTGGATGAAGATTTTGGGCCAGAGAGTGGCACTGAAGGGAGCACTTTATACTCAACGCGATGATTTCAGGCAACTTCGAGAATGTTGTATTCTGGAGGAAGTGAAGCATCTCGAATGCACCAAGTTGGTGTTGCTACAGCGCTGAAGGCCCTGGAAGTTAGTGGTGTCTGCTGGAATCCTCCAGAGCCTTCCATCTCCCGCTTGGGAAATTTGCGGGACCACTTCAGCTTCTCGGGTCCTTGTTCTAATGCCAAGCGGACCTACCTACCCTAGACCCTAAACTTGCATCGGTCCGATGAAAATGGAGACAATACCTTCAATCTGGCAAACCTGTAGCTTCTTATTAACTTCCGAGCCGTTATGGATTTTATCCTACAGATAGAAGCCCCTAGAAATAATTTTTGTAGAAAACCATAGGCATTCGAGTGCCATGAAGAATGTTTCCTTTTTGGCCAAGTTAATTAAGCTGCTCCGAATTCGACACTGCATTTGACATTGGCTCCCCAGGTTACCAAGCCGTTTCCCAAGGACCAAAGAGGGACCCACAAAAGGTACGTACCTAGCGCCCACCTGCCGGAAAGACCAGGTAATTACCAGTCGCTTGCAATAAAAGTGCCCAGCATCGTCGTGCCGGCGTCAAGCTCCAGACATCTCGGGATTATTTCTTAGAAGCGAGGGAACACGAAAACTGGCTAGCGCTGTCAGAAAACGGGGATAATCCGCATATTTTCTTCGGCCTGACAATGCGCATCTTGGAAGCCTCTGTTCCTTGATGCAAGCCTCGGACACTGATTGGCTGGTAGGGGCGAACACGAAAATGGGTTAGCGTGGCAGCAGAACGGGACCAATCGCAAACCCTGTCAGCGGGAACGCAACAGCATCTTTCTTTTGTAAGGCCGAACGCGAAGACACACATCGATTCTGCAGCGAGCTCCGAGACCGCGAATACCTGTTGCTTATTTTATATTTTTACGATTTCTCTAAATATAAAGGTAGATCCATTTTCAGGTGAGTATTTTGTGCTACGTCGATATGATTAACTGTGCTCTCTCTCATCTCGTTTTGCAACTTCGGGCCTCCTTTTGGTGGCTGTCACTCCCTTCTAATCGACCATCTTGCACCAAAAAACCGACCAAGAAGAAATTCAATCCTTCAAGGCGGACGCCTCAAGCTATTTGAATAACGAAAATACTCATCATGGGACCAACCAACTTCCGAGTCATCGTTGTCGGTGGCGGCCCAGTAGGGCTGTCGTGCGCCCACGCATTATCACAAGCCGGCATTGATTTTATTGTCCTTGAGCAGCGGTCGAGCTTCGTCATAGACGCTGGATCCAATCTGATCTTAGTCCCCATGAGCATGCGGGTTCTGGGGCAGCTAGGCCTACTCGAAGAGCTGAAGAAAGTCAGCTCCCCACTTGGCATCATCAACCGTATGGATCACAGCGGTGGGCGACTTGGTAGTATGAAGTGGTTTCTCTATGACAACGAGTAGTGAGTCGAAGATTGGAACAGGGCTACTCCCTAGACTGCACTGTACTGACAAAATCGCGCAGTTTCGGTGCATATCCC
Source organism: Clonostachys solani (assembly GCA_902141235.2). Classification (NCBI taxonomy): domain Eukaryota; kingdom Fungi; phylum Ascomycota; class Sordariomycetes; order Hypocreales; family Bionectriaceae; genus Clonostachys; species Clonostachys solani. Next base: position 11,586 of record CABFOC020000049.1, read on the forward strand.
AGAGTCATCAGCCGACATGACTTGACCAAGGTTCTCTACCAGTCACTTCCAACAGATACCATGCCCAACCTGCTTCCGAACAAGAAAGTATCCGACATCTCTACGACTACGAACGGTGTGAGCATTACATGCACGGATGGTACTTCATACGAGGGATCCGTGGTCATCGGCGCGGATGGCGCCCATAGTTTTGTGCGAGAGCGCATGCGGCAGCTTGCAATCGACAATGAATCCCCACTGTTAAATGAAGAGAAGCCTTTTCTAACGACTTACCGCTGCCTATGGACTCGCTTTCCAACCACGAATGGCCTGACGCCTGGAACGACCTGGGAGACTCACGGCGAGAAACTGGCGACCCAACTGTTTGCGGGTGTCGATACTGTCGTCATGTGCATATATGAGCGCCTTGACGAGCCCACCTACGATCGCTGCCGATATTCAAAAGCTGACGAGGAGGCTTTGGTTGGGCGCTGGGGACATCTGCCGCTCACACCTGGCCAGACTCTTACTATCCGAGACGCTTACAGTCGAGCATACAATCTGGCCTGGTAAACCTGGAGGAAGGCGTCGTGAAGCACTGGAGCTGGGACGGCCGTATCGTGCTGGCGGGCGATGCAGCGCATAAATTCACACCGAGCACCGGCGCCGGGTTCAACAACGGGATCATTGATGTCGTCGCACTCGTCAACGAACTCGTCAAGGAATTGCAAGCGGCTCACGCGGAACCACTTGGCCTGGCAGCTGAATCGGGGAAAGCCCAAGTGATGGCTGCCTTCAAGGCTTATGAAGCCTCACGCAAGGAGCCAGTCATTGAAGGTTGCAGGGCAGCCGGTAATGCCACTGCCTTGGCAACTTGGCCGAACTGGATTTTGAAATTCATCGACCGGTACATTTTTTCAATGCACGTCGTTCAGAAGTTTTTGTCAAACAACAGGCCAGTAGAACAGCGCGGGCACCTGCATTTGACTTTCTGGATAGCGAAGAGGAACTGGTCGGGACAGTTCCGTGGATCATGCCCCCAAAGAGGAAGTCTGTAAAGAGCGAATAAGGATTTCAGAAGGTGTATAACTGGTGGGAGATGTAATTGAGAGATTCTTGTGGTGGATGCGAATATGTCGGCGAGTGGGATCAGAAGGGAACTCAGACGCTGTTAGGGAAGGCGGACAATTGGACACATCCAAGCCATCTTAACAGGGCAACACACTCTCCGCACCTCGTATACGTAGTTGTCAGTAGTTGCTTGGCGATACTCCATCAACACCAAGTTCAATGCCTGCTGCTAGCTCACAGTTCTGGGGCACCCTTGAAAGCTGATGTTAGCGTATTAGCATGATGCAGACACCATACCACGTATTTCGTATTTCGTATGTTGATGCAATTCATTCTATTAGTTACTCCTTCATATTAGTTAAATAACTAGTCCTCTTCAATGTAATCCTAATACAAACAACGAACCTCGCCCGTGATCACTCGTGGTCCATCATTCTTCTGTTCCCAACACACATCAGTTACTCCAAACTTTCCACAACTCAACAGCATACTCCGATAGATAGCCCATGAAAATGAAGTTTGAACTCGGCCTCTCGTTCCTTTTTGTTCCCTTCGTTCTCGCCGCTCCCAGCCCAGACCATAGTCGGCGAGCCTTCACGCTTGAAACGCTGACTGGCCCCAATGGACCGCAAATGTACTTCAAATTTACAGCAATTGGGGGAAGTATCTTCGCCAACAAGCCAAACGATGACGCCAGATGCGAGAGAGGTGCTAAGCAAGACTATGCGACCTTCACGTTGAAGAGCGACGAGCTGTTCCTCTACTCCAAAGGCAGAAGGCGCCAACAAGTCTACGGCACCAACGGCGAGTGTAAGTCTGCCGAACACGAAGAGAGATATCTCTTGACCAAATCTGTAACTGATGGATACTCTGTAGTGTTAGGTGCTCTGGGATACATAACAGACGGCGAGGAAGCTCCGGAGGGAAGCACACTCAAGGGTTGGGCGATTGACAGGACTACCAATGAGGTAAGGCTGAATGGGAAGCGTTTCAGAGGATGGACGAACGTCACGACGGGAACACCAGACGACATCTACCAGATGTACATCAGCGAAATCGATGATTTGCCGAGGGATACACGGCTTGGGGCGGGATTGTGTACAGCGAAGAGAACCCGATTAGCTGCGTGTACTCGTGA